>JAODXP020000029.1:23384919-23577419 GCA_027497455.2 Sardinella longiceps
AGGACATTGCTGTAAATGCAGAGTCACCATGGCTGTCTTGTGCAAAGTAAAACAGTGCAGAAACAATGGAGTCTATTTACCACTCGTACAACACCTCTAGCCTGTGTGTAGTGCTCACCTGGAATTGTAACAGGCTCTTCTTTCATCTGTTTTTGAGTTGAGACTCTGCAGAGGAAGCTGGTGCCAGCACTCTTCTCCACGATTACAGTTCTGATGACTTTGTAACCCCCAGAAAATCTCTGGGACACTGTGGGTTCTGCTGAAAGATTCTGCCCCTCGCTGCCCATCCATTCCAGATCAGGCACAGTGGACCAGCCTGTAGATTCACACTTCAGAGTCACACTCCCGTTGTAGAAACTCACGTAGGAGATGACGGGAGTGGAGCCCACAGCTGAGGAGATCAAAGAAAACAATTCAGTGACCCGACTTGCAATAAGTAGATAAGTGAGTATATAGACTGTATGGATGCTTTGAGTATATTGCCCCCATATTGGGATCAATTTGTTGTCTATTGTCACACATTGTGTGTCATGTCAGCCCATGTACCTGGAAGCAACAACTAGCAAGCAGTTTTCGTATTAAAATACGAAATTCGTATTAAAATTCTTCTCCCTGGCAAACGTTCCAACTTTTAATGATGTTGCAATATACCGTCGTGCTTATCACACCTCAATGGCACTCCTCTTTATTTCATCAGCCAATGGGGCAAATAAGTGAAACAACTCACCTTCAACTTCAACCTTGACATACTTAGTGCCTATATGTCCACTCTGGCCGTGGATCTGACACTTGTACACATCTGTGTCTGTGAGTTTGACTGCTGTGATCTTCAGTGAGATGTTTCCTGTCTGTAGTTCCTCTGGTCCAAACAGACTGGTCCTGGTCCTGTAGTTGGTGTGCTGCTGGTCTGGTTTATCCTGCCGGTCTTCGTATTGGTGCACCACCACATCTGTCCCTCTGTACCACGTCACCTCCATGTCTAGAGCATTGGTGGGCTTTATGGAGCAGGGCAGGATCAGGTCTTCACCAACCACACCCACTACAGCTACATCTGGACCAATCACAGGAAAAGTGAAAGTAAGTTGTGTACCAATTCAGTGACATATGCAAGGTCAGAAAAAATAACAATGTTTACTTCAGGCATAATATACTCTCTCTCTCTCTCTCTCTCTCTCTCACACACACACACACACACACGTTTACATCAAGTATAACACACACACACACACACACACACACACACACTTTACTTCAAGTACAGTATAACATTCTCAGTTGCTTTGAATAAAGGTCTCTGCTAAATGCATAAATGTAAATGTAATGTCAATTTGCTTTAAACCTTTAGGCTAAAACAATCTGACTAACACATCATATCATAAACTATCAGATATCATATGATATCTTGTATATTTCTGTCATAGATTTCTGTTCTTTTTGTAGAAACCAGTGATACAAGCTTGACTCCACACACACAGGTTGTCTTTACCAGCTGCATGTAGAATGGTGCAGCAGAGAAGCAGAAGAATCACACACAGATACTCCATCCTAGAAACAGATAGGAGATGACCCTAAACACAGAGAGAGAGAGAGAGAGAGAGAGAGAGAGAGAGAGAGAGAGAGAGAGAGAGAGAGAGATTCATATGGAAATCAGCTGGTCAGAAAGTTATCTGGAAAGACAGAAAGACTCCTTTTATGGAAGTTCTTTTCAGCCTATGGTTGTTGGCTTGAATCAAAAGAAAGCCACTTAATGGGAAACTCTCCCACCCTGTCTTTTACATCTGAGAACTGCCAATTTAAAGAAACAGGGCGTTCCCCAGTGCTTAAGTTCACTTTTTAGCATGTTTAGCCCCTTTTCTGGAGTGTCAGTGTCGGATATTTGGCTCATTTAGAATCCCCCCTTTTCTGCAGAATGGCTTGCTTTGAGCATGACTGATAATGTCCTTAAAACAAACATAAACCTTTATTTTCAAACATGTGCTGCTCACCAAGTAGTTAGTGGTGTCCATTGATGTTCCAGTGTTCTGTCACGTTTTAAATGGTATTTTGAACATTCTGGAACTATTTTTTGCATAGTAATACCAACTAGCACAACAAAAAGACAAATAAAGCTGGATAGGAACTGTATTTTGCTATGATAATTGTTTTGGAACATCAACTGAAGCATTGGGATTGATCTTAGGCCAGAGGGAAGAGAGACAAAGGCCACCACATCCACAACAACACTTCCAGCAGCAACTCATTTTCCCCAGAGGTCTCCCATCCAGGTATTAACCAAGCCCACACCTGCTTAGCTTCAGCTATTCAGCTGAGACAGGATACCATTGGTCTGGCAAAGGGTTCATACCTACTCTTTACCACTGGGGAGCCGACTGGCAGCATGGAATTATAGCAATGGAGGGACCTGTGTATGTCTTGTACTTATATCCAGTACAGAATATACCAGAAGAGACCTGTGTTTGTCTGCAACAATCATCCCTCAGTAGTTCTGCTCTCTCTCTCAATAGAAGAGCCCCTCATTTTCTTTAAAGGAGAAATCCAATGTGTCTTAAAAAGAATGAGAAAATTTGATGCTACATAGATTGAATAACAAACCGATTAGTAAATGCTGACTGAATGGGGCATGGTGAAATGAAACTGAAAGTAGTCTAAGTTGTTATGCCCCATTATGTGAGTTGTTCACTGCTCAGTCTATATTGTATCAAATTTTCTTATACTTTTTCTCACCTATAAAGCACTCGGTGAGTTTGAACAACAGGGAAATGGATTGATTTACACTGGATTTCTCCTGTAATACAGTTTATTTTCTGTTTCATTCAACTCTGTTGATTTCGTTTTTTATTATTATTTTCCTTTGCTTTTCGTTGTATTGTGCCATGCAAATAAACTTGCCTTGATATTTCAAATATTACGCTCAGGAATCAGGAAATATCACAACTACAACATGCTATTTAGTATCCTTATGCAGGTTTAGCAAAAAAAAAAAAAACATCCTGCCTCAATAGCCTACTCTAATAATATACTCTCTGGACAACGCCCACGGGCCTACATTAATTTAAAACAGACAGTTAGATTAGACTAGGCTGTAGGACTGTAGTATCAAAATCGTCAACCAGACCATAATTCGTTTAGTTTAAATGAGGTAGGCTATATTAAATTTGATGGTTAACTTACCATCCTCAGCCTGTTCGCGATGGAGGGTTGGCCTGCTGTCGTCATTCTCCTCCTTGCACTGGATACAAGGATGCGCGCTACTATAACGACAGCAAATATGTCTCCAACCTCGAAGGCTACACTTCAAACGATTGTGGTGGATAAGGGAATCTAATATTTAAAAACGGAGCGTTATGAACGCTAATCTCTCTATACAAATAGCTCTCTGCTGCATTGCGGGAAGACAGGAGCTCCCGTCTCTCTCTGTACGTTCTATTACTTTCACTTTCCCACGTAGAGAGAGCATAAAAAGGGCTTCCGTAGGCTAGGCTACATTTTTCATTCCTGTATTCCATTCAAATGTGTTTCGTGTGTCTCTTCATAATAAAATAATTAGGTTTTCTGTCTCGGCTCCACAACAGCAGCATTTATTTTCATATCAGCGCCAATTCGGACTCAGGGAAGTTGGGAACAAGGCTTTGAGGGGCGGGGTAGGGGGGTGCTTGGCCATTGATGTGAATCTTCTTTTTGAATAGGCTGTCAAAAGGAGAAATCAATCCATTATCCAGCTGTTTAAGTAAATGAAATAATTGTAGATTATACTGTATACAACAAGTAGGCTAAAGAACAGGGTACAAGCCCCATTCAGAATCCTTAATGCACACGCTAAAAATACTTCCATATCGCCTATCCTGCATTAATTTCCAATGAGTGTTTTGAGTCGATTTTAGTTGAGTGTTTTATTTCATTGATTATTTTCACTCATATACCCTTTTCCTTGAAAAATAATGTAATAAATGACAAATAATGAGAGCAAAACATTATCCATAAAAAAATTAATAATATGTACAATAATTGTCTCTGCAATGCATATCAATGTAGCCTAATTGGTTACAGACATATTTCCAAAACTTCTGACTTTTCCAGCATCTGCGAGTAGTCCTATGAGTTACATTTCTGTAGCACTTTTCTACACACCCAAAACACTTACAGTGGAAGAGGGAAGTCACTTGCCACCACAAATGTGCAGCTAACACCTGGGTAATACTTAGCACAGTGGCTATTATACGTCAGAATGCCCATCACACAGCTTGCAGTGCAAGGAGAGTGGGGGAATGAATGAATGAACCAATTGTAGTTTGGTTCCTAAACCATGGCTCTCAACCAGTAACCTTGGGTCTCAACCGACCAGTAGGCCAAAGTCCACTAAAGGCAGGCACATGCTCATACAGATAGAGAAATATAGATCTATACATGTCCATTTGAATTTAGATGTTGGTGTAAAACTACCAACGAAACGTCACTAAGACCAATCAAAGATGCCAGGCTAAGCAAAAAAATAATGTTATGAACAGCAGGCTACAATGTTCATTGTCATACACATTCACAGTTCAATAAATAAATAAATACATTTACACTGGCTTTGTATTGGGTTATCAGTGAGCGATACATTTTTGTGTGTGGGCTACTGTACATAATGAATAGAGCTATTTGATCTCCTTCTGCTGTTTGTTTCGCAGATATCTTTCTTATCCTGTTTGTTTCCTCTGTTGTGCCTTGAGCTGTTCATTTTCCATCCTCTGCTCTTCATTTTCCTTCTTTAGCTGTTCCATTTCCTCCCTCTGCTGTTTGATTGTATCGTCCTTCTGTTCCATTTCCTCCCTCTGCTGTTTGATTGTATCGTCCTTCTGTTTGTTTTCCTCCCTCTGCTGTTTGATTGTATCGTCCTTCTGTTTGTTTTCCTCCCTCTGCTGTTTGATTGTATCGTCCTTCTGTTTGATTGTATCGTCCTTCTGTTTGATTGTATCGTCCTTCTGTTTGATTGTATCGTCCTGCTGTTTGTTTTCCTCCCTCTGCTTTGAGACTGTGTCCTCTAGTCTCTTTTTAGCTAGTGATCACAGAAGAAATGATCAGCATTATAGATTTGAAATATAACATGTATGAACAGATACAGTGTGCTTAGGGACAGTGTCTGAAAAACACATCACCTTGCAAAAACTCAACATACAAACACTATAACTTCCTAAAGCATTTATACTAGTCTCAATGAAACCATTTTTGAACCATTCAGTCCATAATTGTCAAAATCATGGATGCAGGGATGCTGTTGCATGCCCAAATTTGACTCTCAAATATCCTTACATGTACTTCACATGCTTTCCATCAATATACTATACTTCACCATTGCTGCAACAAACTAATGTATTTCTGTCTAACTAATCTATGGCTGTCTAAACTGTATGTTATGTTATGCTGTAGGTATGCCCACTCTGATGGGATTATCGCACCCAGGTACAATATGCCCACTGATGGGATTATCTCATACAACTATTTCCTTCAATGGGCATGGGCAGAAACAACTACAGTAATCTGTGTCTGAATGATTTCTAAATAAAGGCTTGGACAGTTGCTTGTAATATCATTTTTATTGATATCGACTGTAAATGACTGGCAGGTAACTAGGATAAAGGATGCTGGACCATGTTCAGTAGCAGACTACAGTACTGTCACTGGCATGTGCAACAAACAGGCAAGAGACAGTCCTGTCCCTTACGGAAAATCACATGGTTTTCTATGGCTTTAATGGAGTAACCATGATTTTATTATGGTACTTCATGGTGATTACAAGTACTATGGACAGTGAGCAGAGAGCCCACTACAGGACGTTGCACCCTCAGGCGGCGCGCATGAAGTCTGTTTCTGATTGTTTGGGCAGAGACATTCACATCAGTGGCCTGCTGGAGGTCATTCTGTAGGGCACGGGCAGTGCTCAACCTCTTTCCTCTTGCACAAAGGAGCAGCTATCGGTCTGGCTGATGGGTTGAGGACCTTCTAAGGCCCGGTCCGGCTCTCCTAAATAACTGCCCTGTCTCCTGAAATCTCCTCTATATTTTGGAGATTGTGCTGGGAGACCGATTACATCTCCTTGCTACGGCAGGTGTAGATGTGCCATCCTGGCGGAGTTGGACAACTTGTGTAACTTCAGTAGGGTTAAGGAATCACCACTTCCATCACCACAAATACTGTTGAGGCTGATTTACAACAGACCAGATAATTATCAGACAGGTTCTACAAACTCCATGCAACACCCCCCTAAAAACATTCCTTTAATTTATTATTTTGAGCTGTGTATTTCACCTGATGCCCATAAGACTGGCTCCCTGTCCCAGCATTATTTTTTAATCTCTACATGGGCAAGACCCCTCCTCTGTCTCTGACCTGCTCCAAACAGTACTGTAGCCATGGTCACTACTTTGCCACTGTAACGTTTCTCATGCACATTACTGCAGTCAGCGGCGATTGTTTTTCGCTCTCTATGAATAAACTGACATTGCCCTCTGAGTATCACATACTGTAGATCAAATACTGCACTCTGCACTACAATAATCCCAACCCTGATATTTACCTTTGTCTCTCTGTAGACGGTAGTGGATTAAACACTTAGGGACTGAGTCAGTCTACCACAGTGTCAGGCTGTGCCCAAAACGGGAAGGTAGTGACTTGCTGCCTCACTGCCTTCACTGTCTATGAAGTTACCTGTTGTGGAAGGCATCAAGGAAGCAGCGAAAAGCTTCATTTTGGACTACCTAATTACATAACTTATTAGTTTTTTTCTTTTATTGTTCCAGCGCCATTACCAAGATATCAACAGATGACTAAATCATCTTATAGAATGTTGGACGTTGAAAGCATAGAGAAGGATAAATCTACGTTTCCTTCAAAATTGGGCAAAATGAAGGTACCTTCGAAGGCAGGATTTTATGCATTTGTTTAATTTGGACATGCCTTGATACCTTGCTGCCGCTCAATGTTTCCTTTTTCCTTTTTTCTGTTTTGGAAACAGCCTCTGTGTTTCAATGTAGCTTGTTGACTGCTCTTGACTACAGGAAAAGATATAAACATACACTGTCCTGATGACAACATAACTCCTTTGGGTTATTAACACCTCCATTACCACACACTGTTAGTCATAATTAATGTACTAGTAGCCCTAGATTAACTAGGCCTGATTGATATTAAACTTTTTTTTTTTTTTTGAGGCTTTTAAATTGTTTGAGAGCAAGTCTGTCAAAGCTTTTGTCTTTCTACAATCAGAAGTAAAATGCTATAGGCTATCTACTATAAAATCCTGTAATCAGTTACTGTTTTTCATGAGCTGTTCTGAGCCACTGGACTAAAGTTCTATGCCCATGGAAACATGTTCATCTTTGTATTGAAAACATCAGTTTGCTGTTCAGGCAGCTACTGTACTTTCAGATTGTCTCTGAGAAGAAAGCTACATTATCTGCAAGAAACAATCTAAAAATATCTAGTGATGACTTGCTTGGATTAATATGTTTAGGTAAAATGCATTAACATTTCCTCTCAAACATTTAGTACAATGTTAGAGCATCATTTGGAAGGAAAGGTGATAACTCATATCCCATAACAGCTAACACCATACAGTAACAACAACCAGTCAATTTGACTGTAACATTTCTCATAATTTTAAATATAGGTCGAAACAAGTTATCTAAAATGTAGTAATGTGTTTATCTTTTATGCTTATTTTATCTGTGCTTATTTTTCTGGCGTAATCTCCAAATATCTTCCATGATGCCATATACACTTATTCTAGGCCTACCACAAAATCAAGGTATCAATCAAGCTTAGGTGAGTCTGATGTGAAAATATATCCAGGAAATGCTATGATCTAAAATTGATGTAAGCGATTGAGGCTACAGACTATAAATTTTAATTTAAACATTTCAACATCAGTCCTAATAGGCGATCATTGTTTTTGTAAAAGTTGATGGTGGGCTGTGTAAAAGTTAAGGGAGGCGTCTGAATATATAGAACAAATTGCCCAAATGATGAAGCTGGTTTTTGTGGAACATGTGGCACATTGAACATTTTCAACATTTTAACATTTTGCTGCCTAAATGTCAATCAGTGTCACCACATAGAGGCTAACTCAGCTCAGTGATCTGCGCACTGCTAAAAGAACAGAGGCCGATATAGCCGATTGTGTCTAGAACTGTGCCTACAGCTCGCCTATTTGATATTGAAAATGTAGACTTGTGCCAAGTGTGTTACACTATGTTGCCTCTAAGACAGACAACAGGCCAGGATATGTCGGCTACCCTTTACATAAGAGCATCGTTGTTCATATAATTCAACTGAGGAAGGTTTGCTTACTGTCGTGCGTGTTCCCTCCGAGGCACGACCGTCGCCACGGGATTAACATCGCACAGACTGTCATGGAGGATAGTAGTATAGCTGGAATCAGCAAGTAATGATGCCGTGAGAAACCAAACTCCAAATCTGCGAAAACACACAATGACACATATGATGCGTGACAGTAGTTCTTCAGCCTAGACCTGGTCACAGTGGCGAAACCGGATTTTCATTGCCTGCAAATAACTCATAACTCATTTTTGTACACCAACAAGTGTCTGTTAAAGAATAAAAAAGAAGAACAACAAATAAGTTGTTCGGGTGTTTATTCTCCTCTGAATATAGGCTATACTCTACAAAATATCGCTTACACCGCACGCTCTAACTTGAACTAACTTATCTTCACATCTGGCGCAGTGGCGCACGCACGAGCCTATTCCTGGTAGGCTATAACTTCGACATGAAAACTTAACAGTTGCTTAGCCTATGTTTCTGACATAGCATAACGTAGGCGTAAGAGTTACAGTAGAAACGTAATATGTTGTGGTGGCAGATCTAGGGCAAATTGTGATTTGCTATTAGCTGTAGCCTGACTGACACTTGTCCCTCCATAAGGCTACTTTCTCGCCTCCCTAGCGAGGTGGCGAATGACGTACCGTAGTTAGGCCATTCCTGTGCGATTCCGTTGGTTTGCTACTTAGAATGCCCTCACCAATATTCTTGAATTCCCCAGATGACTGTAATTAATGACTGGTGAATGAGGTGACATTGATGTTCACTTATTTCGAATGAAACTTTCACCGTGTAGAAAAATATCACTTGTATGCAATACCTGTTTGGCCGTAAGATGGCGTAATAGACCGCTATATACCCAATCATATTTTATTTAAATGTTTATTGCACAGGGACAATGCACAATATGTAACTGAGCCTGATTGTAGCCATGGGCTAATTTACATCAGTAGTCCCTATATATACCTGTTGTTTATGTAATGTGCCTTCATGTGCCTCATAGTAAGCTAGTAGAACTAAAACATGTATGTTGAATAACACGGTATGTAAAAAGGGCCTAAATAGTGGCTTATCTCTTGTAGGCCCCTAGGACTGCCACATATACTATTTGTGTTGGAAATCAGAAGACAGACAGATTTCCCTAACATTCTGACCTATGCACCATCTTAGTTACTACCCATAATGTTAATACCGTGAACAGAATCAGACCTCGAGCCAAACAAGTTTTCTGTCATTCACCACTCAGGAAGGCAGAGATTTTCACTTTATTACTATTACAGTATTAAGGTTGTAAAACCCTGCTACAGGTCATTCAACCATTCAGTCAGATAAGTAGGACAACCAGTAGGTCAAATGTAGATTCCGTAGCCTATTAAGGAAAATTTGAGGACCTCAACTTCATTTAACACTTGTAAAATGGCAATAGGTTACTATCAAATCAATTGGGGTATTTTATTTTAGTGGCAAGTATTTTTATGTCCAATGCCCCTTAGGACATTGCTGTGAATGCAGGGGCCCAGTGGCTATGCTCAGACATTTACAAAATAAAACAGTGCAAATGCTGTTCACTCCCACAATCCCACTGGTCCTTTACCACTCCCAATGCCTACACACACACACACACACACACACACACACACACACACACACACACACACACACACACACACACACATTGCACCAATAACTGTAAGCTTCTCTTCTATGTAATGTTGTGGAAGCGGACATCATGTGGACTCAGACGTTGTTCTCACGCTTCTTTCATTTCAGCACCAAGGCCAGCTCCCAAGCGAAACACGGGTACTTATCACATCTAACAGTCATAATGTTGAACGGGTGAACAGCCTAAGTGTAGTGCTCACCTGGGACTGTAATCTTCTCTTCTTTCCCCTGTATTTGTGTTGAGACTCTGCAGAGGAAGCTGGTGCCAGCACTCTTCTCCACGATGACAGTTCTGATGACCTTGTAACCCCCAGAAAATCTCTGGGACACGGTGGGTTCTGCTGAAAGATTCTGCCCCTCGCTGCCCATCAATTCCAGATGAGGCACAGAGGACCAGCCTGTAGATTCACACTTCAGAGTCACACTCCCGTTGTAGAAACTCACGTAGGAGATGTTGGGAGTGGAGCCCACAGCTGAGGAGATCAAAGAAAAACAACTCAGTGACCCGAGTTACAGTGAGTAGACAGTGTTTAATGAGTATAGTGAGTATAGACTGTATGGATGCATGTTGCCCCATTTATCATATTCATTTTGAAGACTGCTTCCTAAATGTGGTGCATCAGGCTAGGTGTTGGTGGCCGTTTTAAACCATAGAAAGGCTCAAAGAAGCCCCACACTTCATTGATAGTATAATGACAGTTCCAATATTATAATCAGGCATTGAAACGTTATTACAGATAGCTACTTACAGTACCACCTAGCTCGATGCACCCGGAAGCTACAACTAGCAAGCTGTCATTTTTGTCCTGCGTATGCAAATTCTGCTCTCCCTGGCACATTCACACTTTTTATGATGTTTTTATGAACACCTTATCACTAGTGCTGTCAAAATTAACTGATTAATCAAGTGATTAATCCAAAAAATTTAACTCAGATTAAAAAAATTAACTCAGATTAATCCTCATGGATTATGCCACTTTCATGGCATTTATTATGTTCAATTTCAGATAGAAAATGGCTCAGCTATCAAGTCAAACTATACACAGATTATGGACTAGCTACTGACTGTCCAACAACATGTTTGGGGAACTCTTCAGGGTAGGGGACAGGTGTGAATAGCCCTATTTGAGAAGAACAAAGCCAACTATTTAGTATCAGGGCCTTTACAGGGCAAAATAAGGATCTAACATACCCTAGCATCCAAATTCTTACTGGAGGAAATGAGTTGCAATTAAAAGTGATTAATCACGATTAATCATTGTAAAATTTTGTGATTAATCAGATTAATCATTTTAATCATTTGACAGCATTACTTATCACACTTTCATTCATCAGCAATTAGTGAAACAACTCACCTTCAACCTCAACCTCAACATACTTAGTGCCTATATGTCCACTCTGTCCGTGAATCTGACACTTGTACACATCTGTGTCTGTGAGTTTGACTGCTGTGATCTTCAGTGAGATGTTTCCTGTCTGTAGTTCCTCTGGTCCAAACAGACTGGTCCTGGACCTGTAGTTGGAGTGCTGCTGATCTGGTTTATCCTGCCGGCCTTCGTACTGGTGCACCACCACATCTGTCCCTCTGTACCAAGTCACCTCCATGTCTAGAGCATTGGTGGGCTTTATGGAGCAGGGCAGGATCAGGTCTTCACCAACCACACCCACTACAGCAACATCTGGACCCATCACAGGAGAGAGAAAAACAGCAGTTAATATCAAGGAAAGCATTTAGGCTACCCATGATGTAAAAGTAAGCTGTGTACCACTGAAAGCTGCAGTGAGTCAGGAAAAATAAAAATGTTTACTTTAGAGGAATTATCCGGAGTGAATCAACACATAGTCCTGCTTTTTCACATCGCTAAGTGCTGTCAATATCTGTGAGAATGATCGAATTTCGAGCAACATAGACCGAAATGGCAGCTAATGTTAACAGATGAGTTAACAATACCAGGCTGTTACCGATGAGCACTGGGACTGATAGAGGGCTAATACCCCACTGTAGTCATATTGCTCCATATGGAGTGGGGAAGATTTAACTTTAACTTAATGATAGCGTCAACTTTGACATGAGTCTGAAATCATTCCACTAACACAAGTTAGCCGCATCTGCCTCTCGTTCACTTAAACAGGACTTCATATCATATATACTATCAGATATCATATGATACACTGTATATTTCTGTCATAGATTTCTGTTTATTTACTGTGTGTTTTGTGCAAGATGGACTCCACACACACACACACACACACACACACACACACACACATACACACACACACACACACACACAGGTTGTCTTTACCTGCTGCATGTAGAATGGTGCTGCAGAGAAGCAGAAGAATCACACAGAGATATTCCATCCTAGAGACAGATGAGAGATGGCCCTATTTTCACACACACATAATGTGGAAATCAGCAGGTCAGAAAGTCAGAAGTGGTCCATAAGCAGGAAAACTTCCTTTGTGGACGTTATTTTCAGCCGGAGTGTTTGATTGTTGGCTTGAAAAGAAAGCCACTTAGGAGGAGTCTCTTCCTCACGGTTTTTCACCGGATCTGCGAGCTGATTTTATGCATTTGAGCACGAAATAGTACACCAAAATAAACCAAAGTAATTTTGCACAGGGCAAGATGGGCTTAAGAAGGGAGGAGAGGGAGGATAGAGGAAAGGAATGAAGGATGAGGAATCAGGAAATGAGACGCAGAGGGGTCATACCTACTCTTCACCACTGGGGGGCAGACTAGCAGGAAGGAATTATTGCAATGGAGATCTATGAATATGCCTGGTGCTTGGATCTAGTACAGAATACACTAGAACAGATCTGTGTATGGCTGCAGCAATTGGAGACACCCCCATCTCCCCACCTTCTTAGCCTAGACAAGCCTACATGCTGTTCAATCTGCCCTTAGAGAAACAACTGTTGATTTGAGAGATTATAAACTCACTAAATTAAATTCTCTCAATACAAGAGCTCCCCTTATTCTTTAGTGCCGGCTATTCCCTGTTTCATTCAACTCTGTTGAATTCACATTTTAGTATTTCCCTTTGCTCTGTATGCTGCAATGTGAATTTAGCCTACTTGCCTTGATATTGTCATAGTAGGCCTACATTTTTTTCTCACTCATTTTTTATTTTCCAAAAACACAGCAACTTACAGTAAATAGCATGTAATTTATCTCTGTACATGCGGGGCAAAAGAAAAAGGAAAAGGGAAAGGGAGAAGGGAAAAGGCCTATATTTGAGACGGTCTGTAATTTAGGTCTAAGCACTGTAATAGTCTAATATTGTAAAATGCAGATCAGAGTTTATACACTTCATTAACGTATTCAAGCCCGGTTAGAGACTGAGGAAACATCACGACCACAACATTATTTCCCTTAGCATACAGCTTTAGCCAAAATAAACATTCTGCTTTAATACTTTACTGATAAATCCTATAGGGAACGCCCCTGGGCCGACAAGAATTTTAAACGGACAAGAACATTAAATATAGGCTAATAGGACTGTAGGCTATAAGATAAGATTGAAACATCGAAAGTCAACTAAGCATAGCCTGATTCGTTTCATTTTTAAATGCAGGATATAAAACTTGATTGAACTTACCATCCACCGCCAGTGCACGATGGAGGGTTGCCATACTGTCGTCATTCTCCTCCTGGATTCAAGGATGCGCGTTACTAACAACAGAAAATATATCTCCCACCTCGAAGGCTACATTTATATGATTGTGGGTGACTATAAGAGAAAAGGGAACCTTATGAACGCTGCTGTCTCTACACGAATAGCTCTGCTGCATTGGAGAACAGCTCCCGTCTCTCTCTGTGTGTTAACAGTAGCCTAATGTGTGCGTACTTTCACTTTCCCACGTAGGCTACAGAGAAAACACCGCAGAAAAAGGATCCCGGAGATTTTTCATCCCTGTATTCGAAAATGTACTCCATGCGTCTCCTAAGACTACCATGATGTTCGCTGTTCCGGCTCGGCGGCTCCATAACACCTGTATTTCTTTATAGCAGCACTAAATCTGACTCAGTGCATTCAGCTTTGAGGGGCGGCGATTTTTGGCGGTGGCTGGGGGGGGTGTGTGGGTGCTTAACTCTTCATACATTGAAGTGAATGGCCTTTATGAATTGGTCACCTATGGAGAAATCCGGTGTGAATAATTTCATGACCTGCTGTTTAAGGCCACTGGGTGCACTCTGTAAGGAATGTTATATAATTTCTCCAATAATGCAACTTGTAGGCCTATAATAAACCTGTATAGCAAACAATGAACAGCAGAAACCCTTTGCACTAAAAAAAAGTCTATATTGCGTATTCTGCATTAATAATGGGATTTAATTCACTTTTAGTGATTTCTTTTTATTTTGTCATGCTTGTCAGTCTTATTTTCTCTATCATGTTCATAGGTGTAGTATATGGGACTACGTGGCCCATAATCCCACTGTGTTTTTACAGCCAGATGGGGCTTCAGGGGTAACTAAGGGGTTCTGGGTTTGTTGATGCCAGTTGTTGATGTATGCCGACAGCATGCTGTCTCATGGAGCTCCTTCTACATAAAGTACAGACGTTATTCTAATCAGGAGTTGAGTTCTCATTCAATAGCTTGATTGGACCTAACTGTTTAGTTAGGCTACTGATACCACTGATACTGAACTGTGACATAATTAGTCTAGTCCCCAGAGTTCCCAATCACCCCCATCACTTGTTATCGTAACCCATGTTTTCAGAATGTCTTCTTAACAGTAAGACATATTATTGAAACATGCGGAAAATGACCAAATTTGCTGTCAATGTGGCATATTCCTTCAAGGGAATAAAGTTCAGTGTGAGATAAAGATTTTATTTAGTGTCATATAATTTGTTTATAATCATGTTTTATTTATCAATGTCTCACTGATAAAACTTAACGTAATCATACAGGCTGGATCCAAAGCTTAGTCCAAAGTTCAAACTCTTCTCTGGCTGTTTTAAGCTGTGCTTGAAGTTGGAGACGATGCTGGCATGTGGTAGAATGGATGCGTCACAGATCGGATAAGCAGTGGAGCAGGATATTGAACAGAGTTGGACCAGCTCTGGCCCACATCTGCCTCAGAGCCGTTTTGCATTGCGGAACCAATTTGTATTTACTGACTGGAGATTAAGTTGATCTGTTTATGGTGTTTTGGTGACGCATTACTGCTGTAGTGCAGGTAATAAAATGTTGTAGATGGCAAAAATAACACCAATCATACACTAGGTGTTTGGGTTTCCAATGTGGGTTTGGACAGATTTGCGCTTGTGTGTCTATTTGCACTGTATTATGATATTACATAGATGCTGTAATGCACAGATTGATGAGTTGAAAATAAACATGATTATAATAATTATATAATCATTATAATTAGAAGTTGAAGTTGAGAGATGCTCAGTAAATCTATGTTGCGCTGTTTACAGGGCAAAGAATCAGAACAAAGCTGTTATATGTTCTGACTGACAGTACTCCTTGTGGAATGGTGTAATCCAGGGCTATTCAATTTGTTTTTCACTCGGGCCCCATTTCAAAAACAAGAACTTAAGATGGGTCACACATAGCAGCGGCCATTAACAGGAGGTAATGACACTTCAAGTCAGCAGAAACTGATTCCAAAAAAATATACTTATTTTTGCTCTTCAACTTCACAGTATTGAATACTCAAAAAGTGCAAAATGAAGACTTTTTGAAATGTTGCAAGTGCATTAAGTGCATTCATTTAAGTAAAATTTTCAGGTTGGAGGGGCGCCAAAGCAGCTTCATGAATATTGCAGTCTGTTTCTGAGAGACTATTTACTATTTTACTTTCCGAGGGCATGTGAATGGTATTTTACTGTTTTTGACTGGAACATCATCTGGGCCACTTGGAGGCGGGACTCCATTTCAATAGACCTGGAGTAATCGATACAGCATTCTGCATTTCATATTATGTTTTACGTGCAAGAATGTACGGTAGGCCTATATTGCATACTCCATCAGGGCATTGGGCTGAAATATAGACAGACTTATTTTCACTATCACACAGTAGGGCATCGCAACACAAGAAAACCCACTTTGTCCTCAAGTTTTGGAGCAAAAACTTAATTGAATGAACTGTACTTTAGAAATAAGAGCAAATCATAAGGCCTATAGGCATAGTGTGATCACTGCGATGCTAAGGAGCAGTGCTACTTAGAACATAGTGGGGAGGGGTGCTGTGTCAATACAAAATCGCCTTTCATTTATTTCCCAGTTCCACTTTTTACCCAGTCTGCTGAACTTGACTTTGATCAATTTTTTCTATGTAACGTAACTGGCTCCCACAAGAGTCTGATAAGACCATCCAAAATTGGCATTCAATAATAATGACGAGCAGTATCAATAATGGCCAACTTGCCGATAAAAGAAAATACTGTAGATTCAGTATGGGGAGTATACAAGCTATAGGCTATGTGGTTTTAGCCTGCCTTGAACAAACAAATTTACCATGCCAGCTCTGTTCCAGTGACTGTATGCCTGTATTTACTGTAATACAGCATCACCCATGGTACAATAGTAGCTTTACCAAAGTCCATGTTTACTAACTGGTTCCAATGCAAATTAGTGGATATGTATTTACTGGCTGTGCATGTGTTTCACTTTTGTTTACTTGTCCTGACTAGTACCTCCACCTAAGGCACTTTACATGAGAAGAGTTAAAGGCAAGGAGCCAGCAGGGAGGAAAGCCACAGAAGAAGCCAATGCCATAAGCAGATGCTTCTGTTTCACCTGCAGGTGGTGCTAGAGAGCTGAGAGCTGGACAAGCAGGTGGGTGACACCACAGAGCTGATAGTTTGGCCTAGGGGGTGCCAGAGATCTGAGAGTGAGGATCTACAATACTTTTCACTTTTTGTCTGATGGTAGTGGGCTAAAAAGGGCATATAGATGGGTTCTCATCACGTATAGTCAGTCCAGTTTTAGAGTTGTATATGTTGTTGTATTGTTGTGTTTACATTTATGAATTTAGCAGACATTTTTATCCAAAGCAATTTACATTTTTGTCAACTCTCAATTTTGCTCCATTCATTTGTACATCTGGGTGTCCAACTCTCAATTTTACAGAATGTCTGGGAAAGTACCAGAGTGCAATAATAACAAGAGAGCGCAGACCTCCGCCAAGGCAGTGTGGTCACAGATACAATATAAATTCCAGATGTTCTGGATCACTGATCGCCACCAAAATCGAATCAGTTCTTGTTTGTCCCAATATACAAATTTTCATGCAAATCCGTGCAGTACTTTTCAAGTTATCCTGCTGACAAACCAACGCGACCGAAAACATAACCTCTTTGGCGGAGGTAATAATTAATATTGTAGGCCTAGTATTAATATTAAAAAGAAAATTGCAAATGGGAGCTCCTTGGTGTGCGCATCTCTAAGTTTCTTTTGTGATCTATACCTCTAGATAGCCCCTGAGGTAACTGGATGTGCATGAATAGATCAACACAAACACTTACACAAGACGCTTTATATGTGCAACATCAAGTTTTCATATGTTTGACAGGAAACTCTGACCATTTACATTTACTTTAGAGTAAAATGCCTCCATCCTGTGGTGCTCTCATGCAAGACGTAAGATTTGAGGTCTGGTGCACAGGCACAAGTGGAGCAAAACAGTGGCTTTCTCACTCCAAGTTTGAAAATATAGTTTGTTGTTTTGGTGCACAGGTCCTGTCGTGGACACCTAAATTAGCAAATACTTTTGAATGAATTAACAATGTTCAGGACAAAGCTAGTTACTGATATGCATAGTGCTATGAAGAAAAGGCTTTTCTCTACAAAGAAAATCTGACCATTTAGTCAGGAGTTTGCTGATTAGTGGGGAAATAAATACACAAACAAATGATGGAAGGAAGATGCCACAGCCTGACATCTAAAGTGGTACTGAAAATAGAACAGAGAAATGACAGCATAGCCCCACACTGCAGCCAGATGGAGAAGCTTTTAGCTCAGGAGATCAAAAACTTATAAGTCAATGGTCCCAGCATGGTTAAACAGTCCCCCCTTGCAGCAGTTCTCCGTATCATTTTGAGGACTATTGCACTCATCCAGGTGTCACATCTATCCTTGCCCCAGTTACTGGAAAATGACAGAGAATAATACATAAACAAATCATAGCCTCTCTATAACCACAACCAGTTCAACAACATATACTTCACATTCACACCTCAGCATTTTGAACACATCCTAACACTGGACTCACACTATACTGAATTTGCACTCTTTCATTCACCAGCATTCATGGCACATGACATCCTAACACTGGACTTGATTTATTCTGACTTTGCACTCATTTATTACCAGCACTCATCACCACATCCTTACTCTGGACTCACATTATACTGACTTTGCACTTATTTATTACCAGCACTCATGACTCACACTATCCCAACTCCTCTGTCGTAGAAAGATAGATAGATAGAGACTTTAATAATCCCAGAGGGAAATTCAGGTCTCCAGCTCAGTATTAATACATACACAATACATAGAGGGACATAAAAGACACAACAAGATATATATCAGCCACATATCAGAATCAATGGACATAAAAGGAGCTGCTGGTTTAGAAATATAAATAAGTCCAATTAGAAGTAGTCCATGAGTGGGCTATCCTATACCCTGGTCCTTGCCTTTCCTACACCCCCCTTCCGGGAGGTGTTGTACAGTAAAATAGCTCTGGGGATGAAGGATTTTTCTAATCTGTCTGCGCTACAGTTGGGAAGAAGCAGCCTACTGCTGAACAGGCTTCTCTGGCTGATGATGGTGGAGTTTGGATGACTGACATCTTCCAAAATGGCCACCAGCTTGTTTAGAGTCCTTTTCTCTGACATGGTTACTAGGGTGTCTAGTTCCATGCCTACCACAGCGCTGGCAAGCTTGATCTGTTTGTCCAGCCTTGCAGAGTCCTGTTTTGCCACCCAAGCATAAAACAGTACACTGGCAATCACTGACTGGTAGAAAATGGTTAGGAGTTTCCTGCAGATATTGAAGGATCTTAGTCGCCTCAGGAAATACAGCCTGGTCTTCAACATGTTGAATTGGCTGTAAACCAATTAGCTGAGGTCGCCCCATTCTGAAACCTCTCAAATTTTGCACAAAGACGCTCAAAGACAGACCCAACACACATTTTCAGCGTCGTGGCAATGTGCATTAACCTTTAGGCTACTGCACTAATCAAGACCATAGCTCGAACACAGTGTGGCTATCCAACAGGTTATCCAACATCTTTCGGCTGAGCTGCCTGTGTACTGTAGGTTAGCAAGGTTGAATCAGGATGAATAATCTACAGGCGACTGTATGAATGAAAACAACAACAACAACAACAACAACAACAACAACAACAACAACAAAAAAAAAACTAAACAAAAAACACTTTTTGAATGATGGTAATTTATTTTAATTTTACAGTTTTATTTGGTAGGCATAGCCTAATTGCAATATAGCCGAGTTGCAAGTGATTCAACTGATTTGACCGTTTGTTTGCTGGTTTGTTTTTTTCCCAAGCTGCAAAAAAACTTCCTCACATACAGTTACGTATACAGGTCAGATCTACAACTGTAGTAGAAGCTTTGTTCTGTTCCTGAAGGGGAAAGGCGAACTCACTCCAGAAAGCTTGAGAAAGACTATAGAAGTTGTGGTTGGTCTGGTGAAAGCCCTTATGCATCTGATGATGTGCACTCTCATTTCCCCACATATGCTTTCATTCTCCAGATTTGGTTGTGCAACTGATGATCACGTACACTTGTGTGCATGGTGTTCTATTTCAATTTGACCGATTTTGCGTTTTCCTGAAAGAAAAGAAAATACAATGCTGTTGTAGCCCTACTGCAATTCTACACTCCATTAACATGTAGCCTATCTGGGTATTTATTTTATTTATTTATCCCATTTGCATAATTATTCTCCTTTCCCAAATTAGAAAATAATTCTCTTTACACGATTTTTGCATGAATATCAGGGTCTAGCCCGAGTATGTGTGAACAAAGAAGTGAGACCATGAAGAGGCCAAGGTCATCTTTCAAATAGACTGACAGAGAATATGAACAGAGTTCTGATTTTGGGGTCACTTTAACAAGCAAAGAATTTGGAGCAACATAGACCGAATGCAAAAGTGAATGAGCAGTTTGCATTGAATCGATGGCACCACTAATCTTACTTTCGTTTTCAAATGATTTTGGTAAGAAAAGCCACCGCCAAGGCAATGTGGTCACAGCTGGTCTCCTTGATCACCGATCACCACCAAAATCGAACCAGTTCTTACTCATCCACACATTGTCTGAAAATTTGGTGCAGTACTTTTCGAGTTATGTTGTACACAGACAGATGGACAGACACACACGTACACACACGCCGGCGAAAACATAACCTCCTTGGCTGAGGTAATAAGTATTTATCCATTTCAAATGATTTTGGTGACTATGTTATGATTTTCACAGAGCACCAGCAATAATTAAGTATTTTTCCATTTACATTCCTTTCTCCTCTAAATTGTTTGACTGTCCAGCTGACATTTTATTGCGCAAATAATGTTCCAAGCATGTAACTGCAATTTCATCAACTTCTGGGTCAAATTTGTTGGAAAGCAGATGGTGCTGTTTTAGCATCCAAGGTAGATCCCCGGCCCCATAGACACACACTGCTCTCTTATGCACACCAGTACATGGAGGATAAGGTTCTCCTTTTCTGATACTTCCTTCTAGATAAGACCACTTTACTAGACGGGCAATGGAGTTCATGTCTGTCATGTCATATTTGTTGTTAGGTGGGCTGGATCCTGGCATACTAGGCATGCGTTGGAGAGATGCCCAAAGGTGCTCATCTGGACTATATGTGTCCTTCTCCCACTCCAGCAAAGCTTTTGCCTCTGGATCTTTAAACAGTTGTTCCACAAACTCTCTTGACACTACGAAGTAAGCGTTTCCAGAGAACATTGGTGTACTTATGGGTGGAGGTGTCTTGCTAATACTCGTCTGAGCAACATCAGATTCAGTAATATCATAATGGTACTCCCAACGAGCTTTCTTGTGTGGAGGTGTTGTCTCTGACTCCATGCTGTTCCTCCCATTAAGAACTTTCAGTATACGCACCATCTCCAGATTGGTTTTAATGGGGAAATCTGTTCCACAGGTATTGAGAAGATACCTCCACTTGACATCTGAATGAAGCAGGTCCGCCATACAGTTCAGGTCAGCTTGGACTCGAGACCAAGAGGCATAAACAACCCTCTCCAATTTGCTTGCCACAAACACGTTGGGAAAGCAAGAGACAATGGCTTCCACAGTCTTCAGGAAATGATCTGGAGACTTCTTGTCCACATGTACACAGTATACATTCTGTGGCATGTACAGAATCCTGAGTAGCCTTTCAAACATCTCAATCTGATCATGGATCACCATTGAATAGGCAATAGGAAAGTCCCTCTCCTCCTCACTGAGAGCTACTCTGATAAATCCTCTGTCTTTAATGTAAGCACTGCAATCTTGTGTTTTATTGAGATAGAAAGACTCTGGCAAAGCTTTCCTTTTTTTGTTCTTTAGAAGTCTGTCAAAGTCTTCACCAGCAACTCCTTCTTTATCTCCTCTGCAGATTGCTAAGCATGCCACTTTTTCTCCTGAGTCCTCCTCAACCTGTGGCAACTCGTTCAAAGACTTCTTAATACTTTTTCTGTCTTTTGAAGTCCTCCATAGATTAAAAGAAAATACCATAAACATGCATAGCAGTATTATGTACATCAGTAGGAGAGTGGTCTTTCCTACATGTATTCTTCGAAGAGCCATTTAGGTACGTCAGTCAAAACAGCTGTCAAAATAGAAGCAAAACTGAAAAACTGCACCTTTGGAAAGTTATTTATGAAAAATGTTGGAGTCAGTTCAGTAGATCCATGACGGTGGTTGTCTGTAGAGATATTGCACAGTGTATAAGGCACGTATGTTCCATGAGGAACATAGTGAAGGGTCACAAATTAGGAAGTAGCAGAGCAAGGACATAGCAATCGAGGGGTGGGGATGGTGGGGGTTGACAAACCCCCACTATTGCAGAAGTGTGACTCATTTTCCATCTCTGTGTGGCCTTATTATTATGTTAAAGATGTCGGACTTCCTTGAAAGATAGTAACATCACTAGCATGATGCAACTTGTTTTGACATACAAAGGGTTAATCAGGAGCGCTGCTAGAAATGTGGGACCCTATAACAAAAAAATATTTTTGGCCCCTCAAATATTGATTTTAATATGAAAATTTTCTCTGGGCCCCCCTGTCATTGCCAGGCCCTTAGAATCATCCTAACTCTGGGGTTAATAAACACTGAAATTGGCGCATGATACATAGGTCAATTGGTCTCGATGCCCACCCTTCACCAAGGTACATTGCCAATGGAGTAGGCAGACCTCTGCCTGCTATTTCCCATACAACCTGTTACTGCTAATGATGGCTAATGATGGGAGATTGACTAATTATTCAATCAGGCACCAGTGGAACACTATATAAGAGCAGTTGCCTGTACCCATAGGCCCCACTGTGCCCCTCCCAATGTTGGGAGTAACGAGTTACAAAGTAACAAAGTATTGTAAGTCATTGCGTTTCGCGGTAACAAAGTAACGTCACATGCTACTTTTAAAATATCAGTAACTTAATTACAGTTACTACCTAAAGTAACGAGACATACTTAGTTACCAGCGTTTTGCACAGTGAAATCATATCTGAGCTATATTCTGTTTATTTTTTATTATTCATAATGAAGTTGGTGAGGCCTATTGCAGCTTCTGCCAATTAGGTTATATATAATTTAGATTGAGTGTCCTGTAGTATTTATGCAGATGAATTCCTCTGAATAGACAATCTCTGCAGTGACTACCCTGGCTTGTGCAACCATGTTCAGAAATGCTCGCTCCTCATTGGGTCTGGGCTTGAGAGTTGAGGAAATTACCTCTTTGGCCATACTACTTGATCACAAAATTTCATGCAGCGACAGGCGGGCCCAGGCTAAGCAGTAGTAACTAAAGTAAAGTAACAAGTTACCTTTTTAAGTTACTGACCCAACACTGCCCTCCCCCCTAGTCTGAAGCACATGTATGTCCTGTGTATTGCTTGTAGCTTTGCAGTGGAACGTGGAACAGGTGACTCCTTCACAATGCTTGCCTTTCCATAGATGCCACCCTTGTCTTCTCCATATTTATTTTGTATTGGAATTCATGTCTCTTACACCATGTCCTTACTGAAAGCAACTTTGGGGTTGTCGTGTAGTATTGGCTGTTCACTCTCTACATTGGGGTCGTTAAATATGGTGTTCTATTCAATAAGATTCTCCATTCAAACTGGCCGAGCAATGCGACTTGCGCAAATAAAATAGAAATGGACCAAGCGACTAAATTTTTTTTAAAAGTCGCATAGCATTCAGTGAGGACATTCCATTACAAAACAAAGTGATGGAACTCTTTTTGTAGTGACGTGTAGACACATGTAGTCACGTCACATTCAGTGTGTTAGTATCCATTCGAACCTGTAAGAAATGGTTTGGTTACTATAAGTCGCAATCTCTTTAAAATTCCCTGAGGCATCATGCATGCAGCAGCACTAAAAAAAATATTTCCACTGTACCTACTGTATGTAAAGGCTACAAGTCAGCTCTATCTGTACAAGAGCCTTTTTCCATTCCTCTTGTCAGGAAAGGACAAGCTGCAGGAATCCTCATTCATAAAGTTTCATAAAGTTGTGAAACTGTTGTGGTTGTGGCTAGTCTGTCGAAAGCAATCATGTATCATCTCATCCACTTCTCACCGCTAAATCACTTACATGTACACTTTCATTCTGATTAGTAGTTTGCACAACTGCTCACATGGGTTGTACGTGCATATGCTCAAATACACTTTAACCATTGTGGGGTGTTTGGCTTTACATGGATAGTTTTTTTTTTTTTTAATTGTGAAAGAATATGTTGAGAGACTCTTTTGAGTTCACTTGGAGTGTGCTACAAATGGAGATAATTTAGATGAGGTCACATATTGCATCACATACTGTATTGTCACATAATGTAATGCTGTCATAAGAAGAAGGATGGTGACTTAAAAAGCTGTAGCATGTGCAGAGCAAATGGTTGTGTCTTCAGATCTTCAGAGAACTAATGTATACTTTAAAAGGTTCCTGAAAGCTCCCTAATGGGTTCCGCCAGTGTGGCAAAGTGAGGAACCTTAAAAAGAGTGAGGGTAGAAAGTTAAACCAAAGATCATGGAATACTGCTCCGCTTCAACCCTCTCCGGTTAAACTGATTCAGACATCTCCACACCACAGACGTCCATAAAGACTAGGCTTGTGCATAAACACAGATAAAAGGTATACACAGTATACACAGTATCAGAAATTCAGGAGGTGCATAAATGACTATTATGTGTATAACCAGTGGTGTATGTGCACCACTATAGCCCTAATGATGATGATGATGATGGGACAGGGGAATCAAACCCCAACTGAGTGGTGCTCTTTAATAGAGAAAGCTGTGTATCAGTGTTAAGCCTAGCAACATCATAATGAAGACATTCTCAACTATTCAGTGATTTGTCCCACAAACATGATTAGCAAATGTAACTACTTTATATAAAACAAACTTTTCTTATTACTATTAATGATTCTTGCTTGCACAGAAGGAGTTCAGCCCCAAACTACATTTCACTGCTTTTTGTACTAACAATTATGCATGTGACAAATAAAATTCTTGAATCTTGAATCATTGCTTTACTAGCCTAGAAATCTCGATGCCCTTAGAAGCAGCAAATGTACAAATATACAAATGTACAGTCATTTGCTGCCAGGCCCATCTAGCAACTCTTATTTTGTTTGCAAGCTGGAAGCATTGTGAATGCGTTTTTTCCTTGGTTGGTGGTAGCACTATTTATCCTGTCCCTGTCTGGTGCATCCCAAGATCCAAACATGTTGATGTGGGTTTACTTTGTCGGGCTATTGCTTCATGTGTACAACTTGCCATTAATTCTGAATTATTCATGCTTGCTTTAAATCTCGTCATACAGGGTGACTATCGAGTGTTGGTATGATGAAAGTATGACAAAACAAAACTTGATAAACACATTTAATTTAAAAACTATTTCAGACATTATTTTACAAACATATGAAACAATAACAGACTTTTTTCAAATAGCGGTGACCAGTTTGCATTATAACTCCCACCATATCAGCTTTATTCCACACTTATTTTGAACCTTGTCTATGGTTTACAAATAGGCAGTTATAGCACCTGGCACTATTTCCAATAGGCCAGAATTATAAAAATTGAGCCTCTTATGAGAAGGCGCTCGCTAGGGTCATGAAATGCATCAGGGATTGTGTAGGAGTCAACAGTGCAGACATGTAGTAATGCAGGATCCCAGCGACTACCACTTTCCTTTTCTAAACAGAAGCAGATGGTAGGAGTTTGGGGCGCTGCTAGAAATTTTGGTCACTATGACAAAAAATAATTTTGGGCCCCTCAAAAATTGATTTTGATATTAAAATTT
This sequence comes from Sardinella longiceps, assembly GCA_027497455.2. Classification (NCBI taxonomy): domain Eukaryota; kingdom Metazoa; phylum Chordata; class Actinopteri; order Clupeiformes; family Clupeidae; genus Sardinella; species Sardinella longiceps. The sequence goes on from JAODXP020000029.1 coordinate 23,410,438, forward strand.
TCTCTGGGCCTCCCTGTCAGTTAACCTCACTCACGTCAGATGATTCGTAGCAAGGCAACTCCATCTGAATGTCCTCCGTAAGAGATTTGTTTCAGAAGTCTGGATGTCATAAAAAAATCTTGCATATAATTTGACAAACCACTCGTCTGCCATCTTACTTCAACCACTTCGAAACCTACCAGTTGCATCCCGTGATCCTATGCGATTTCTAAATTTTCAACTGTGCCAAACAAACATAAATGCTAGTATCTGCAGCATAATTGCCACAATAATCGATTTTTACTCGTATATGTCTCTTTCATATATAACTGTTAGTTAGTGTTTTGTAAGTTTGCAAGAGATGAGCTACCTCAAAAAACGCCTGGCGGTTCGTACGGTGTCCTGGTTGGTCCATCCGTTCAATATCGGTCCTGAAATCCCTTTCAATGGACGCGATCTCAGATGCTTGAGCCCAAGGGGGCGCTGAATCTGACGTGAGTGAGGTTACCTGTCAGTGCCAGGCCCAAAATTATTTTCTGTCATAAGGCCCACAATTTCTAGTGGTGTCCCTGTCTCTCAATCTGTATATTTTGTTTTGCCTCTTTCTTTTTTTCTCTTTTCTTGAGTTTAAAAAGTCAGCTATATGAATTATTGCATCACTTATTGCACAAATTCAATGTTCATTTGCAATATACATTTTTTCACAACCACTGAAATCTTCAGTTTTTACAGTAAAGAATTTGTGTTTGTATTACAGTTGATCTTGGTGTCTGGATCCTGTTGTTATGGATTCACCACATACATCCCAGTTCTGTTCCCCTTCGGTTTCTCTGGTGTCCAGGGTGCATGATCAGTCTGAAAACAAGCGTCATCATGTTTATATGTTACTGCAGGGATCTGAATCCTTCAATGAAAATGAAACTACAGAAGTAACCATCTTGCCCACTAACAGTACTCTTCTGTTGGTGTGCAATAACTGAAACACTGCTAGCTGACTCTGTGAATTTGTCAGTAAGAATTAGGGTACAAAAGGGCTGTGCTCTTTTCTGTGGCTCATTAATTAAATGTTTATATATAACATTATTGCTGTTGTTATTTTGAAATGGATGCAATGAATGAGTCCACTGTGATCCCATCCTGGTATGTTTGGTAATAACAATTATTCAGGCTAGTAGCGCCCCCTAGTATCTCCACTCAATATTGCATTTCACTACAATACGAGTCAAGGTATACACTCCCAAAGGCATAAAATGCACAAATTTGGACAAACTTGGTTTGTATTTTACTGCAGTATTCTTATATTGTTGAGACTATATGCTATGCCTTACCAAGCAATGATTACGCAAACAACTCAGTGATTAAGTTCCTCAGAAAGTCACATTTGTTTTTTTATGATTAACTTCTATTGTTGCTACTTCAGGTATCTATCAAATGGCATTTGAAGTGCCATTACAACAATGTACTAGAACTGTGAAGAGCAAGAAGTGACTAGAATAGATCCTGGGAGCCATTTTTCCACTTTCCTATCTATGTTACCTTTCTCAAAGCACCACAACTTTTTGAACACCAGACATATTTGATTGGTTGATTTCATTGTTCTTTGTGACTCATTCATGTGAAAAATAACTACACACCTATTTTTGAAGTGCTCACTATTGTTGTGATGCTGTAAATAAGAGGTGTGTGTTTAAACCACGGACACACACACACACACACACACACACACACACACACACACACACACACATTCAGAGGGCCTCCATCTGTATATGACAATCACTGTGACTTTCTCCTGCAGTTTGATTAATAGGCAGAAAGTGAATGTTGAATACGTGAGAAAAACAAGAGATAGACTTCGTAGGAAACTGGGCAGGTAGTTGAGTGCATATTAGGGTGAGGCGTATATATTCTTCAGAGGGACACCGCCCTCAAGCACACATGAATTGCATGTTATGCTGGGCCTTGCGAATTGATGTAATTCCTTTGCGAATATCAATCTCACTTGTTTAGTCTGAACTTCCTTGTCTATGGCCTGATGAAAAATTAATGCATTCCATAAGTTAGATATTTTGTTCGGCGGTAAAAATTTTTTTTTTCATTACCTCCGCCAAGGAGTTATGTTTTAACTGGCGTGTGTGTGTCTTTGTGTGTGTGTGTCTGTGTGTCTGTCTGTCTGTCTGCGTACAACATAACTCGAAAAGTACTGTACGGATTTGGATGAATTTTTTATACAACGTGTGTATTGGGACGTAAGAACTGATGAAATTTTCTAGTTTTGCATTGTTTGTATTTCTCTAAAGAATGCTGATAATTATTCAAGCACAGTGAAATTTGAATTTCCTTCGGTATGAATAAAGTACTATCGGGATAATTTATATAAATAAATAACATATTAGCTCATCTTCATCTTATCTTCAATGGCTACATCTACATATATATTATATTATCAGGGACAATGTATACTATACAAATAATATGGATTATATAACATATTTAAAAAGAAATGCATCTTAATCTTAAGGCCTTAATGTTTCCTCACCATGCCGATGACGGGTGTTTTGGCTGGAGAGTGGGATGTGTATGGCGAATGTGAATAAGGATCTGCCTCAGGCTCCTTCATACAACACCAACGCAGCAACTGAGAAGAGACCAAGAAAAAGTGTTGGGAAAAAACAAAGCGACTGATTTATATGTTAAAGTAAAAATATTATTACAAAGTCTAATAAAATATGCCCACGCTGCAATGCACGCTCAATTTCATTTAAGTCATCTGATATAATAAATATTATTGGCAATGAGAAAAAGTACAGACACTTACGATAAAGACATTTGTAGCGCCCAATACAATAAACGACTCTGGAAAATCATAAACCAGGTTTCCTCTATGAGCAAATGAATAGGCGGTCCCCAGACTAATATCACTTGTGACTATTTAGGCTGGTGTTAGCCAGGCTATGGCCTGATTTCACCGTAATCGTGAGCTCTATAGTCTATCCATGGGTAATTCCATAGGCTACTATACTATATTTGTTGCTTATCACCCGGTGGAATGGAATACTGTTTTCTGATTGGCTGTCAGGGTGTCCGTTATTTCTAGATAACAGGACACCTGAGGCATTGTTGGGTTAAAAAAGTTTTACCAGCGTTCTTTATCAATGCTCTGTAGAATGCAGCCTTGCGGATCTTCTTTCATAAGAAAATAGTACCCCAACCGAACAGGATAACTTCTTTCTAAACGGAGCCACATGTTTCTTTTATGTTTCAAACACTTGCTTACCATCTATACGTTTTAGTTGCAACCGGGTGATAAGCGGGATAACGGCCTTCGAGGTGTCCCTGACGTGTCGCCGTCGGGCTGTTTTTCGCCATACGCGTCGTCCATTATCTCTCTATATCGGGACACCTCGGCGGCCGTTATCCCTTACTTGTAGTGCACTGTCAGTGTGTAGGGCCAAACGAAATTGTCAAATTCGAAAGTGCTCCACAATGCCTTTGGAACCTACCCTGGCAAGCCATCTTATAACATTAAAATGTATAGTCTGGTATCGAGAGATAGACTGAACTCAATTGTGGGCGGAACAAAGCTATCTTTCAAACTACTTCTGCATGCAACAGGATAGCCTATGAGGAACGAACAAGTTGTAAATACCGATTCAAACACATAGGGCGTTGTGATTAGATGTCACCAACGGCATCATCCAATCAAATTCCCTATGGCTCGCTACCAGACGTACTGGCTGCGCAAATCTATTTGCCGCCGCTAGAGTACGTCTAGATTTCTAGGCTATTTGGAACCGGTGTGCGGGCCGGAGGCCTTAAGTCTTACCAGCAAGACTATCAGAATGATGAGAAGCAAGAGGATGAGGGAGGCCAACACAAGCAGGGCGATGCCCCACCCTGGCACCCAGTCCAGCCAGTACGGCACAAGTGGGTACGGTGTGGTGCCCGTGCTCTTAGCCGCTTCCTGGTGGTTGATGGTGGGTTTTGAGGCACTGTTGGCAGAGGCCGCACTGCTGTGGTCAGTGGAGTGGTCACTTGTGTCTGGGCGTCTTGTTGTGGGGACTAATGATTTAGTGGATGCCGGCAGGCCTGGGATGATGGTTGAGGAAACTACAGAGGTTTTAGTCACTGCTGAGTCTGGGTTGGTTGTTGGAGGCACTGTGGACGCATTAGTGGTCAAATCTGCACATAGAGAGCAATGGATTCAGAACCAAGCAACAGTGTGAACAAGTGATGAAATCTAGTGCAACGTTTTGCAAATTATATGTACATTACATGAAATTAAGTTGTCCAAAATAATGTGATGTGACAATATATGGCATTTATTTTATTTGATTTGTGTGCACATGGTTTCATATTTTGTGTGTGCCCATTACATGTAATGCAAAGATAAGTCCTTTTGATTTCTATAAGATTAGATTTTGGTTGTGCAAGTGGCTTGCCCACCATGGGACTTTAGTGTGCCAAGTTGCATCCCACGCTAAAAACTTAAAGGTGTCATGCTACTGTATATAACAATATACTGAATATAATGTTGTTTTCATTTATGTCGTTTATAATGCAAGTGGCTGGACCAACATGGGGCTTACCTGTTGTATGGTTGTGCACAGGTGTAGTGTGGTCAATAGCAGCTGCAGAGGTGGTGCCATTGGTCCCTGGGCCTTCGCTGCTAGTGGGACTGGTAAAACGAACAGTTGTGGTGACAGGTGGACTCGATGAGGGAAAAGTAAAATGTGTCGTGCTGGAGGAGGTAGTTTCTGTCGTAAAAGTGGTTGGGGAACTCTTGGTTGTGGAGGGAACTGTTGTTGTGTGGGTCACAGGAGATTTGGTGGTGTCGATTAAAAAACTGCTGTTGCTCACTGCAGAAAAAGTAGAGACCTTTGAAGTACACTTTTAACATCTTCCTTGGATAGTGTAGCAATTGGCTTTTACTAAATGTAAGCATAAAACGAGGCCTAATTTGAAACTGCACAACTACTTTTTCTGCTTCAAAGATGGATTGGAATGTTGCGGTGAGGAGAAAGGAGGATGAAATGCAACATTGTGCAAGATATATTTAAATTAAATGAAGTATTCCAAATGATATGTACCTTTTATTTTAATAAGTGTACACTACTCTCACATTTATGGGTTGTACATTCTGACTTCTGTGCGTACGCCATCTTCTGGTGTACATCCTGCACAAAGTTTTATAAATGAGGCCCTGTGTAATGTTTTGCCGTGCTTAGTTATATTTTTTAGAATTCACATGAAAAATGGGTTAAAAACTTTCACTATCTATTATTCAAACAACTCAGCAAATAGATCAAATCAGATTGCTGGATAGCCTAATTTCCCCCAAAATGAATGAGCAAAGTTTTAAACCATTTTTCCATTCTTTTGTAAAATATGAAAATAACACAAAGTATAACTGTACATCAACCCCCTACTCATATGTGTGCATGTGGCTATTACTGTATTTTTTGTGTGCCAAGTTACATGCTATACAATATTTAAAGAAAAATACCTTACCATATGTAGCATTGAATGTGATGTTGGTTTCATGCATGTAATATCTAAGTATGTTTTGAACCGCACAAAGGTTTATATCAGACACGTTTGAGGGGAAAAACAAAGTCGTGTCCACTTTAATCTGATGACCTTTGCTGCAAGAGAGGAAAAACATCGGAATAACAGATGAAAAGCTGAGAAAACGGTTGAGAATTGTGTCAGAATTGCTTGATATGAATATGCACCTGAATGACGTGTCTCCAGTGCCCAGATAGTGGTTGCCAGCGGCCTGAGTCCTGAAGGTTTGAGTCAACTACACAAAATAACAGCATATTCAAAAAACATTTTCAGGAGCTGTATTCGTATGTCATGAACAATTTACAGAGTATACACTTAAATCATATAGTGAGGGCTGCGTGCCTAAAAGGCATGAATGACATTCAAGACCTGATGAATATTCTAAGCAACACCTGCTACACCACTGATAAAACTTACCGCATCACTAATCTCAGAGCTCAGTTTAAGGTAGTATGTGGAGGTGGAATCCTGAAGGGACTTATTAAACTCAAGGTTGGTGATCTCTGTGGTTAAATAACAGAATTTTTGTCCTCCCCCTTTGGCCATGGAACCGGTATGCCTTTATCGCAGCTTTCTGGAAGAAATCCAAATTCAAGAGCATTTCCAAAAAATCCTAATATTCACATACTGTAGGTTCAAGGGGGCTTGCCCCATTATTTTCAACATTCAAAGTTAATAACTAGGCCTATGTAATATCATTCATGTTCAATACACCATTTCATTGGGCCTGGAATTATGTAGGAATTTTTGTATGCAGATGCCAGTTTTTATTATTATTATTAGTAGTAGTAGTAATAGTAGTAGTAGTATAAAGTATGTGCCAGGCATTGTGGGGAGCCTTGTATTTTCTTTGTGAAATATATCTGCTCTCACAGAAATATCAAATAAAAAAAAAAACCCTTAACAAAAACAAGAAAAGATTTTGAGATGTTAGATTTCAAGGAGAGGTGTGATAAGGACCGAAAGTATACTGTAACATCAAAAAACGTTCAAACATTTGCCGGGGAGCAGAATTTTGATACCCCCAGGCCAGAGAAGACTGCTTGGTAGTTGTAGCTTCCAGGTGCATCAATCTAGATGGTTGCTCTCAGTACAATTATTAATTAATGCCTCATTATAAATGTTGGATCAATCTTTATTCTATCAACAAAGTTTGGAGCTACTTTTAACCTTTCTATGGCTACCTACCACCTGGCTCGGTGCACCTGGAAGCTACAACTAGCAAGCAGTCTTTTCTGGCATGCACAAACATATCAAAAGTGAGTTCCCAGGCAAACGTTCAAACTTTTTATGATGTTGTAATACACTTTCAGTCCTAAAACATGCACTCATGACCAGAGGAGGGGTCATTTTTATCTGTGAAATATCTGTGAAATATTGTGTAAATATTGTGCTGTTTTATCACCCAAGAGAGCTTAAATACCAGAATGTATAACATTTGAAAGTCTATTGTTTCTTCTTAATATGAGATAGAATATGCCGTCAAACTGGGAAAACTCACTTGAACTTATCTGAAGTATCCCCACAATAATTAGGAAAACACTCAGGAGTCCTCTTGACCATAGACTTGATGTTTGTGCCATCCTTAACAGTCAGGTAGTATAGTCCAAATGTCACTAAAAGTTCAAGGCCTCAACAGTCTCTTCTTCTTCTTCTTTCTTCTTCTTCCTCTCTGTTTTCCCCAGAGCTATAAAAACAAAGTTTTGTTGTACCAGCTTTTTATATCCTATAGCCTTCTGTTGTATGGTCTTAAAAGGTAATTAATCAATCATTGGTTAATGACACTTTTTTATCAGTCCTCATTAATGTTGGTGTTGTAAGCAAACACGATGCAGAGGTGTGGTCATCTTTTCAGATATGAATTTGGCATAAGTCTTTCATCCTCAATGATTCATGGAGTTTCTGATGAAATTCTGACACAATGTGATTGTGATGTGTATGTGTTTCCAGTAGTCCTTAGAATGACATAAATATAGGGGATGCCCGTTTGTGTTGTCATTGTGGCAAAATATAAAGTCGGAGGCTGCGCCTTCAGTGTGCAGAACATGCAGGTATCCAAGAATAAAAAAAACAGGTACACTTACAAGCTTGTACACTTATAGAACTTGTAAAACCAAAAATAGCTCTTAGGGCAATAGCTGGATAACATGTCAAAAGTTGGATTAAAGATTGGATTAAAAGTTATTGGATCCCTGTAATTGTGGGAAACAGTTGCTATAGCAACACTATCAGAAACTCTAGTAGTTCCATCAAAAATTCTCCACCTTAACTTTGGTTGAGGTCACAGTGTGCTGTCAGTTTGAAAATGAATGAGGAAGTTTTATGTAACTCAGACCAAATGGTGAACTGGCAGATAACACTAACTGAATGGGGCATAAGAATTCACAGTTTAATATTCCTATGCCCCATTCAGTCAACATTAACTGCCAGGGTAACAAATGATTGATGTCTGACTGTAATTACTGCAATGTAATGTAATTCAATGGAATTACTGTAATGTAATGCAAATGTAATTACTGTAATTCATTGCCTTTTGTGATAACTTGGTAATGTAAGGCATTACAGAAAAAAAAATGGTAATATTTTACTCAGTAAAATTGTCAGTAACACGCGCATTACAATGCATTTTTGTTTTACATTTTACATTATTTTTTTTCCTTCAAACAAATTTGCCAAAAATCACTGAGAGACCAGCAAGTGCAAAAGATCTGCTGTGCCAGAATTAATATTAAACTTTACAGTCTCCACTTGTCATTCTTAACATTGACAGAATTAGTGAAGGTCCGAAAGCACAACAACATGCAAAAGACAGGTTAAAGGGACAGGTGAAGGAAACAAGGATAGAAGACGTGCAGCAGGTATATGTGTGTAGGCGCAACTGGTAATTCCACACTTTCATTTCGCAGCTTAAAATTGGGGTAGACCTTTTAAATTTTATAAAAAGGCAGACTAGACCTTACTACTTCTCTGAATTTAACAAAATAGCTAAGCCTGAATTACAGAATAAACAAACATCTTGGTTCATCAGACTGTAATGAAAATAATTATTTTCACATAGCTTTCATTTCATTTATGGTGGGCTAAACAAAGAATCATTCCTCAGCATGTAAAGTCACCTTAACCCAGTGGTTCTCAAACTTTTTCTGTCATTCCCCACTTTGGAAGGCAGAGAATTTTCATGCCCCACATGGAAGGCTCAATTTCACACATGTTTCTCTGTGAGGAATACTTTTGTCAATGTTAGAATTTTCATGTTACAAATTCAAAGGCAAATTTCTCTTGAATCCCTCATCACAGCAACTAGCAAATAACACCATTGGAAAGCTCAATTTACTGTCATATGTGCATATCTGACAAATAGCTGTGAATTCGGGGGGCATAGTGTGACCGTTGATCGATCTCAAAGAGATGTCTCGCGCCCCACCTGACATGGGTCTGCGCCCCACTAGTGGGGCCCGCCCCACAGTTTGAGAAACACTGCCTTAACCCATTACATTTAGCCTGAAAGTTCAAGTTCTAGGCCTGATTAAATCGCAGACGAAGATGGCATCTTCTCAAAGAAAAAAAAATTCTATGAAGGGAATAGAACAGCCTGATAAACTGGCGTTTAGTGAGTCATAACACTATTTGTGCAAGCCTGAAGGGCCCGAGAACCGAGGTTCATGCATGATGCCCACTCTGTAGATTTGAAGAATTATTCCATTTCACTTTGTTTTTTTGTTTTTATTTGTCTATGCACAACTTCAAAGCATAACCTCATGAGATTCCATAAAGACATAACTTAGATTAAAATCCCCGGGGCCTCCTTTGAAATTAATCTGGCTTAGCTATGTTCCCCCTTTGTCTAACAAATGTGAGAGTGCTTTGTTCAGCCACAATGCCCTTACCTATTACAAACAACCTCTTTTAATCACCTCTCTCCAAGTACAAGAAATGCTGATATAAATGCAGTCTGTATACTTTAAATTAACTCTGTCTAGCATTCAGGCTATAGCAATGTGTTGCTTGGAAATATTAGTTGGCTGGTGAATTGGATACCTATTGTATAACTGATTCAAATCAGAATCAAAGCAATTGAACTGTCATCATCAGAAGGACACGTGTTGGTCTTACTCTATTTGGTAAGGATGACCTCACTTTTGCTTTTATCCCCAAATAAAGCCATTATCTATGACTCAACCCAAAAAGGAAATAAAGCAGTATTCTCTGGAACAGGCTAATCTTCTTATCTTGTGCTTACATAGTTACCTCATCATTTTCTTGTGTTTGGAGTAACCCATTCACTCTGGCGATTAGTCCTACACGTTACTCCAGAGAGGACTGTAGCATCTGTCAAGGCAAGGTGGACTATTCTCTATAGACTATATCAGATTTATCTGTAAGTCTTTCTGCAAGGAACAGAAGATGGCTCTGCCTGCTAATCTGATCTTGTGTATTGTTGGTCTTGAGTGCATGAGGATTTTTCCAGCCTCAAGTGACTTGGTCTAGTTTTCATCATGTCTATTCTCAGCTTTGAAATTGATGAAATTGAAATTTAAAAATAGTCTGGAAAATGGTGGCTAAAATGAACAGCCTGAGAAAAAGAAACAGAAGCCTGCTTCTATTACTATTATTAACTCTGGATTTTATTTCCCTTTCCCTTTCCCATGCTCCTGCAGCTGAAATGTTGAGTCCTCAACAGTCAGAGATCTCCAATGACTTTTTATTCAGCGTGCATATGCATGACTCGTGCAATCAAAAGTTGTCTGACCTCCAGATTTTGGCGCAGGGTAATCATGCACCTAAGTGCCATCTGGCGGTGGTTTAGGTAAATTACAGGTAACAAGTTTTGTGATACCTAAACCCCCCAACGTGATACACGGGCGGAAACACCAATTCTCACAGCATACCAACTGTATAATTGGACAAACCATTTCTCTGTCATCTTACTTCAACCGCTTACATCGAAACCTACCAATTGCATCCTGTGATCCTATGCGATTTCTACATTTTCAACTTTCAATGCTTATCTACAGCATAATTGCCACAATAATCGATTTAACTCGCATAATATAGATGTCTCTTTCATAACTGTTAGTAGTGTTTTGTAAGTTCGTACGGGTTTTAAACGAGCTGTGTGTAGGATTGTGGCCAACAATGACAACATAAACACTACTTGTGGGCTGCAACTTCGCTTTTCAAATGCTAATATTCTGGCTGGACTACAACTGTCAGTTATGTCAGTGTTTAAAATTAACATGATTCCTTCATGTCTGGTGACACATCAGGGCTGTTTAATGATTATTTGAAGTACATTTCTTATACACAGCTCCTTTAATATATACATTTTTCCACTTTCCTATCTATGTTACCTCTCAAAGCACCACAACGTTTTGAACACCAGACACATTTAATTGAATGATTGATTTTTATTGTTCTTTGACTCATTCACGTCAAAAATAAACCCGCACCTATTTTTGAGGTGCTCACCATTGTCGAACATATTAAGGAGGCACTCTCATGACTTGAGTCGTTTTCTTATTCAACCAATGTTTTGGAAACAATGAAGAAGTAGTAAAGTAAGGATCAGCTGAGTGTGCTGTGACTTTTGTTCTCAGAGAACCAGCCTTCTGATAAGTTTTTGTTTGCATTGATTTGGCATTAATTGTTTTCTAGCCACAGCAAAATGACCACACATGGGGCATGCATGTGACTGGTAAAAGATACTTTAAAAGGGACTATGTGTAATAGCTTACAGTACAAATAACATCCAAAATGATCTATAAAAAGCCTCTACCCTCAGGAATTTGCTGCAAAAATATTCTGCTCCTGAAGTCATCATTACTTGTGCCAGGGAGGTTATGTTTTCCCCGGAGTGTGTCTGTGTATCTGCATGTCTGTCTGTATACAACATAAGTCAGAATACAAACAATATCTTTTTTTATTAATAAATAAATGCATTTCATGCAGCCATCATATCAGACTGGGTCAGGTTCACGAAGTCCACGAAACCTGGACGAACCACTACACAGCATAGTAGGACACAACAAGCTAAATCATCACCACAATGAATAAGCACAGCACACACAGTAATAAATAGACAAAAGCACAATAGGACACTTCACTCAAGGAGCGCAATGCTAAAGTAGGCTACAACACTCGAAAAGACGCCATCAGGCTACGAATGATTCAGTTCATAAACCCGCCTGCCCGATACTAAAATGGCATGCCAAGTTAAATGAGTACACACACACACACACACACACACCACAAGAAAGGATTAAAACTTAACTTTCCCAATGCTGGTTGGCCGGAGGGGAAACAGAACAGTGCCAGTCCAGCGCTCATGAGGCCACCGGAGAATGACGCCACCGGAGCAGCCCTGGCTGAGAAGCTACACTGCCTAGTAAGCACTCCTATGCCTGGCCTTATCTACAGGTTAGCTCCCTAAGCTATCTTCGCCGCCGGCAGCCCTAAACAGCACCCACCCCAACTGTGAGTGCAGCTTTGGTGTGGATAACAACACTTCCCAGTTCACTCACCAGTTCCGCCGAGGCTCTTTTATGACATCTTTCTTTCTCAGCAAACAATTAAATGAACGCCACTCCAACTCATCCATAATTAGGCCTCAGGTTCCCTCCCCTCCCAGAAACCAAACATAGCATGACGTACACACAGTCCTTCATTACACTAGCCGTTTTTCGACATGTAAAGCCGACTGCAGCCAGAGATGTATTGTGGTTAGACGCGGTGTTCGACTTCAGGCTGACTTCACCAAATTTGTGATTGTGTCACCAAAATGCGCCCACAGCACGTCACTCAAAACTTGCACTATAAAGGCACTTGCAGACAAAACCTGCATTTCCTCTTTCTTGGCTGCAAAGGCTGCATCCCACCCCCATGACGTAACTCATGATTCCGATTGGTTTGAAACTCCTCATGACAAATATGACACCCACCATGTTGTACTCACTGAAAATAGCCGTACCAATCCAGACTGTGATCACGAATACGGCTAATGGCCTTGAATACAATAGGCGTGTTCGACATGTGAAGCCGCTGCAGCCAGAGATGTATTGTGGTCAGACGCGGTGTCCGACTTCAGGCTGACTTCACCAAATTTGTGATTTGTGAAATGCGCCCATGACCCTTCATTCAAAACTCGCGCAATCAAGACACTTGCAGACAAGTCTTGCATCTGTGGCAAATTCAGCTTGTCCAACTTAAAGTCGAACTTTTCTCTTTTGCTTTTACTGTAACACCCTCAGAGATTTTAATACTCAGTTTTATCTTTTATCTATTCTGTGAAACTAGGCTATAGTCTAGTGATGTCAAGTCCATTCACATTTGCCTAAATAGACGATTCCCTTATATTTTCATTTCAGTTATGCTTTTCTATACATTGTTCTTGCTTGTGTTATTATACTTCATTAATTATTAATTCATCACCTCATTAATATTTCTTTGTAAATTAAATTCATAATTCTTGCTGTGTTGCGAAACACTATGAGGCCAACTCTGTTGTATTTAAATGTGCTTGGCATATAAATTAAATTAAATGGTCACTAAAGTCAATTATTCACTTGACTTGATGCGTTTATTGCCTTAGAGATGCCATAGGCCTAATTACAAAAGTGGCCATAATGACAACAAAAATCAATTGTATCTTTTGTTACGATTGCACACTGCAGAATTTCAGTCAGAAAATATTGCATACTGGACAAATGTTGTAGCTATCATAATAGGATATGCTCATAACATATTGTATTAGCCTAAAGACTATTGTATTAAAAACTTTTTACCCATGTGTGAAAAATCTCCAGAACTTGTTTCCATTTTTAGTCAAAATAACTCAAAATATTGTAGAAAATGTAGCTTTTTTAATATAAACAGACTTCCAAAAACATGCACATTCCAAAATCTCAGGCCTTGATCACTTCCAAACTCAGGCATTTTAAAAGAGCACTCAGGTGGGTGGGGCTCAATCAACTAATCAGCATCTTCACACCATGCAAAAGTGCAATTACTATTCTTTATGTATGTATGTATGTATGTATGTACTGTATGTATGTATGTATGTATTGTGACGTCCCCCTGTGCCCCCTTCAGGCCTGCCGTGCCAGTGCACGGGCATGGCTTGGCCTGCTAGGCCATCTTCATTAGTGTGAGCACCTGTATTGGGGTGGGGCTATAAAAGGGTTTCTCATTCTCTCTCATTTAGGCACTTTTCTTCATTCTTGCAGGCACTTTTGATTTTTCATCTTGTCACTGGCACTTTCTCTCTCTCTCTCTCTCTCTTATTATTTTAAATCTCACTCTTTTGTCTGTCTTTACATCAACTAACATACTGATACCTACATTGCATCCATTTCATTCCATCTCCACGCACCCATACATTTGCCCCTAGACACAGTTTGCCTTATTTTTGGTATACTTTTCAATAAGTTATTATTTAAGTACTTTTGTTGTCTTGTCCCTTTTATGTTACGATCAAAAACGAGCTGGTCGTAACATAATTGGGGGCTCGTCCGGGATACTGCAGTGTATCAACGGGATCATAGACTGTGTGTGCATCCAGGTGAGAACGTCTTTTGATTACGTCGCTACCTACCAGCCTTCACCACCAGCCAGCATCACAACCTCTGCACAACCTCACCCATTGAGCCAGCCACCAGCAAACACCAGCCAATCTGAACAAGGTATGAGAACCCCCCCCCCTCCTTAAAAAAAAATGCCTGAACAATGTTGTGGGGAAATCGCTATGCTTTAACAAATGTCCTATCCTTTGCACTTTCCCAGAAAAGAAACATCGCAGCGTGCTACTTTTAATTTCTTTTATAAGCAAACACAGAGCACTTTATCACACACAGAAGACCCTTTTTTTAAGAAAGTACACAAGGACATGGAAAAGCACAATCACACATTCACGGTAGACGACGTCAGAAAAAAACAACAACAATTTACTGGGGACCTACAGACGCAACAAGGACAAAATTAAAACCACGGGTGAGTGGAGAGTGACCTGGGAATACTACTGGGTAAGTAGAATTTTGGCATGGAATTTGAACTACACTGGTTATGTGTGTCTCCTCATTATGTCATTCCAAAGGATTTCTACATGTAGATCTCTCAATCTGTAGTTGGATGGAATATTTGGCAGGTCGGGTGTGAGGAGTGCCCCGGAGGGCACAATATTTGCCCCACCCTTATTCCTTATTCAGCACCAGCATCATCAGGCACCAGCATCACCATCAGCACCAGCAGCAATAGGCACACCACCAGAGGAGGAAGAAGAAGAAGAAGATGAAGAAGAACAAGAAACAACCTCAGCAGCTTCCGTCTGTATGCCCTCTGCTCCTCCGCCCAGACCCTCCACAGAGACCAGGAGCACCAGGAGGCCAGTGCGGCAGGCCTCAGTATTTTTTGAGGCTTTTGAGGCCCACGACGAAAGGCGCACAGCCGCGAACAAAGTGTTTGGGGCAAAAAATGGGAAAGTGACAACGAGACAACAAGATGTGTGTGTGTGTGTTGTCTCCAAACAAAACAAAACCAAATGTGTGCAGTTAGTCCAAACAAAACAAAACCAAAGGTGTGGAGTAAGTCCAAACAAAACAAAACCAAAGGTGTCGAGTCAGGCTACAGTCTGTTGCACACAGCGTCCCTCCCTGTGCTGTGCAGCTTGCACAGGCAGTGGCTCCAGAAGTCCCACAGCATCCATTGGGTCTGCTGCATCCTCCGGTTATTGGTCTCCAGGCACCAGGCAGATGTTGTGAAGGATGCAGCAGGCCATTATTGCTACACTGATGTTTTCCACCTTCATAATTAATAATTAAAGTATTTAGTCATTGTCAGATTTCGACAAACTACCTATGGATGATTTAAGCTACATCGGCTGTCAACTACATAACTTTGTATTGATGAGTATTGATGAGTTTAAAAAATGGGTTGAATGGTAAGAGTAATAAGACTATTTTTATTTATGGGGATTTTAATATCGATTTGTTGAATCCTAACAAACTTAAAGCTATAGATTATTTCATTGATACAATGTACAGCATGAGCCTATTCCCAAAAATGACTAGGCCCAACAGAGTAACAACACCTGGAGACAGGAAAGCGAAAGAGAAAGGCCAGCTTCACGGCTGATGAAGTCCGGACGCTTCTAGATGAAGTGGAGCGGCAAAAAGCCATCTTGTTTAATCGTTTCAAGGGACAGCTGATCAGCCAGCAGAAAAGCGGGTCTGGGAGGCCATTGCCCAGAAAACGGCTGCCATCACCGGCATAGCCAGGACGGCTGAGGAAATTCGCAAAAAGTGGCAGGACTTCTCCAGCCTGGCCAAAAGGAAGGCGTCTGAGGTCAGGCGGGATCAGACGGCGACTGGCGCAGGTCCCCCGAAAGCAGGCAAGCTGACACCAGAGGAGGAGAGGGCCGTGGCTATCATGGGGACTACGGCCTCCGTTGGCATCGAGGGAGGGGTTGATGTCCACGGTGGCCAGGTTGCCCAAGATCCGGCCCCTACCGACCCCACTGAAGACCGGGCGTCAGAGGTGTCTTCTGATGAATTATATGTCATTTGTAATGTTAAACTGTTCATTTCATTAAATATATTTTTATTCTCTCCCCAGCTTCACCGGAAGATCCTGGCGCATCCAATTAGTTTCAATAAACCCTAAAATCTCAAAGTTTCTGTCTTTTGTATTTCTCCCAATTCATTCCACGCCATTTGATAGGCCTAAGCCATGTTTAAAATAGCGAGGTGATATACAAAGCACTGATTTCATGTCTCAAGAAACAATGGCAATATCCCCACACATGTAGGTGATTGGGAGTGGTGCGCACATCCAAGACAACTAACGCAGGTGGAAAAACGTAAAAATAAGAAACGGTCCGTACATTGATATAGCTCCAATTCACAGAACTTCAGTTAATGTTAATTGATGTTAAAAACAGACAACTTTTCGAACTGTATGGTTCTTTATCAGGAACAGAACCAGCAAAGTTCTTCCAGCCTAGAGGTGCGGAAGTGAAATCGTCTCTGTAGCATGCACTGTAAAAAAGAATTTGTAATAGTTACTTGAAAAATGTGTGAAAACCCGTTGCCTCAAATGGGTTAAAGGATAGGTTCGGTTTTTAACACATTTAGCCCCTTTTCTAGAGTGTCTAGGGTGCAATAGAACGATTGACACCAAAATTTGGATGATTGGTCCTGTCTCGAGTATACGGCTATTTCAGAACCCCCCTTCCTGCTTCAGACAGGCTAGCTTTGTGCATGTATGACAATGTTCCCTAAAACCACCTAAAACATTGTTATTTTCAAATATGCTACTCACCGAGTCATCAGTCATCATCAGGCGAAACCATGGCTGCTATACAGCGTGTTTTTGTGCTTCGTGCGCGAGAGAGAGAGAGGAAGCGAGATGGAGACAGGGACAGCAGCATCCCCGAAGTCGCCTCGTACATATTAATGCTGTGCTTCGGGACAACCTCAATCCCAAAACGACGCTGCAATATTAGAGCGATACCGTCTTCCAAGACAGGCCATCCTGGACCTCCTGGAAGACATTGGGCGAGACCTGACCTGACACGTCCAACGAGGAAGAACTTTGCGCTAACCGCATAAGTCCAACTTCTGGCTGCTCTCAGGTTTTGCGCCACGGGCAGCTTTTTGCAGGTTGTCGGGGATGGGCATGGGCTGTCGAGGGCGTCTATGTGCCGGTCTGTCGAGGCCATCACCAACAGCCTGCTTCGGCTGGTGCCACGGCACATTCGGTTCCCTGATACCCGCGACCAGAGGGCAATCATACAGGGGCAAGATGTGTTGTGAAGCGCACCATCAGGCACTGGAAGATGCGCTTCAGATGTCCTGAAGAGCGCAGAAGTCCTGCGCTGTAATTTGTGTAAGAGCCATGTTGCACAATATTGCAGTGCGGGCAAGGGCTGCACTTGGTGTTCCAGAGTTGGAGGAGGAGGGTGGTGGCGGCATGGAGCGCCAGGCCGAAGACCACCGTGATGACCGCCGGGGTGGTGTGGAGACCACCTATGTTGGTGATAGACGGGCCAAATCAACCAATCAGCAACACCTCAACCCGCCTCAAAGCCTACACTAATTGGTTTGTTTGTTTGGCAACCTGCTCCAAATTCTCGTCAATGGAGAGTAGCCAGACTGAGCTGCGAGTGAAGACCTGAAGCCTGCAGGATTAGTTTGGTCTCATGAGGCTACCACTTCACTCCTCTTGACACTAAATTGCAAGCATATGCATGCATTTCCAGTGATAACCAACTGGCAGCGCAAGACCCTGCACAGTGGACAGATGTTATCAGGACAGGGTCCTGAGTCCATATACCAAGTTGGGTGATGATTTGTCAAACGATATAATGCTGCGGAGATATAATGTTTGACCACCAAGAGTGCTAAAGAGTTTAACTTTTTTTTTCTACATAGCAGTGGCGGCTGCTGGTTTTTCAGATAGGGGAAGCTCAGATTGCGCGATCGGTATTTATTTATATTTTTTTTCATTTAAACTATTTAATTCTGTTTTTAATGTCATGGGCTGTCACATTTGTCAGGTTTATTTTTTCTATTGAAATATGCATAATTTAATTGTAGTAATTTAATTGCATTTGAATGACAACATACACTATATAGTGGCTTAAACTATTTAAATTATTCAGATGCAAAACCCTCCCAAGTCAATTTGCAATGAATTACCAGAAATAATTCCCTAATAATTCCTTTAAACATGCTTTATTATTGGAGCCATATTATAGGGTTCTCTTTTTCAAGAGGTTAAAATAATGTCTGACCTCAAAACACACATCTGTAAAGTACCATGACTCTGTTTTGGTCCCCTTCTCTTGTCTCGTTCATGATGAGCTGCTACGTTCTCATTTCAGAGCTGGCCGTAGTAACCATAGCAACATTTGTTTACAGATCTCTTGCCTGAAAATTTGGCTAATCACTATCAGACGAAGATTAGCTATCTTTGCTAGCTCTATTAAGTAGTGACAGAGGCAAGAATCACTGATGAAAATCAAAAGTCACTTGTGAGTTCGTGTGTACATCAATCAATGAACTAAATAATAGAGAATAAAATCATGGACATGGGCAAAGTATTATTAATAACGATAACACAGACAAAGAGAGTAAATTTGTTGTTGGTACAGGCTCAACATTGCTTAGCTTGTCTATTAGCCGGTAGCCTTCCAAACAGGAACAGTGTGAGAGAGACAGAATGCCAATCAAAGAGGTCCAAGTATCTTGTCAAATCATGAAACGGAAGCGAGTTGTCCGAGCCCGCCCTCTCCCATTGACCCCCAGTGAAACAGAGCTTCCCTGGAAATGACGTATTTTGCGTATTTTTGCCGAATTAGCCAATAAACGCCGGGTAGCGTTGTCCATGGCCGGGGTAACGTTGTCAATGGCCCTCTATGGAGCTGGACAGCAGGTTGTCAATGGGATTCTAATGGCAAAACTTTCGTGAGTTTAGAGACCCGAAATGACATTTCTGAACAACGAAATCGAAACAGTTTGAAACGGTGTTGATATTAATAGACAATAGAAGTGACTGACACACGTTTAGCATGTTTTATTAATAGTATGTACGTTTTTTTTGGAGAAATTTTAGGGGAAGCTGAGGTTCCCTTGCTGTCTTATGATAGCCGCCTCTGCTACATAGTCACGACCGGGTCGTCAGTCCATACAGTACAGACCAAAAGTTTGGACACACTTTCCCATTAAATTATTTACTTTATTTTCATGACTGTTGCCTTCAGTGACAATCTACAAAATAAACAAAGCTATGAATGAACACGTGGCATTATGTACTTAATAAAAAAAAGTGTGAGATAACTGAAAACATGTTTTATATTCTTGTTTCATCAAAGTATCTTTTTTTGTTTTGATAGGTGCTTTGTCCTCTTTTTATTTTTTGAATGAGTTTCAAGAGGTAGTCACCTGAAATGGTTTTCCAACTGTCTTGAACAGTTATTCATTCCCAGAGATGCTAAGAGCTTGTCGGCTCTTTTGCCTTCACTCTGCCGTCCAGCTCACCCCAAACCATCTTGATCGGGTTCAGGTCCAAAAGTTTGTCATAATCTCACACTTTTTTTGTTAAGCACATAATTTCATATGTATTCATTCATAATTTTGATGCCTTTAGTGAGAATCTACAATATAAATTGTCCTGGAAATAAATGAATCGCATTGAATGAGGGGTGTGTCCAAACTTTTGGTCTGTACTGTATACCAAATTTGATGACATTATGTCAAAGCGTAGCCGAGATTAGGCTAACATTAGGCTATATTATGCATAACTCCAAATTAAAAGATGAGCTAATGAGCGATGGCTGGATTGACACTAATTAACTAAATGACACACTGGTATATAAATTGCACACAGATCTCAGGGAACACAAAACTTGAGAACAAGACAAAATGCAAAGTGCAAAGAGAAAGGCGGAAGACATAGTGGAGGGTTATCTCCATGGAGTGACTCCAATAAAAACTTCCCAAAGAAACAAGTGTTATTTTAACGCAATTATACAAACAAGTAGAGAGGAATATCAGTCAGTGGTGGTCTTTCATCCAGAAAAGCATGAAGTTTTGGAGCTCTCCGAAAGGCGACAAACTGCAGTGATCTTAAGGAATATCATAAAAGGTCCAAGTAGTCTTTCAAAATAAAATTTGTGCAAGTGAATTGTTATTTTAGCCATACATTGTAACATATAGACTACAGTGAGACAAAATGCCATTTCACCATTGGTCAAGTGATCCTAAATTCCTAAACAAAAGATACAACAAACCAAGCAGTGAACCAGCAACTAACACTGAATGGGGCATAGCAGCTTACTTTAAGTTTAATTTAATTATGCCCTATTTACAGTAGTCAACAATAGATTTTTTTTCAACTTGTGCAGCAAAGCTGAGGTCAACAAGCCTTTATTAACTTAAAATATGACTACAGCCTTAGGGTGCACCATTTGACGTGAAATGCACTGAGGATACATCCATTCAAGTCCCTGAAGTAGCATTTCCTCCACTGGCTCCTCTGGAGTTGATGTCAATGGACATGATAGCGATCAAGATTCTTGGAAGCAGACAGAAGGTGAATTGAAGGAGCACAGTGTAAGAAATGTATTCCAAACAATCGTAAAATGGCCCTGCCAATTATAGTAGCATAGTGGCTAAAGAGCCTGACTAGAGTGTTATTATGATCTGGAAGTTGTGGATTCGTCCACATTGTTTGATCCACAGCAGGCATTTCTCTCTCTGGGGCTTGGGTTTCGGGAGGAGATGAAATTTTAACCCTCCCTCCAGCCTTTTTGGATATCGGCTGTCAGAATTACACGCGCCATAAGCACAACGTTTCATTTTCTCTTCTCGAGTAGACATCTCTCTCATAGACTTCCATTCATCAAAATGGCTAGCTTGACTGAATTCCCGAGCTTAGTAACCAATTGCTATGCAATGATTGGTCAGTTACCTTTTAGGGGGTTTGGTCGCGGAAAGGTCAATTGCATTGGGCCAGACTGTCAACAGTCAACAGTCGGCTTTTCGCCTAGGCTAGTTTCTCATGGGGGCGTGCACCAGGTAACTAGACACCTGCAGCCAACACATTGAGGATTTCTCCTGGGGTTCGTTCAACAGCACATTGTTACGCACCGGTGCGTTGCGTTAGCTTAATTGAATGATAAGTTTGCTCGTTACGCTCCACACCGGTGCGCAACATGCTTCTGAGGTAGTTCACTCTCGTTTGATGGGTGTGTCAGAGGTATTCACCAATGAGCATGTAGGTGTATCGGAAGCTCTGAGATTTAAAGCACTAGTGCTAAATACAACACAAATTCATGTTGTGTTGAATTGTCCTCTGGTGACAGCAAAAGCAGTGGTAATATTATCATTTTGTAGTATTCCTAACAATGATGCATTTAAAGTTTAAATAAACTACTGAGGTTGTTGTCAAGTTCAGCTATTTCCTTGCCTGCCACCACATGCAGAATGGCCCTCCAGGCTTCCATTGTTGCTGCAATGACGTGACACAACAGTATGTTCAGCCCGACGTCGTTTGCGTTAGGTTCAACGTTATGCACCGTTGCGGCCGTTCTGAATAGCCTCCTGTAGTCTATTGGCGTTTTCAAAATGACATAATACGTTACAAAACGTTTCATAGGTCACCCATAGGGATGAATGGGAACTGTTGTGTTACGTTACGAAACGTTACGCCCGCTGAATTCGCCACCCCAAAGTACTTGATAATTTTCATTGTTCTCAGCTGCAAAATGCCTGCCAACTTCTCTTTTTTTTTGTTTTGTTTTTTTGCAATTATCCATTCTCATTGCCCTCAGCTGCTTACGTGGCTGCCAAAGTGTGGGACCCCACCCACCTTACCCTGTGACATACATAGTTAGGACAATTCTATGCAGGTGGTTTAAGCACACAGCAGCTGAACAGTTACTAACAGTGTAAATTGTGTATTTTTAACAATTGAGGCTTCTTATCCAACTCTAAATATGTGTAGAGGCAGTATAGAGGCAAGAAACTCATTCAAAAGCCATAAAAAGGGATTTTTCATAATATGGCACCTTTAGAGCCCGTTCACACTGACACGCTTTTTTCACCTCCAGGCGCTCGATTTCAATTGTTTCCCTATGGAACGATGCGACTTGGCCGTTGCTACGCGCCTCGCGTAAAAAAAGCGCAAGTAAAAACGCAAGCGACTAAAAAACGCAAGCGCTCAAAGTTGAAAATAGTTTAACTTTTGAGGTCGCGTTTTCTTCAACAATGGGCCCGTTGCCTAGCTGCCAGTCATAGCTAAGTCGGGGAGTTAGCAGTTTGGCCAAATCTAGCTGTCATAGCAACAAGACGTACATTTATCATTTTCGACCTCGCATGTTTTTGTCGCTCATTTTTCAGAATACTCGCGTTTTACAAGCGGAAAAGCGTGTTCAGTGTGAAACCCCCTTAAAGGGCCTATAGTTAGCAGCATGGGACGCCTTGCTGGTTCTGCCTTGGATGGTTGTGTGTGGCTGGGAGTCCACCACCCGCCCCACAAAGGCATGGCCGGTCTATTTGTACCATTCTCCATCTATGTCGTGCTACTGTCTTGTCTTGTCTTTTTGTTTGGTTTGCCATGTTTTGTTTGTATTGTAGTATCCTTTGTTGTCTTTGCTTTATGTTGGTCTTTGCTTTATGTTGGTGAGCAGCTGGCTTGCATGTGGCACCTGCATGCCTGATGCTTGCTCTGTCTGTTATTTGTATTCTTTTCTTTAAAGGTCCCATATTACGAAAAATCACTTTTTATGGCTTTTGAATGTGAAGAGTTCAGATGCAAAACCCCCTAAACACCATTTTTGTGAAAACTGAGTAAATGATGTGTGATGATGAGTGTGAATCCTGTATAAATCTAGAATATGTAAATGAAAGGTTTTTGTGAAAAAAATGAAATAAAACCTGCTCCCCGCCGTGTCTAAAATATCTGTTTAAAATCAAAACACTCTAAACGTCTGATAAAAAAATGGCCTTTTTCTCAAAAAGTGGTCAAGTGGAGTTAGGGGGTTTTGCATCTGAACTCTTCATGTGTTTCTTGGGTCTATACTGCCTCTACACACACTTTAAGTTGGATAAAAAGCCTTCATTGTTAAAGTAGACAATTTACACTGTTAGTAACTGTTCAGCTGCTTTGTGCTTAAACCACCTGCATAGAATTTTCCTAACTATGTCATAGGGTAAGTTGGGTGGGGTCCCACAACATTGGCAGCCACATAAGCAGCTGAGAATGGATAATTGCAAAGAGAGAGAGAGAGAGAAGTTGGCAGGCACTTTACGGCTGAGAACAATGAAAATGATCAATTGACTAATTAGGGGTGGTCTGTCATAGGCTACAGGGGAAATACTCAATATGTTGGCTGCAGATGTCTAGTTACCTGTGGCGTTTTCAAGATGACGTAACGTTACAAAACGTTTACTACGTCACCCATAGAGATGAATGGGAACTGTTACGTTATGTTACAAAACGTTACGCCTGTTGAATTCGCCCCAGATGCACGCCCCATGACAAACAACCTGTTCTGAACATTAGAGCTAAAGAAGTTAGCTTAGAAAAAGCGTAATTTGGTCCCTTTAAAGGTCCCATATTACGAAAAAATAGCTTTTTATGGTTTTTGAATGTGGTTCTTGGGTCTATACTGCCTCTACACCAGTGTTTCTCAAACTGTGGGGCGCAGACACATGACAGGTGGGGCGCGAGACATCTATTCTCTACAACATTCTCTGCCTTCCAAAGTGGGGAATGACAGAAAAAGTTTGAGAAACACTGCTCTACACACACTTTAAGTTGGATAAAAAGCCTTAATTGTTCAAATAGACAATTTACACTGTTAGTAACTGTTCAGCTGGGGTTCATTCAACGGCACTTTGTTACGCACCGGTGCGTTGCGTTAGCCTAATTGAATGATAAGTTTGCTCGTTACGCTGCACACCGGTGCGCAACATGCTTCTGAGGTAGTTCACTCTCGTTTGATGGGTGTGTCAGAGGTGTTCACCAATCATCACGTAGGTGTATTGGAAGCTCTGAGATTTAAAGCGCTAGTGCTAAATATAACACAGATTCATGTTGTGTTGGATTGTCCTCTGGTGACAGCGAAAGCAGTGGTAATATTATCATTTTGTAGTATTCCTAACAATGATACATTTAAACTACTGAGGTTGTTGTCAAGTTCAGCTATTTCCTTGTCTGCCACCACGTGCAGAATGGCCCTCCAGGCTTCCATTGTTGCTGCACTGACGTGACACAACAGTATGTTCAGCCCGACATTGTTTGCGTTGGGTTCAACGTTATGCACCGTTAAGGCCGTTTATAATAGCCTCCTGCTGTATGCTTAAACCACCTACATAGAATTGTCCTAACTACGTATGTCACAGGGTAAGTTGGGTGGGGTCCCACAACATTGGCAGCCACATAAGCAGCTGAGGGCAATGAGAATGGATAATTGCAAAAAATAAGAGAAATTGGCAGGCACTTTGCAGCTGAGAACAATGAAAATGATCAATTGACTAACTAGGGGTGGTCATAGGCTACAGGGGAAATACTCAATATGTTTGCTGCAGGTGTCTAGTTACCTGATGCACGCCCCATGAGAAACAACCTGTTCTGAACATTAGAGCTAAAAACGTTAGTTTCGAAAAAGCGTAATATGGTCCCTTTAAACCATCTGCACAGAATTGTCCTAACTACGTCATAGTGTAAGTTGGTGGTGTCCCACAACACTGGCAGCCACGTAAGCAGCTGAGGGCAATGAGAATGGATTATTGCAAAAAGAGAGAGAGAGAGAGAAGTTGGCAGGCACTTGACTAATTAGGGGTGGTCTGTCATAGGATTCAAGATATCTTTATTACTTCTCATCATAGGTTTGAAGCCTATAAAAGAGTAAAAATTCTTGTGTTTTGTCTCCTCAAAAAGATAAATAAATGAAAGGTGTGTGTGTATGTGCAGTGCAAAAAAGTGTCTTATTGTCTTCATATCAGCATGAGTTCAGCAATCTATTTGCTTGGTGAAAGAAGCTACTTTGGAGTCTGGTAGTGCGAGCTTTCAAACTTCTATACCGTTTGCCAGATGGTAATAGTTCAAATAGTTAATGGTTGGGATGACTAGGATCATTCAAGATTTTCTTTGCCTTCCTGATGCATCTTCCCTCAAATAGCTCCAGTATGGAGGGTAAGTCACAGCCGCATATGGTCTGTGCTGTACGCACAACTCTCTGAAGTGCTTTCCTGTTGTATTGAGAGCAGTTCCCATACCATGCGATTATGGTCCCCGTCAGGATGCTCTCAATGGTGCCTCTGTAAAAAGACTTCAGGATCTTGGGTCGCATACCAAACTTTCTCAATCGTCTAAGGTGGTAAAGATGTTGCTGGCTTTTTTTAACGATGTTCTGAGTGCGACGGTCCCAGGTGAGGTCTTCTGAGATGGTAACGCCAAGGAACTTGAAGTCTCTCACCCTCTCCACTGTCTCACCATTGGTGTTAATGGCTTCAAACTGGTGTTCTTTCCGCCTGAAGTTAACAATTATTTCCTTTGTCTTTGACACATTCAAAGACAGGTTGTTTTCTTTACACTAATGCATAAGGTTGCCGATTTCTTTTCTGTAGGCTGTTTCATCATTGTTTGTGATTAAACCAATAACAGTGGTATCATCTGCAAACTTGATGGTGTTGATGTTGTGTATAGCCACACAGTCATGCGTATGGTGATGGAATCATCAGTTGTCTGTTCTGTCCGTAGGCAAACTGGTGACAGTCAAGCGCAGGTGGAATCATTTTGCAGATGATATTCTTCACAAGCCTTTCAAAACGTTTACTCACGATGGAGGTGACGGGCCACAGGTCGCCAGTCGTTCAAGCTGGTGATTTTTTTTTTTTTTTTTTTAGGCTACAGGGGAAATACTCAATGTATTGGCTGCAGCTGTCTAGTTACCTAGTGCCACCACGTGCAGAATGGCCCTCCAGGCTTCCATTGTTGCTGCACTGACGTGACACAACAGTATGTTCAGCCTGACATCGTTTGCATTGGGTTCAACGTTATGCACCGTAACGTCAGTTTTGAATAGGCTACTGGTCTGGGCTGTATTTCTACTATTTGATTAATCCATCCTCTCACATGTTCTATCTTCCTGCCTGTAGGGCAATGGTTAATGGGAACAGTTCTCTCTTCCTGTCTACAGCCTATTAACTAATGGGGACTCTTGTCTCTTCCTGCCTAAAGGTGATTGGCTAATAGGGACTCTTGTGTCTTCCTGCCTAAAGGCCATTGGCTAATAGGGATTCTCAGGTCTGAATGAGATACACTGAGAATACTTGGGTGAAAGAAAAGAGATTGTGCCACATTGTAGTGCAGGCCAATGCATTGCTTCTTACAGTTTTTTCTCATCAGCCTCCAATTCAAGTGTTGTAGTGCATAGGTTTGTTGGGAACTATATACAGTACATAGGCTATTGAAGGCAACTAAAACTTATACAATCAAATTGTGGGAGCATTCACTGGAAATGGTGGAGGCTATAGGTTTGCAGTGAACTATAGACAATAAGATTTCATTTGTAAATGTTTTTGTTATTCTTTTTTTTTAAATGAGCACTGCAAGTATGTGGGGAGGGAGGGGACTAACAATAGAGAGGGTGACTATACAAAAATAAACTAGATAGATGAGGGTATGAAAACTGAAAGACTGTAACTACATACAGAACAAATATAAGGGTTGAAGTATCCAAATTAAAAGATGAGTGAATTATACCAAAAACAAACGATAAAATAAATAGGGATGGTCTATGCAAATTAAAAGATGGTGTGTGAACTATGTACAAAACAGTTGGGGAGAGGTTTGCATATGAAAAGAGGATGGGTAAACTATACACAAAAAAGGATATGGGTGTGGTACGTGAATTAAAACATAGTGTCTCCTTCCCTATCCTTGACAAAAAAATCCCAGCTGCAGTACCCTCGGAAGTGGTCCATTGCATAAAATACACAGAGAACTAGCAGCGTAGCCAGCCCCACAGCCCTTTAATGCTTTTCTGCAACTGAAGCCTACCAATACATCTGCCAATGGGCAGGAGGCAGCCGGTCCCATTTCACCACACCTTAAGTTCAACTACAAACTAGAAAAGCGGCGCAGACCTCCGCCAAGGCAATGTGGTCACAGACACAATATAAATTCCAGATCAGGTTCAAATCAGTTCTTGCTTGTCCCAATATACACATTGTCCGAAAATTTCATCCAAATCCATGCAGTACTTTTCGAGTTATCCTGCTGACAGACAAGACAGAAAGACAAACCAACGCAACCGAAAACATAACCTCCTTGGCAGAGGTAAAAACCAATGCGACCAAAAATACATAGGATACATATTCATATCCTTCTCTGAACCTTCCCTTAAACTCTAGGCCTACATTTGTTTTCTTTTTTTCCACCATCAAAGGCCTGTCAACACCAAATACAACTGATATAAATGTCTGAAAAGGCTTTTATTCCACTTACTATCTAACCAGGTGAAGTGAGCTGGCACAATAAAATGCAGTCAGCTGACATCATCATTGAATGTTTTGCATGTGAGTGCACGGAGAGAAATATTCTGTGGAGAATTTTATCAGGCAGCTGTGGGCATAAAGCATGACTTTGCACTTTACCCTCTGGCCAAAATTCATTCAAAGAGAGCTGTGTGAGAGGGAGATTGTGATTGTGAAGCGGATATCAGTGAAGGCGACTTGCGTCTGTATTTGTGGATCTAATGTTATTGTAACAGATGCCAGCTAGCTTGGCGGCAGTAAATGTAAATCCTCACAACTCTATTCCTTGGGCGTTTCTACTGCGGATATAGAAGCCTGGGCTTTTAGCTCAGTGGTTAGAGTGCCCGCCTGGCTACATTATAATGTCGCATGTTGTTTGTTTGTTGGGAGGATAACATACCTGTAATTAATATGTCAGCACACACCCCATGTGCCAGGGAGGGAAGGTGCCTTGAGAAATTACAATAGCAAGAGAAAAAGAAATAACTGTTATACCATGTCATCACATCCTCTGCTGCTTTCACTAATAATTATTCTCACCAGTTATTATTACCTTAGTCACACCGGCTCGTTTACGGGCCACCCGGAAGACAGGTGACAGCTTCCCATCCCCCATCTGCTTTCCTTCCTCTGTGCAGTGTGCAAATCGCCTGCCATGACTCTAATCAAGGCAAGTCAAGGCAAGTTCATTTACGTAGCGCATTTCATACACAAAGGCATTTCAATGTGCTACAAAAATAAAGGCAAGTACACAGTACTTCAGGACTGATATTCAGGCTAATAACCAACAAGTGTTCTGAAAGTGTGAGGCAAATATAACACCCCTATCTGTGCCCACCTTCCCGAGATGGAAGAAAAGTTCAGGCACAGAATTTTTTATCCAACTTAAAAAGTGTGTGAAGAGGCATTGTTTACTTGCGGAAAGTGGTGGATAGACCCTAGAAACACATTTAAAGGCCATAAAAAGTGATTTTTCACAATATGGGACCTTTAAATTGTACTAACCCTGATGTAGAATGTTGGAAAACCTGTAAATAATAATTACAGCCTTCGGTAAATGTAAATAATAACAAGCTCAAAATAAAAGAACACATGGCATTGTTCACTTCATTGCTATCAAACGCTTACTACCATCATCAAACACACCAAAAACTTTATAGTGGTGCTTTAAAAAAAAAAAAAAAAATCACAATTTTCACCAGCTTGTGCAACTTTCTTATATTAAAATTCCTAAAATCAGTGCAACTCAGAAAACCTGCAGCAAAATGCTTTTGAACAACATAGACTGAATGTGAAGGCAGAAGCGAACAAACAGTTTACACAGAATCAATGGAAACTCATTATTCAAAACCAAAAGTAAGATCTGAGGTACCTTTGACTCAATGTAAAGTGCTTTACGATCACGTTCGGTTTATGCTGTTTTATATTCTTTCATTCCATGCGAAATCTCTTGCTGTTAGATGGCTTGTGCCACAGGGCTATGGTTAAATGTACTCCAAAACCATCCTTTAAATTGAGGTTGGCAGAGTAGGAAAATGCATGCAATGAGACTTCATTGCTTTTTATCCACATGGGTACCTAAGGTAAGGGGGTGCCTACTGGTTCTCATTGAAAAGGTGGAATATTCATTTAAGAAATATGTTTTGAACAACACAATGGTTTAAAGTAGTTTATGAAAGGCTATCTACAATGCTAAAATCACCTCTAAGAAAAAGTAGGCTGGTGCATACAAATGAACTTAGATGCTAATATTCAGTGTTTGTATGCAATATTTTAAGGGGTGTCAAAAGTATTGCACGTCTGCCCTACTTTTGCTATACACAAATGGACAAAATTGCTTGGTGAACCATTGAGTGAAGAACTGAAGCAGGAAACAAGAAACCGTTCTGAAGATATTGTGGGTTACTAGCAGGAGGAACAATTTTTATTGCTGTTTTATTTTATTGTGTTGGCACATGTATGTTCCTACTAGTATGGATGTTTTCCCCTTTGCATTCTAAACTGTCACTATTAGACATAGGCCCTAGGGTATTAATAAAAGACAGGAACTTTCCCACAAAATTTCAGACAGACTGAAGTATTATCATTCTGGATGATGCATTAGCCTATATTGTGTATTCTGTATGTTAAAGCAATTCTAGGGTCTGTCAAGAGTTGTAGGAAGTGATAGGATATAGATAGACCTTTTAACTATAAATGTTAGGACCAGGACCCACCTGACCCATCTGTATACCGGTTCCAAAAATGGGAAATAACCCAAGAGGGATTTTTGTAATAAAGTATCTACCGCTGCTATTATGGACTGAAGTCATATACTTGCCATCTTTGATACAAGATCAACATAACTATCAAAAATATATATATAAAAAAAATATTTATTTATTTATTATTTTTTTTAATGCTGTTGCCCTTTTAAGAAAAAAAAATCGCCTACTCCTGTCCCTCGCCTGTACTCGTTGAGGAGAAAGAAGATAGATCCTACCTATTTACTGAAAATAGCTTTGACACCTGGGGGGTATTCCATCAACGGAGCTATTCGCTAAGCCGCGCTAAATTCGGCAAGCGGCGCTAGTTTTAGTGTGAGTTCAGTTCCATTACTCTCGCTAACAGTAATCGCAGCTGAGTTGCTGGGGTAACATATGCTCCCAAACTAACCAGCTCCGTGGCAGGTTAACTGCAAGGCTTAATAAAGCGGTGTCTCAGAAAATGCAATCAGTCAGAAACACAAGTCACCCAAAAAGGTTCCGTACACCTGCTTAATAATCTTTCCCACCAAATAAAGGTTGATAGGTTTTGTAAACACTGTGATCATGCATGAATTCCCCTTTTTACTAAATTACTATTGATATTTCGAAGTATTTATTAGGAATAATTTTAGTTACGAATTAAAAACAAATGCATGCATAATCAGAGACGTGACACATGCCGGCCCATCACGTGGTGTCGAGTTGTAGGCTGCGTCTTAATTGAATGATTGATTGATTTCAGTTGCAGGTGCAAGTCTGCTGTGACAGAACAACATGAGACTGTCAATTTGTTCCAACAAGCAATGGTCAAACATTATGATTCAAAATATATTTTCAATCACCTTTTCAAATTTCTGCATTGCCAGTAGGCCTACTACTATAAACATGTGATATTGAGTTATTTCACACAAAATTCAACAGATGACGTATGCATATCGAAGTTTCTTTCTTAAAATTCTTTTAGTTCTGCCTTAATTTTACGACAGTTCATCAGGTATTCCTAAATCACCTATTTAGGTCTAGTGTTGAGCTCGTGCACGCAGCCTTGTTTAAGTTAACGAGAGGCAGGCGCAGCTAACTTGCGTTGATGGAATGGCTTCAGCCTCATCTCTGAGTTGACGCTACTTCAAACGAGGCTTAATCACATAAGCGCCGATATCATTAGCGACTTTGCAGGAATACCCCCTGAACTGTTTGAGAAATGACATACAAAGCCTGACTTAAATTGCCTTTGCTAAACCGACAAATCGCGGTTCCATCAAGTGCGTAAAATGCGCAAAATGCTTTGGCAAGGAGAAAATAGTCAATTAAAAAATGTTGATGTTGAGAGAGTAGATTGTGTGAGTTTTCCTGGTCAGACAACCAAAAAGAAGTAAGATCCAATCCAAAATGGGACAGCTGGCAACATGGATTAAAACTGCAATTCAGCTGCAACTGCCTGTGCATTCATACGGGGACATTTAGGGGACAGGTCATCAAAATCGGGGTCTGTCCCCGGAAATCGTGGACGTCTGGTTACCGAAATGTGTATGCCTTTAGAAACCTAGCTACTGCGTATAGAAAACTGGAGGCTTTCGAAAGCCCCGTCCACAGTCATAAATTGAGTGTGCCCGGAGTTGGGTGTTCGCAGCGCTGCATGAAAGAGAGAGAGGAGCGAGCCCGGTGAAATCCACATGTGACACGAAGTATTTGAAGCACTGTAGTTTTGTACTGTAGCTGCTGTATGTTAAAGAATTATAAATTGGAGACGATAGCCTAATAGTTTTGGCACGATCAGGCCCAATTAAGATTTGGATAAAGCAGGAAATAGGCTATGGAGGACCGATTAGCAGCCTTTACTAAAGAAGGATCTCTACCTTTACTGAGGCTGACATGGTATGCAAATAGGAGGGGATGTTCTCCACATCTACCCTCATTTACACAAATGCGCCTTATAGTACGACTTATAGCTAAGTCCGGTGCGGGTTTATAGCCTACAGTGCGTGAGAATAGTTAGAAAATAGAACAATTATTGACATTGCGCCTAATACTCCGGTGCGCCAAAGTCAAAGGTAAATGTTTTTTTTTTTTAAGAACTAGGGAAAATGTTCTGGCCTTTATTTAGAAAATTTGCATCTGGAGGGCTACTGCTCTTAATGCTAGTTTCTTGCGCATTTATTTATCTGCAAAGCTATTATATACACATCAATACATCGCCCTGTGCTTGTGGATATTGTCCTACAGACAAGATTGACTGCTGGTTTTCCGAACGTTTCAACGCCTCATACCATCCGCTAATGTCAATTAACAGCAGTGTCCTCACTGGAAACACTTTCAAGTGGTGGAAGGTAAGGCACCTGACAACTAAATATCGTAGGCTATTGAGAGAAGTTTAAAAATAACAGCAATGGTATTGGATGGGTTGTGTGTGCTGTTTTATAAATTGCAAACTGAGAGCCAAAAGAAGTTGAGAGACATTTCAGCAACTTTATGTAACAGGTTAATAACTCGTCAGTTATTGTATCTGCGTTGTGTTGTGGCTGCAACCGTCTATTCGCTGTCCTGACAACAAGAGTGAACAAAGTTAGGGCCGTTGCAGCGTCAGGTTGCGCTTATTATGCTATATATGCTATCTTGTTAACCAAATAGCTTATAGATCAGGTGTGTCAAATATAAGGCCATAAACATTCCATGCCTAAAAATTTTGAAAAGAATTGTGTACAGTGTGTTGCCTGTTTAAAAGCACTTTCTTCATTCCCTCATTACCATCACTAACACAGTCCTAACGTGCCACCAGTTAATTTTGTATTCCTTTCCTGTTCAGCAGGTCTGATCAGGGCCGTCGCAACAAGGCAGGCAAACCAGGCAATTGCCTGGGGCCCCAATTTTTGTTATAATTTAATTATATTGATGATGTTTGAAAATTATAACAATGTGGTTCATGTAAGTATTTACGGGGAGTGAAGGGCCCCCATTTGCTTGGGGCCCACTACGTACCTTGAAACGACCCTGGGTCTGATGCACCTCATAGGGAGGTGGTGCAGAAAGTGCATCGCTAAGACTGTAAACAGGCAACATACACCTACAATTCTTTTCAAGCTTTTTTGGCGGAAATGAAAAGGCAATATTTGCCTCACAGTGTAGGTGTAGCCGGTGGCGGTCCGCACCGCACACGGGTCTCGAACCCGCCACCCCGCAAGCTATAAACTCCCGGCGTGGGAGTGGAACGCTCTAACCAACTGAGCTAAAAGCCCGAGCTTCTAACTCAGCGTGTTAGAAGCGTCCATGGAATTGGGTGATGAGGATTTACACACTACCACTGAGCTAGCCGCGCACTAGCTGGCCTCCGTTACACTCACCCTCCAAATCCTCACTCCCATCCGGGTCACGGCACCAATGTAGCTGGTGGCGGTCCGCACCGCACACGGGTCTCGAACCCGCCACCCCGCAAGTTACAAACTCCCGGCGTGGGAGTGGAACGCTCTAACCAACTGAGCTAAAAGCCCGAGCTTCTAACTCAGCGTGTTAGAAGCGCCCATGGAATTGGGTGATGAGGATTTACACACTACCACCGAGCTAGCTAGCTGGCCTCCGTTACATAGGCTACCCACTAATAAAATACTACACTACAACACTGCAACAAATATGGTTCCCCTGGTTGTTCTAAACCAGGGATGGGCAACTGGCAGGCCGCATGTGGCCCTCCTCCACATGCCATGTCATTATGCTTCCCCAGATCATCTTAAATATCAGAAAAATATCCACCTTTTAAATCACAGTTAAGTCTATCGTGCGCTTCAAACAGTATTATGCAGTTAGTCAGATCAATATTTCCTAAGTTGTATTGATTCACCAAGTGACAAGGTGAAATCTTATCCATGTGGTTTTGGCAGTTCAGATCGTAGCATATCCGATATGAATCACAATTGACACCACATAGGTAAGTGGGGTGTAACAGACTCGGAAAATTCGGAATTCGTGTGGTTTTCTGCTGTTTAGACCACCCGAAATCAATATGGATAAGCACAAAATCGGATTTGGGATGCCTTAGTGTAGCCTAACCTAACTTAGAGCTGTAAATCTTTGTCCAAAACTGATGGGACTCTTTGAACTAGACTTTTCGGGTTGGGGTCGGTCTTATTTTGTACCATTTTTCTCTGTCTCTGTTTACTTGACTTTCTCCGATGCATATGCGTCGCTTGTAGGTTGTAATGTTGGCCAATTTAAAGGCAGAGCACTATGTAAGTTCCAATCCATGCATGTAAAGTTAAATATATAGCTTATGTATAACAAATGCCTAAAGTCTTCCAAAATAGCATGTTAGGAATAATTTGTAGTGTGGCCCATGGCTAAGTTTGTTGGTCATGCACGTTGCAGTTTAAAAGTGAAAGTGCGCTCAACCTGCTCACGTCCCGCTTCTCCCCATGCAGCCACACACACACACACACACACACACACACACACTAGAGCGCCCCTCTTCTCCCCATCTCCGTGCGAGACATCGGCAAAAGCAAGCAGCCTGCAAAAGGTCACTTGACTTTCCCTGATAGAAAATGTGCCATGCAAACTTTTTTGCGCATTATAGTTTTTCATGTTTATTTAGATCGAGCATCTAAGTTTGGAATAACAGATGTGGAATGTAGCTTCAAACTGTTTTAGCGTTTATTATGCAGATTACTGATACTGATTCAAAGTATTATTTTCATGTCATTTAGATTATAAAACATGGAGATGACCTTAACTAATGGTGCACAGATATGGTCCCCTTACTTCAATGTCAATTTCATATTTGGCAAAAAAAAACATCCTCTCTATCCGTACTTGAAAACTTTGCTAGCTTCAACCAATTATATTTCAAAACAGGACGTCCTAACGTGCTTATGTCTTTATGATTGAGCAAGGTTACATTTTTGCGAGAGGCCCTTAAACAAGACTCCAAAACTGAAAAGTTGAGTTTGTGAATTTAATAGCTGACTCCACATAGGAGTGGGACGTGAGAGGTCAAGGGCAAAGAATTGCATTTTGTTCTATCTTTAAGGTAGCCAAGTCATGACCCTCCCCTTGATCTATTCAGTGTGGTTGATGCGAATTAGGTCAATGGCCGGAATCTCTGACAGTCGTGGAGAGAGATAAAAATCTAATCTAAATTTAAATGCACCCCTGATTTTGCTCCAAGACTGCTCAGACACTCAATTTAAAACATATTTTTTTGAGAAAGATCTTAGGCTTTGTCTACAGTAACCCTGACAAACGAAAAATGAAAATCTTTTTTGAAAAGCATCGTTTTCAGTTTCAGAATCCGCCATTATAATATTACATGTGTTAGTGTGAACATTCAATATGGGAAAATATGTTGCTGTTGGATATCAGGGTCTAATTTTCATAAAATTCTTAGAAATATGGGACCATAGGGCCTAATTTTCTAAATTTTCTGTGAGATACAAAAATCCTAAGAAATGTGGGAACATAAGGCTGACCCCAAATGCACTGTCGTGTGGCCATCTGATGGTGATGAAAAATTGTGGCCCTCTTCATCATGCAAGTTGCCCATCCCTGCTCTATGTCGACAGGGATTATTCACTAACAATAAGACCACACAGAAGTTGCTTTCATGGGAGCCACGCCCTCAGTGTTTCAGTATAAGATCTATATTGAATAGTTGCGGGGAAAAAAACTTCAAAAATAAAGCAATATAGAACTACAGTGGTTGCCTAAGCCCTATATCTTCACTGGTCTAAGATTATGATTCTTTATTTGGCAGCAATTACAGAAATCTAAGAACGGGTTGAACTACACAGGGATTGTGGAAAGGTTGTTCAAAGTCATTCCTGACCAGGAGCACTACAGGGATGGAGGTCCTGACAGATGCAGGGCATGCTCTGTGGTGGGCAACTCTGGGAACTTGAGAAACTCACACTATGGACCTCTCATTGATTCCAGCGATTTTGTCTTCAGGTAAGGAGACTTAGAGGCACCTATGTTGACACACACAATACATTTTCAGGGATGCTATAAAAAAAAATTAAGGGATGTGAGGGAACTATTGGCTTTCATGCATCCATTGATTACTGATCAAAGCATTTTGACATGTCTGCTTTTTTATTTGATGTTTTCTGGAGGTCTACGTGTGAGGGATAATCTTTAAATAATTTTTAAACATGAATTTCCCTTTCAGGAGTTTGTATCATAGATGTGCTTACTTGAGTTGTGTGAAGTTGGCTCCTCCTCAAACCCAAATGCTGAAATAACACTTTAATTCATTTGTGTTGCCGCCAAATCACTCCAAACCACTCCAAACAGTCGCTATCGGGACATGCTTGAGGCTGCCCACCCTCCTCAAACCCAAAATGCTGAAAAAACTTGTTTGTATTGAAAATGTGTTTCTAAATTAGTCAAAAGCTTTACAAGCACAAACGAAAATATATACAGCTCAAACAAACTGCAGTGTTATTTCAGCATTTTGGGTTTGAGGGGGGTCCAACTTCACACAGGTGCTTACTTGTCCAAACTTGTTTGAGAGCTCTTTTCATGTGTGGCAATTATACTGTTTAAATCAGAGTAAACAAGGGTCCTATCGAAGGCTATGAGGAAGACGTTGGATCAAGAACTACTCATCGCATCATTTACCCTGAAACTGCTGTTGATGTTGCCAACTCCACTCACCTTGTGGTGGTTCCATTCAAGCTCCTGGACCTGGAATGGCTTGTTAGTGTATTTACCACGCACCATGTCAACAAGTAAGAACTGCTTGCAAAATTCTTGTGTAAAATTCTTGCAGTTGTGTAATCAGTTATGTCCTATTGTGTTATGCCTGTGAAAGGATGTTCACATGTTTAATAGTTTTGCAGCAAATGTATGCACACTTGGTAGCCTAATTAACCCCTTTTAACTGTCACACCCTGAAAAACAGACATCTGTACCTATTGGCGTTTTCAAGACGACGTAACGTTACAAAACGTTTACTATGTCACCCATAGGGATGAATGAGAACTGTTACGTTACGTTTCAAAACGTTACGCTTGTTGAATTCGCCATATGTGGTCCTTTGTTTATCCCTGCCTTGTGTTCCTAGCTCCGCCCCTCACCTGTACCCAGTCTCGTTCCCTCGTTATTAGTTCAGTCTTTGTCAGTCAATATTTGTCAAATTCGCACTTGTTCCCTGTATGTTCTGTATTTTCAAGAAGTAAAAACGAGGTTTTTGGATACCTGCTCTCGTATCCTGCTTTTGTGTCGACGTTATGAGAAAACCATGACACTAACTTCATTGACCTTATTCAATTTATTTTTGTGTTTGTGTATGATTGTGCAGAGTGTTTTCTGCTGTTGACAGAGTGAATAACAGGGTAATGATTTCTGTCTACTCTAGAACACGCAGTAGTGTGAAGGCAACAATTAAAGCAGATCCAAGTAAGGTGAGTCATGTCTTCCATCAAAACACAAACCTTCAACAAAAAGATTTTAACATTTGTTTACACTTTGTTTTAATGTTTTTTTTTTATATAAACAAAACCATTCTAATGTTTTTGTAAACATTCTAATATTAACACAATCATTATCACAATAAGTACTTCCTGCTCCTCTCCTTAGGTGTTGGTTGTTAACCCCACTTTCATGAAGTATGTCCATGAAGTTTGGCTGAGGGGACATGGCCAGTACCCATCAACTGGCTTCATGACTGTTGTTCTGGCACTGCATATCTGTGACCAGGTGAGCTACAGAACATGAGCATTTAGTAGGTCATAGACAAGTGTTAGAGCTTAGACATCTGCACATCACTTAGCTTAGCTTTTCAGAATCATCCCTTATCATTACAATTCTGGGGCCATATTCTCAAAGAATCTTAAGGCTAAAAGTAGCTCTTAACAGTCAAATTTAGGAGGAACTCCTAAAAAAAATGTGTGTGTCAGTCGTAATTTTAGGACTCCTAACTTTTTGGGATAAGAGTAATTCACAAAACAATTTAGCGCCAAAAGTGACACCTAATTCTGAGACAACATTAAGGAATGATTATGCAGCTTACAAGGAATGCAAACACGCCACCAAAACCCTTGTTAATATATATATGCACTTTTTCACAGTCAAGTTTAATTTGTGTACTTCCTCTCTTTCTAAATGTGCTCTCAAAAGTGCAGTAAAAACGGTGCAAATATACTTTATTATTCCACCGCAAATCTCGTTACCGTTTCATTTATGGCTTGTGTTATGCGCTGCAGTCGTCACACAGGAGAACAGCGGAGCACAGCCAGAGCACATCACGCAGATTATGCCCGCCTGTCACTCATCAACCAA
The DNA here is from genome assembly GCA_027497455.2 of Sardinella longiceps. NCBI lineage: Eukaryota > Metazoa > Chordata > Actinopteri > Clupeiformes > Clupeidae > Sardinella > Sardinella longiceps. Next base: position 23,448,536 of record JAODXP020000029.1, read on the forward strand.
TCGCCGATGTAAATGCAAGCAAGCTCGTGCATGAGAGCTGACGTCAACCATAGCAACACAACTTTTATTTTAGCCTAAGAGTTGCCTTAGAGGCATTGTGAATTACTTTTAAGAAATAACTCCTACATAAAAACTTTTAGTGCAGTTTAGGAGTACTCCTAAAGTTAAGATAAGATTCTTTGAGAATACAGCCCCTGTTCTTGAATCCCTGACTTCAGCTCAAAAGGCCAAGATCAACTTGTTTGGCTTGTTGTTGTTGGCTTCTCTGAAGTACCTGGGGGGTATTCCAAGAAGGCAGTTAATAGACAAACCTGTGTAAATTAAGCTGGAAGTAGTGGTAAACCTCATAATCAAGGAGCCTCGACTCTGTGTTCTCTTAACTAAACAAAGCTCGCAGGCTCCTCTATTAGCTGGTTTAGGACTTCCTCTAGGTTAACTTAGCCAAGTTCATCACTTAACCACCTTCTTGGAATACCCCCCTGGGGTAGACGGCGATCTCAGCTGGCGCACCCAGGTGACCAATGTCTGTTCCAGAATACACCAGCGTCTTCATTTCCTGTGAAGACTAATGTAAAAAGTAAAACATCATGTTAATCTTCTACAGAGCCACGATTGAGTCTGTTCTCCGCTATGGGATTACCTGCTGGTTTGGCAATCTAACAGTGAAACTCAAACCTTATTAAAACGGCAGGCAGGATTATGGGGGTAATTCCCCCCCTTGACCCACAGGAGCTCTTTGAGTAGGCCACTATTAGACCAGCAAATATCATTGCATCAGATAGTAATCATGTACTGAATGGAGAATACATCCTTTTGAACTCTGAGAGGAGATTTAGACTCCCTCTGTGTAAACGCAATTGCTACAAACATTCTTTTATGCCCCATTCTATTAAGCTAGTGAATAAACAAAATTGATCTCTACAGTTAGTGCTTGTACTGTAGTTGGTCACAGAATGAATTAATGATTGGCTACGTTCACACAGCAGGGCTAAATGCTCAATTCCGATCTTTTTGTGGGATCCGATCTTTTTGCGAGGTCGTTCACACAGCCAATAAATGTGACATGTATGCGACTTTTATATCTCCAATATGAACTTCAAACGCACCAAAAGTGTCCCGCATGCGCTGTGAAGGACACAATAACTTCACACACACAAAACGTGTTCAGTGTTTGAGGAAGTAAACACACTCCTTTTCTTGTCAACTCTAGTCATACCCACCTCGCATATAACACACGGTAACATTTGTTGTGATCGCGGCTGCTTAATTGACAGGTAGTTTGGCTTATTGATGACGTGTAGGTCGGATGCATGCGACATGGCCATTCAGACTGGAGTCGCGTGTCAAAAGATCAGGGGCCGTATTCTCAAAGAATCTTATCTTAACTTTAGGAGTACTCCCAAACTGCACTAAAAGTTTTTATGTAGGAGTTATTTCTTAAAAGTAATTCACAATGCCTCTGAGACCTACTTTTAGCTAGGATAAAAGGCAACTCTTAGGCTAAAATAAAAGTTGTGTTGCTATGGTTGACGTCAGCTCTCATGCACGAGCCTGCTTGCATTTACATCAGCGATTGGTTGATGAATGACAGGTGGGCGTAATCTGCGTGATGTGCTCTGCCTGTGCTCCGCTGTGTCTCTCTCCGTCCTGTGTGACGATTGCAGCGCATATCACAAGCCATAAATGAAACGTAACGAAATTCGCGGTGGAATAATAAAGTATCTTTGCACCGTTTTTACTGCACTTTTGAGAGCACATTTAGAAAGAGAGGAAGTACACAAATTAAACTTGACTGTGAAAAAGTGCATATATATTTTAACACGGGTTTTGGTGGTTTGTTTGCATTCCTTGTAAGCTGCATAATCATTCCTTAATGATGGATGCTTAAATAAATTATTCTTCACGTGCGTTTCGAAAGATTAAGGACGTAATGCATGCAATCGCGATGTGTTACGAGTTGCTCTTAGTGACTTAGAAGTCCTCTGGACTTCTCCTAAGCTGTCCCAGACTTAGGTGCTACTTTTAGCGCTAAATTGTTTTGTGAATTACTCTTATCCCAAAAAATTAGGAGTCCTAAACTTACGACTGGCACGCCCATTTTTTTTAGGAGTTCCTCCTAAATTTGACTGTTAAGAGCTACTTTTAGCCTTAAGATTCTTTGAGAATATGGCCCCAGATACGTATCGGTTTTAGAACCACATACCCAAGTGGCCTGGGTCGCGTGTGAAAAAATCAGATCGCATGTCGTTCAAACTGTCACTAAGAGATCGGATACAGGTCACATAGGTGTGAAAAAAACGGAATTGGGTCACTTTAGGTTGCTGTGTGAACGTAGCCACTGTGAGGGCCACGCGCAATAGGGCGATGTGCATGGAGGAAGGGATAGTTTAATGGACTTGATGGGACAGGGGCAGTGGGTTAGGATATCCACCAGTGTTTCTGAGCCTGTACCCTATCTATCCTTGTACTTTTTATTTCTCAGTGGTAACGTACTGAACGTTACTTCTATCGGTGTGTTATTGGTGTTGTCCTCTTATGTCCTTTTGTAATGCTGCAACCTCCCTGTCTCTGAGACAAATTTCTCCCTGGTGGAGACTAATAAAGAAACCTAACCTAACAACCTAAGTATGGTGGTGGTGGTGGTGGTGGTGGTAGCATCAGGGTCTAGGACTACATGACTGCTGCTGGCACTGGGGAGTTGTATAAACCCCTTCAACGATTAAAAAGCAAAAACACCTTTATTCAACCCACACCACAGGATCATTACACAGTGATACACCAGAGCAGTTGCTGAGACATGGCTAGTGACTTCATATGACTAATTCTCAGTTTACTGTTTACTGTATGGTCAAAGCATTTAAGAACCATGGACAGAGACTTTGCCCAACTCTTGTCCACCTCTTTATGAAAATTGGTTATTCATCCCCTTACCTGGAGTTACAAATGTGGGTAAGAGCATTTTGGTCTCAGTGCATGCGTTGTCCTAGTCTGGCAACCCCAATTTTACCTTTAGCTTAGCATATGCACTGGAAAGTACAGTTTTAAAGTTAAAAGAGTTGCTATCTGGCAACTTTGCATTCCAGCGCCTATGCTAAGCTAAAGCTAAAAAATGGGGGGAATTGGTGATGCCATACTAGGAAAACACAAGAGACCAAAATGCTTTTCCCCACATACGGTATGTAACTCAGAGTAAAGAGGTGAATAACCAATTTTCATAAAGGGGTGGATTATTCCTTTAAGTCCTATAGGCTGTACATTTAGCTTTCCCTGTTTAAAAAGTAAATGACAGATGCTTTTATTACAGGTCAGAATTTTCGGATTTGGAGCAAACCGGAAAGGAATCTGGGATCACTATTTCGAAAAAGGCGGTGCAACCCTACGACAAATGAATCATGGAGGAAGTTTTGAATATGCCACTATCATGGAGCTTCACAAAAGGCAGAAAGTTGGAATGTATCAAGGATGGTGATAGACATTTATCTGGACATCTGGAAATATTAATTTGTCATTGGCAATTTTGATGTTTGATCAAAGAATGAATGTATGAAAAACATATCTGGGCTCAGCACCCAGTAAAGCGGATGCAAAATGTATCATTATGTAATATGGAGGATTTACCAAATGTGTTTTATATTTGAGATTACAACATTACTCAATTAAGAAATATAAGGATAGTTTTTTTTAACACTTAAAGCCTTGTTTTCTGATACTTTATGGTGAAATAAAATATAAAATTTTGATCAATTTCTCTGTGGACTAATAACCATTGCATTTCATCGCAAATTATCTGACAACAAGGCTTAATGTCTAAAAACAGACTTGGGTTTCTAAGAAAAATAAAAGTACTCTCAAGTACTATTATTTTGTGTGTTTTAAAGGGGGGGGGCACCCAGATAACTTCCCCACAGACAGCAATGCAGTGCATGGACAATTTATAAGGCACTAGTTGAACATGTTCAGTTTATGTGTGAACTGAACTTGGAACATTCATAAGAAATGAAGGTTCTCGAGAAAGTTCTCCTAAAGAACACTCGAACATTACGCCATTCATTACTCACCCTATCATTCAAGTTCACCTGCTTTATATTGAGCTGTCTAACATACTTGTTCTCACTGTTCATTGGCGCCGCTTACTGAAATAACATACCTCTCACCATGCCACTTAGGCACCAGGGCTGTTGCCTTTGTTGTGATGATCGAAATAGGAAAGCCTTTACTAATTCTTTCCACAAAAATGAGATGGATGAAGGGCTGCTACATAATTCAGTTCAATTCAATTTTATTTGCAGAGCACCAAATACAATACAATTGCCTCGCAGCGCTTTACAGACATAAGAATAGACTATTTCAACCCATAGGTCACCTACTGCCATTGGAAAACAGAAGAATACAATTTGGTGCAACAGACAACAGCTAAATGTTGTCCAAATCTTTCCCATCCACATAGACACAAACTCTCCTTTGTACTGTATGTGCGCCCTCCTATGTGCACCTCCACTTACAGTAAGCCTCTCAGAGCCTCACAGTGTGGTCCTGGGAATAGCCTGAGGCAAAGCAGAGACTGGAAACGGGAGAGAATGACCAGTCATTTGTTTTGGCCTCAGCCATCACATTAGCCTAGAACTTGAGACGTACCCTAGTGGTAGCAATTAACCATCAGCCAGTTATATTCAGACATCCGCAGTGTCTATCCAATCATATGGACAGAGAGTCGTTGGGCGAGCCTAGCGTTGTTTGTATTGGCTTGTTTCGTTGCTCGGATTGGTCGTGGCTAGAGCCATACAAAGTGCTTTCTATGGCTCTGGTCTTTGCGCTATCCTATTGCATCCTATTGAAAGATTCCGCCCATAGACTCTATCCATCATGGCCAGACTGTACATTTTATGTTACAGCCTGTCTTGTCAGGCTACCACTACAGAGAAGGGAGGTCCCTTTTCATCCTGTTTCAGGCCCATTGCCGGCATTGCCCCATTAAAAGTTCTCTCACTGAACACAAGGATAGGCTACAAACAAAGAGTCCAATAGAACGCAAGGGCAACTCCCCATCCATTTTAGTTTGCTGTGTTTTCAGGTACTTGGTGCAACTTATTTTCCTTTGATGGGATAATAGATTGAATTGTTTTTGTTTTTTTCTGAATGAAAACTTTTGTGCACTATTTTCCATGTTCCAAAAGCAGAGCCTCTGATAGGCCTACAGAAAAATTTGTAAGTGGTTGATTGTGATATTTATTATTTGACTATGTATTTCTTAAAGCATAACGCTGTCATCACAATTGCAAATATTGTCCTAAATCATCAGCATTCATATTCTTAGTCCTTATACTATGGATAATTTTTTTTTACAGGCCCATTGCCGGCATTGCCCCATTAAAAGTTCTCTCACTGAACACAAGGATAGGCTACAAACTAAGTCCAATAGAACACACAAGGGCAACTCCCCATCCATTTTAGTTTGCTGTGTTTTCAGGTACTTGGTGCAACTTATTTTCCTTTGGTGGGATAATAGATTGAATTGTTTTTGTTTTTTTCTGAATGAAAACTTTTGTGCACTATTTTCCATGTTCTGTATCATGAACGTTGGTCGGGTCACTAAATTGTGAGCTTGTGTTAACGTGACCGTTTATTTAAAAGTCAGGGCGAGTTGGGCGAATTGATATGCAAGTCTGAATATGGACGGAAAAGTGGAACTACTTCATAGCCGTGCAGTTACCTGAAAAATAATGCACGTTCTAAATAGGGCATCACAATAGGAAATTTGACCAAGCAGTGGTATAAAGTTCATTTATATACTTTTCTTTATTGAGTGATTTCATTCCATTTTTTTAAGTCAAATTCACTGCTTCAAGGCTTTTTCTGGGGCTTCTCGCAGATATATCCATATGCGAAGTTACACAACTCATTGGACCAGCCAGGATAACGCTTTCCAAAATCTGCAGGGGGGGACAAAAGTATTATGGTACAAGATATAATACAATGCCATATACACACAAGGATGCAAGGAGTTTTTATTTGTCATGCAGTGTAATGTGGAAATGTACAAGACATCATATCTTACCAGGATAATTCATGACAATACAATTGTTGTTTGGATTTTCTGCTGGCTGACCTGATGACCACCGTTGGAAGTCAAATGCTGTTCCATCAGTCCACTGCCAGTCATTCTAAAGAGAGACACACAAGTAATGCGACATTTCAATTAGCACTCAGGCCCAATATATGTCTTCAAAATGAGCTGGCTTTCACTGTGGAATGTTTAGTGGAGAAGAAACAGTTTTGGAGAAATTTGGAACGCTCACAGTCTTCTCTGGATCCCTGTATCCTCCAATCCAGGCATAGTCTCCATTTCCCACCAGTGATCTCAAAAAACCATCTTCTGCATTACCGTGTACTGATGCCAGGTCCCCACCATCATCAGAGCAGTTTTTCTTCAAGAAAAGATAGATGTTAGACTTCATAAATATAAAGTATCTAAAATCTAAAGTAGGCTATATAGAAATATCATCCACATACATAAAGACACAACTCACCACTGCCTGCAAAGGTGGTGAGAAAGAAAGTCTTTTCTAATCTCTTGCACTGACTAAAAGAGAGTGACATTTTTTGTTAGATGTGGTGTTATATTTACTTTGGCTTCTCTGAAGCCTAATTTCTCCTCTCTGTACATGTAGCAGTTTGGGCCGAGCAGCTGGTAGCCCTCATCACAGGCAGGTACAGGATCTTCTTCACATATGAATTTAAATGGTTGAGTTGCATATTCATTTCCCCATGTACCTAGTCATAGAAACATGAAAACAAGCATTTAAGATTTAACCTGAGACAAGAGAATACAAGAGAAGAAAGATCACAAATATTATGTACAATAAGACACAATGAATTGAGCAAAACATACCATCTGCAAACATCATCATTGCATATTTTTGGGGGAATTCACGCGGTTGACCTTGATCCCAGTTTGTGTAGGGCATCCCCTGTCCAGAAATCCATTTCCATATCGGTTGTTGGAACTAGAAGCAGAAATGTGGACTATGAGATCCTGCATTATGGTTTCAGCATGATTTCACTTTTATTCCCCTACATTGTGTAGCAGGAGCAGACTTCACTCAGTTCCTTATGTATCTCAATAGATTGCTTGGACAATATAGACATACAGTATGACAGTATATCACATCAAAGAAGAAAAAAGGCAGCTCTTTGCATACTAATGTGTTTATTGTACAGACATGAGGCACTAAGCAAAAAAAAAAAAGTCATTTTTCACAATGTATTCAGGGGTCAGGCAACTAGCAGATCAAGGGGAGATGCCTACAATTGTGCTGAAATTGATGTAGGAACTCATAGTGCTGCATGGTGCCAAATTATTCCCAGACCAAAAAATCTCTAATCTCTAAATCAAAGATATTGCTTGATATTGAATGAATAATCAATAATCATTCGAATGTGTTTTCATAGTGATCAACAGAGGCACATTTGTTATGAGCCAAATTTCTTAAAAAAGAAAGAAAGAAAGTTAGCCTACCCTGTTTCTCAAAATGGTTAGACCTCTACGTCCACCAATCCAGACAGTATTGTTTGCAGAAACATTTCTCACAAATGCGTTTTCCTTCTCAGTTTGGATAGATACTAGATTGCCACCAAGTGACAAACATTTTTGCTGCAAAAATCAGAGTGTAACACAAATATCTCACATAAATATTTAGGGCTAGGCTACTACAAAGGTAAGTCAGTAGTTAAAACGAATGCCCGATGATTTCAAGAGAGAAAATTACCTTAGCACCATGCCATGAATCTTCAGTATCAGACAGAAGATAGCAAGAACCTTCAAATTCTTGGAACCTCTCTTTACACTGCGTGGCTTGGCTGCTGGCCTGGCTGAATGCAAGAGCAAGGCAGATGAGCAGAGGGCAGGAGAGGGGGCCCATGATGAAGATTACCTGAGGGAGGAAGAGTCAGAGGGATGCTAGAAAAGTATACTAGAAAAAATTACACAATGAATGTCTTTAACACTGTTAAGCCACATATTATGCCAAGACAGAAGCCATCATTTGTAAATAATGAAATAGTACTTGTTCAAAAAGATGTTGTCTATCTGTTATATTAAACAACAAATCTGTTTGCCGGCATGTAACAGACATGGATATTACCTTGAGGCTGAGGGTCTCAGATAGTCTGTTTCTCAGGTGTGAGGTGAATCTGCTGGGGCTCCAGGGGACTTTTATAGGCTACACGGCATCCTGCCAGCTGTTCCATGGAAGTGTTCTTGAACCTCCCACTGTGGAGATAAACCAATAGTCAGCAATCAATAATCTGCATCAAGTTCATTAACATCAAGTTTAGCATCTTTGCAAACATTACACTTGTCTCCACAACTCCTCCTCCACACAAATCACTGTTAAATGTTAACAGGGTGCATTAAAATTGGTAACCTCACATTACCTTGAGTCTGACCTTATTATGAAATGTTCATGGACCTATTTGCTCCTGATCCAGAGGTGAAGGGCAAGACGGTTGGGAAGAAAGCCATCTAGTTTTGAAATAGTCTAAAAACAAAATGATGCCAAAATAAGTGGTTGTATTAAATTATTACTACTTTAAGTAGCAGTTTTTATGTAGGCTTGAACTTAATCTACTTTCGTCATTTTTTGCTACTGTTATTTGGTCCTCATTTTATTTTGCTTTGTTATGAATATGGTTGTATTACTACTTTTTAGGTAATCTTATTATTCTCAATGCTTAATTCGAATTCTTCTTCTCAATAGTCATGAATGTTTCATTTGTATGGTCCCTGATAGTTCATTATTATTTTATCTTGACAATTCTGCATTTGTTTTTTTATTTATGTTTTACAATAACGTGCAGTAATTTTACTGTAACATTAAATTGACTGGTGAGACATGGCTGTAGAAAGTGTTAGTGACAGGATAATTAAGGCTAATTAAGATAGGTAAAGAAAAATCAGCATCAGCATATATATATTAAAAAACATAATATACAAGTTTGATGCTTCTGTGGTTTAGAGGTCAAGAGCTGTTTCATATAAACAGGATGGATCTAAGGGATCCTCTAGACCAAAGTGAGGCATTTGGCCTGCAATAGGAAGCAATGAAGTGAAGCTAACAAGGCAGCATGCCTCTGCTTTGGCTGAGTTATATTTACTGATACAGTTTTTTCATTATAAAAAGTTGTACAGGCACTTCAGGAAAATTGTTTCAATACTCTGTTTTTGCATAGCCTGTGACTGTGTCAATAAAGTCTGCTCTTCACTACAGAGCAGTGTAGAGGGAGGTAGGAGGTGAGCAAATACCTGCGAAATATTTGTCTAGAGGAGTTACTGGCAGACATTCAAGTAGGCTATAAAAGTCCCCTGGAGAGCAGGCCGCTTCACCTCATACCTGAGAAAGACAGCATCAGGACACAGCGTCAACACAGTGACCAGCACCCTGTCAAGGTCTGTTTTTCTGATTACTATTAATTATTTGTATTAATTTTATTTATTATATTGCATTAATATTATTAATTTAATTTGTTTCTTGCTATCGTTGCACTTTTAAAATGTTTTTTTTTTTTTTTTTTTTTTACATTTTAAATCTGATTTCATCTTGCAGTAGCCTAAACTACAGGGTCTTTTGATTTACGATGCAACTTCTGAAGTTATTTTCAGATTAGCCTTAATATTCTTTATTCTTGGTGGCTTATCAAAGAGTGAATTATTTTCTAGTATAATCAGCATCCCTCTGACTCCCTTTCTCAGGTAATCTTAATCATGGGCCCACTCTCCTGCCCTCTGCTCATCTGCCTTGCTCTTGCATTCAGCAAGGCCAGCAGCGCACCCACCCAATGTAAAGAGAACTACATCATGTTTAAAGATTCCTGCTACTTTTTGTCCCCAGACAAGAACACATGGGGTGATGCTAAGGTAACTATCTGTGTTCTTCAGATGAACAGAAACAATGATTCAAATTATCTTTTATTTCATGAAGATAAGTAAAAAAGATGATGTTTATTAAGACCCTTTTGCTGTATGAATTGAGATAAGATGATGTCTTTAACTTTCTCATCTCTGTAGCAAAAGTGTGCATCATACGGAGGCAGCCTAGTCTCTATCCAAAACGAGGAGGAAAACGCGTTTGTTATGGGTCTTTTCCAAAACACCAAGAGCCCTGTCTGGATTGGTGGATTTGAATATCCACACACAGAGGTATGTTGGGAAATATAGGCTGAAGATTCTTAGATGATATTCTAAATCTAAGCATTATGTGTCCCAATACTTTGTCTATAGATCCTGCATCTGCTCTTGCGCCTGTATGCTAACACTTACAGTTTTGCCTCCAGGAAGAATCAATGAAATGGAGGTGGATTGATGGGCAACCGATGGACTACTTAAACTGGGATGTAAGCCAACCTCGTGATTATCCAAAGAAAGTTACAATGTTGATGTTTACAAATGGTACGTATTTCTTTGTTCCACATCACTTTGCCAACATTTTGTCTTGTCAGACCCTCTCTTATCCCACGGTGATGCATTTCATTCCATGTTTTCAGGGAAATGGGCTAATGAAGTTCCTACTGAAGAATTCTCATTTGTGTGTGAACAAGACAGTGTTCCCACCTGTGACGAGGGATATTCCCTGTATAACTCCCACTGCTTTAGTTACAAAGAGGAAAAGTTGGGCTTCAATGAAGCACAGGTGGTTATCAATAGCTAAAAATGCTTTATTCTTCCAGTTTCTCCATATCGATCAAATCACTAAAAGCTGCATGGTAGGACCTGTATGGGTCATTTCTTTAACTCTTTCTCTTCTCTCTCTTTGTGCTTTTAGAAAAAGTGTTCAGATGAGGGTGGAAACTTGGCTTCAGTTCACAGTGGCTTTGAGAATTTCTTTTTGAGGGTCCTGACTGGACACAATTACGTCTGGCTTGGAGGGAAAATGGATCCAGCGAATGATGTAAACATTGAAATATAATTAAAAACTAAATCTACTTCACATTCAATTCCATTTTGAGGATGTGTTCACCTGAAATGTCTCATAGCATATATTTATCTCCTCAGGGGCTCTGGATGTGGACGGATGGAACACAGTTTGATTATAAAAAGTGGGCAAATTATCAACCTGCTGAAAGCCCAAACAATAACTGTATGCTCATGAATTATCCAGGTAAGAGAGAGTATATGAACGTATTATCTCTAATTCTGTTTTGTTTGGACATTGCTCTTAGAATTAAAGAGAATGTTTTTGTTTTCTTTAAACAGGGTGCCATTACCAGTCTGGTTGGACCAATGAAGTGTGTGACATTGCATATGGATACGTCTGCAAGAAACCAAAAAGACAGCCTGTATAATGAAACACTGAATCAGAAGCTGAATTAATGCAATAAAGAAAAGTAACTTCAAAGTGTGTATTCTGTCCAATTCATTGTCACAGTTGTGAAATGTTCAGGGTAATGCATATCTTGATAAATTTGTCATTTGGTCCTTTCACTAACTTAAAACAGTGTAAAATGGCCCAAACTCTTTTCAACACGGACTGCCAATATATCTTTTAATGGTCAATGCTACACTGGTTGGTTCAATTTCAAATATAAAGTGGGCAGAACATAGCTTTAAAAATGCCAAAAGAGCTAAGCATGTGTTCTGCTCTGCTTACATTTGCACAACCAAGCAAATACAGTAGGCATCACATGTTGCTGGGTAAAAGAGATGCCATTGCAAAATGAATTATCTCTGCATGGCATTAATCTGCATTAAGGCACCAACAATATCTAAGCCCATCGATTCATAGGATGCTGTTAAAAGATTAGTTGTTGTTAGTTATACACACAGTTGTACACACATTAAACAGATACATTTCAGATAGGCCTAACTTGTGATATTCCAGCATACAGTACTTGACAGTACATAAATTAGGTTTTTCATTTTAACACTAAATATGACCACCACTCAGTTCTGCACATTCTCTGCCCTGTGTGTGTGTGTGTGTGTGTGTGTGTGTGTGTGTGTGTGAGAGAGAGACAGTAGGCCTATCACCCCAAACCAGTAACCCTTCACTTAATAGCATCATCTACAGGTCAATGGTTGTACAGTCATTACATATAAATTAATTTATTTTATAGCCCCCCATGGATGAAATTCCACAAAACTTGACATATTCCCACAAGATGTCAGGTTCATCATCATACACATTACACATTAGCGCAAAACTGGAGTGGCCCCCGGGGACCAAACAACATTTTTCCGTAAATGTCTACTGGGGCTACATGCCCACCAAGCTACGCTAGCGGCGGTCATAATAAGCTGACTCTTGCCATGACAATGACCTCAAAATCCATGGCAAAAACATCTGGATATGCAACAGACATGAAAAAAAAAAAACTACAACCTGCAATGTTCATATTTTGTGACATTCTGAATCTCTGTTTAAAGACTATAGGCCTACATTCCTCCTCCTCCAACACCTGGAAACACCTCGCAACTTCAACAGACTACTTTTCATCCAAGATTCAGCTCTGCCTTCAACATCCAATGGCACTGATCAACAAACTCCAGCATATGCACGTCCCTCCACCCCTCATTCACAACTTCTTCGGTGACAAACAACAAGCCGTCAAAATAGGCCCTGTGTCAACGTTACCCACCACAATAAACACAGGCGCCTGTGTATGTCCCTTAAGCTTGCTCATCTTCACCAGAGATGGGCAAACTTAGGCCCGGGGGCACATGTGGGCCCTTGGGTTATTCATATGATTATAGGCTTGATTTTGTCAAGTTTGATGTATTGATTGAACCCTAACCCTAACCCCCCTTTTAACTTTGCATGTTTACATGTCCTCAAGAAAGTGGGGCTACTGGTTTGAGACTGGGAGTTGATTTACAAGCAAGTTTCATCGCAGTTTGTGTCATAATTCAGTGGCAGGTCCCTCTAGTCGACAGGATCATTGGGGACAAACCTTTGGTTGTATGAAATGAATGGTAAACATGGTGCCTAGGAAGCAGTCCAGAACACACAAGTGCTTGCCAAGACCAAACATTTACTGTGAAACAAATCACCTCCAACAGACATGACTTCACAAGTCAAAACCAATCAAAGCCAAGAGCTTTCATATTGGTAATATAATGTTCAAGGTCAACCAAAGCACACACAAAAAAAACATCAAAAGACTTAAATCAGCAAAGTAACGTTTGTTCTCCAAGTCATTTTGGTCAAAAGTCATTAAGACTTCTACAAAAAGAGCTGCAGATGGTTCAAGAAAGGTTGAGAGAACATTTGCACTATGTAAAATATTTTACTAAATATGGATTGATATTGATTGTTTTTTATAATTCAGTAGCAGAAGTTTCTCTAATCTGCAGGGTCAAGCCAAGGCAGCAGTCTAAACCACACACACATGCCTGTCAAGACCACAACCCGCACATTTGCCATAGTGTAAGGCCGGGCCGCATTGCACACGGGTATCCGACCCCCCACCCCATCAACTTCAACAAACCCACGGCATGGGAATCGAACACGTTGATCACTTAGCTGAAAAGCCCAGGCTTCCAATTCTGAGCTAAGAAGTGTTCTTGAGGCTAGGGGTGTGTGAGGATTTGCCACATACTGCCACCAGCTAGCAAGGCTAGTTGGCATCTGTTAACAGCCTGCATAGTAACCACTATGACAGAGGTCTAACCAAGCCCACACCTGCTTAGCTTCAGCTACTTCACAGTACCTGCAAGTGGATGGTCAACACTCTTCGCCCAATGATGCCCAGCTATCTTTTCAAGCGTCAATTAGCTTATCCGTTACAATAGTAGCCAGCATAGTAACCACAATGAATGACCTAGGAACATCCTTGCAACCAGTTCAACTGCCCTATAATCATTATTGCAACTACCTCTACATTGACAAGCTAGCAGCCAACAGAGCAACTAATATGATTAGCCTTGAAACCTGCACTGGTAATTCCATATAGGCTAATTACATTTCTACTAACACCAAAAACCTTTTTATATTGATTATAAGGCTAATTAATATAAGCAACAAGTATACTTAGTAGTATCACATCAAACACAATGCACACAGTAGATTCCTAGACTGTCCTGAAAAAATCAAGCTGTAGGCCCAAAGCATGCGTTGATGGGGCTGATAATGACTGAGATAAGAGCTCAAAAGTAAAGGTAGTGAGATTACTCTGAACATACAGTACAGTACTGTATAGGACTCAATTAAATGATGTTTGTAGCATTTCATAATCATTTTCTTCAATCATCAAAGTAACAGTTTCGTCAAACATAAACATGATATCTCATATTGTTTTTAGGTTATTAAGACTTCTACAAAAAGAGCTGCTGGTTCATGATTCAGGAAAGGTTGAGATAACATTTGCACTGCGTAAAATATTTCACTATTTCAATGCTTTTATGATTAAGTGTTTCTATGGCCACCAGGTGCAAAAAAATATGGATTGAAACGAGGGACTTTGTTCATTAGAATTCAGTGCCAGAAGTTACTCTAGTCTACAGGGTCATTTGGGTCAATCCTAAACATGGTGCTAAGGCATGCAGCAGGTCAGAACACACAAGTCCTTGCCAAGACCACAACCCACACATTTACTCGGAAACAAATCTTGTGCACTTCCCACATGTTCAATAAGTAAGGTAAGGTCAATCAAACAACATTTGTTGTGCACAGTGTTTGTCTGTGGAGGAGATGGACAAATATGATGTGATACTAGATGATGCAGATATGATTTGTTTTTAGTTTGTTTCCACTGAAAGTATAAGTATATGATCCATCAGAATCAATAATGTTACTTTTTGTCTGGATGAGGATAATGGAAAGAATTGTCAAACAAATGTGTGAGATGCTTAAGTGAATATAAAGTTTGTTTTAGGAAAAACTAAACAAAACATTGTCAGAGGCACATTACTATCCTACTATCTTACATTTACACTGTATAAACAAATGTTCAATGAAGCAAATATGATGCTGTATGATTTAAAGGAGAAGTGTGTAAGACATGATGTATTCCAAGTAATCATAAAATGACCTTGATATGTCACCAGACATGAAGGAATCATGTTCACTGACCAATTTTAAACACAGATTTGTAGTCCAGCCAGAATATTTGCATTTGAAAAGCTGTTGCAGCAGAAGTATTGTTTGGGTTGTCATTTCAAGAGGTGTTTGATATATATCGGAGATGCTTTTGAAAGGAGACGGCTGAAAGCAGCAAAATGTTTGGAACATGATTGTAGTAATAATTTTGGCCGCAATCCCACACGCTGCTAACCTCACTCATGTGACATGTCAGATGATTCATACACTGCAAGCAGTCTACTCCATCTGAAATTGCTTCATAAGAGATTTGCTTCAGAAGATGGGACGTCATCTTGTTTATGTTTTTTTTTTTTTTTTAACTTTTGCACTTCTACATTTATCTGACATGAGTGAGGTTAGCACACTTATCCTTTAAAATGTATTCTTTTGGGGTTATCATGCAAATGCAAAGAGGTCTGTGTGAGATACTACTATCATGAGGTTTGGCTATTGCATCCATACTAGTAAAAAAAAAAAAAAAAAATTACAATTATAAATGGAGAATGCCATGCACACTAACGTATGAACCATTTAAATAAAATAAGCATACATTAATAAATAAACAACACACAATCAATAATCATCAATTGTGATAGTAGATTTAGAAAGCATAGACTGTTCTGAAAAAATCAAGCTAGGCCAATAGCATGCGTCGATGGGGCTGATAATGACTGACATAAGAGCTCAAAAGTAAAAGCAGTGAAATTACTCTAACATAGCATGTAGTATAGGACTCAAAGGGTTAAGTTATTAAAACTTCTAGAGCTGCAGATGAAAGGTTGAGATAACGTTTGCACTATGTCAAATATTGTGAAACATTCTATGGCCACCAGGTGCAAAACAAAATGGGTTGCTGTGGTCTACAGGGTCAAATCTTTGCTGGTTGTATTAAAGAAAGGTAAACATGCATGGTGCCAAGGCACGCAGCAGTCCAGAACACACAAGTGCTTGCCAAGACCAAAACCCACACATTAACTCGGAAACAAATCTTGTGCACTTCCCACATGTTCCATAAGTAAGGTAAGGTCAATCAAGCAAACAATTCCAAGGTAATGTCAATAAAATATTGGATTTAATGAACCTTGGTAATCATTTCACAATTTTTTGTGCACAGTGTTACAAATATTGGCAAAGGCATGAGGGTTTATGGTCAGACATGTCAAACACTGGGTTGAGGGGGGTGGGGGGGCAAATATGTAAAATGTTTGTAATGTAGTCCTAATGCTAACAAAAAAGGAATTTGACAAATATGGCTAGTTCTTGGCTGGTTCAAGCCGTATTGCCCTATGCCAGCTTTCTGTCCCCTCTTTTCTAGAAATACTCGTGAAAAACTTATGAAAAAAAGTAAAAAATGTATTGTGATGCCCTCTTGATATTTGGTGCCCAAGGCGAGCACCTACTTCTGGGATCTTAGTTTGTTTACATAGAAGGTGCATGACACATAAAACTCATGAATGCCTGATCACCGCCAACAACCATAAAAATCTGTCTGAATGAGAAACATCTATTATGAAACATCTATAATGATATTATTGATTGTAGATCTGATTCTTATGCAAGATATCTGATGACGCAGGACATAATTTGCATGAATTCTCATTTAATAAAGCCATCATGTCAACATAGTTTATGGAAATCTCTTGGTGGCCAAACAAGTATAGAGTAAGTCAAAAATGTGCAATTTCAAAATATTTGTTTGAGTTCAGCAGCAAACACTGACAATTCTTGGTTGGCTTCCAATGTAGGAGGTCCAATGGTTCCAGTAGCTGACAGGCAGTCATGTAGCCTATAAAAGTCCCTTAAAGAGCAGCAGCTTTACTTCACATCTGGGAAACAGTGCATCTGAGATTCTCAAGGTAAGAAGATCATGTCTTTTACACGATGAATGGCAGCTTTGTAGCTTTTTTTAACCAGTTGATTTTGATGATTCATCTCCAAGATATATGATTACTTACCATGTTTATTAACTATCCGAAAAGGGATTAACAAGAAAAAATACCTAATTTCTTAAACATAAAAATTCACCTTCTGGGTCAAATATATCTATATGTTTGGAGAGTAAAAGAGTAATATAACCTTGGTCATAAATCCTCCTGAGTGTAAAAATGAATTAATAATTTTGGATATTTGGTGAATTTTCTGTTCTACTTTTTTCTTAGCAGGAATAAGGCCATTTGAAGTTTTTAAAAATTGTGTATTTTCCATTAAAGCATATAGCTTTTAGCTTAACATTAATATGGTAGGCCTAAGTGAAATAACTTGTTCTCTGTGTCTGTGGCCCATCAGGTGATCATCATGGGCCCCCTCCTCTTCCCTCTGCTCGTCTGCATTGCTCTTGCATTCAGCCAGGCCAGCAGCCAAGGGACACAGTGTAAAGCCAATGAGGAAGCTTTTGAAGGGTACTGCTACTCTCTGTCTGACGCAGCTGACACATTTGCCAATGCCAAGGTAATGATCGGCCTTTTCTATATTTCCATTTACAAAACATAAACAATGAATTGCTTGCACAACTTGGCAACAGAATACTGCCCAGGTAATGATTGTGACCACCTTCTGTTTAAAGCTATGGGGGTTTGACAAAGCATTTTTGAAGTTTTACCTTAACCTCGTAAGGTTATGACATGATTCCTGACATACTCATAGCTTAAATATATCTTGTAAGACAAAGTGAAATATCATTTACAGTGGTTTGGTCCACTCTTGAGGTACCTTGACACAGGTTTTAGTTTAAATACATATCAGCTTAATTTTTTTTTTTTTATATTGGTTGCAAGACTTGTCTGTTACAGACACAGAGGATCTTCATTTACATCTAGATTTGTTATATTTTATTAATGAAAAGAAAAAACATCTAAATTAATTTGTTTTTAATCCCTCTTAAATGCAAACGTCACCTCCACACACCAATTGATACACTGCTTATATTTTAACCTGCATATTTTTTTTATTATACACCTGCATGCAAATAACTATAAAATAAATCTCATTCATATAGATTCATGTACTCAAAAGCAGTAAATTACAACAATCATTTCCAGAAACAAAATGGATTCAGCCTATACTGTAAAGTTAAGAACTTAAAGATGTGTCATATGTTTTCAACATTCCATTTTCAGAAACATTGTGCATCAGTTGGAGGCAGCCTAGTATCTATCGAATCTGAGAACGAGAACACATTTGTAAAAAGACTTTTTCACAAGATATTACGCAGCCCTACCAGACCTGCAGTCTGGATTGGTGGATTTCGGCCCGTTGAAATTCCATCGGTAATGTTTAAAAACATCTCTGAAAGTTCTTTTGTTTGTGTGTGTGCTGTGTGTTAGTTCTCATAGTAACTCTGAAGCAATTATGCTGCATAACTTCCTTTCTTATTCATTCACATATAGTTTAAATTAAATGCTCATCTCTCTCTCTCTCTCTCTCTCTCTCACACACACACACACACACACACATACACACACATACGCAAACATATACATACATACATACATACATACATACATACATACATACAGTACATACATAATGATGGGCAGAGATATTGTAAGTCGGTCAGACTCTGCTTAGTCCATCAAAATGTCTAATTTTGTTTTGAGAAATTAGGTGTCTATGGATTCTTCAATACTTGAATTTCTAATTTCTGTTCAGCGTGAAGGAGGCTGTGCGCCAACTGGAGGATGGGTCTGGACTGATGGACAAGAGATGAGCTACAAAAACTGGGCTAACGGTCAACCTCGTGATTTCCCAGGGAAAGATGCCATGTTCATGCTCCATGATGGTACATAGCTCACATCTTCACTTCAATACTTCAGTACTTTGGTGGAAACCCAACGAGCCTCCCAACACTGAGCCCTGAACTCTCAATTAATTAATTAGCTTATCATGACCCATGCTTATCTTCGAGAGGGGTTCAGGGCTTACATCTTAGGGGAGACGTTGGTATTCAGTACTCATCTTCCATATTCAAATCATAATTATATTCATTGATCCATAATCAAATTTTCTCTGTTCTTGGGTAAATATGGATGTGTGTATGTTGTCATGTGTCAAGGTACATGGGGAAATGAATATCCTACTCAAACACTTTCATTCGTATGTGAGCATAAGAAAACACCCACCTGTGATGAGGGCTACTTCCCATACAGATCCAACTGCTACAGTTTCAAAAAGGAGGAAGTTGGTTTTGAGGATGCACAGGTAAATATCTTGCAAAATTGAGAAACTATAATATACAGAAAATTATCCAGAGGTCTGAAAACAATTATACAGTTATAGGTTATAGCAAGACCTATAACAAATAGTACAGCATAATCTAACCAAAGACATAACCTACCTTTAAACAGATTCTTATACTGCTACTACTACTGCTACTAGGCCTACTACTACTACTACTACTACTACTACTACTAGGCCTACTACTGCTACTGCTGCTACTAGGCCTACTACTGCTACTACTGCTAGGCCTACTACTGCTACTACTACTGCTATGTAATGTTATGTGGGTCATTTGGGTCATGTGGGTCATTTGTGGATTCTGTGCAGTAATGATAAAACCAAAGTCATCATTTTTGGTCCCACAAAAAAAACAGATCTGAGTTGCTGAGAAATTAGCTCAACTCAACTGTAATTGTGCTTTATAAATTAAATTTACTTAATTACTTACTAATGGGTCCCATTCTGTGTGCTTCTAGAAAAAATGTGCCACTGAAGGTGGAAATTTGTCCTCCGTACACAGTCACCGTGAGGATACGTTTTTGAGGAAACTCACAGGGGATGTTTATGCCTGGATTGGAGGAAGAAGAAGTTCAGATGAAAATGTGAATATCTAAATTTAGTCCAAAGTCTTGTCTTCAATTGGCCTACTAATTCCAATGTAATGTGATTTGCACATTCTGTATTTTGAATGTTATTTAAAGTGTTCTACAACCTGTTTCCCTCAATAGGCAAAGTGGCAGTGGACTGATGGAACAGACTTTGACTATGATCAGTGGGCCAGGAATCAACCCGCACAAAACCCAAATAATAATTGCATGCTCATGGATTATCCTGGTAAGAGAAGCCATAGCAGCATCTCAGAGCCTAGAACTCTAGACGTACCCTAGCGGTAGCAAATTTGAATCTGCACGGAGGATACGTCTAGAGGCCACTGATAGAAACCCGTTGTATTCTTCCTCTGGCGGCGGATAACCAATCACAGCGTGGATGTGTACAGGAAATCGTAAGGCGGGCTTTGTACGTGACGACAGCCCTGCTCAAACCAGAGCAGAATCGTCTTTGGCTTTAGTTTTGGACGAATTGCACTTGTCATTTTCTTTGAAAGTGAAACAAGAAAGTGCACTGAAGTTTTTGTTCTGAAAAAGATGTATTTGCCGTGTTACCGATGAGCTACAGGAAAAGTTTGATATACCAGCTGGTACCACTGGCGGAACGCTAGCCTATTACGTGGAGAGGCAGTTTGAAAGACAACGCAATCACCCGCCCCTCCACTGAGGTACAGTCTATCAGTGGTCTTCAGACTATACATTCTTATGATATAGTCTGACGTGTCAGGCTAGCATCTCAGTACAATGTCTGCAGCTCTACTTGCTATTGAAATAATGGTGTGAGGAAATTTAATTGATTTGTTAATTGATTAATTTAATTTGGTCTCAGTGCATCATGCATTTTCATGGTCTGGCAACCTCAATTTCAACATTTCTTTTTCAGCTTTAGCTTAACATGGGCGCTCTAATGTAAAGTAGCTAGATAGCAACTCTTTGGCTACATTAAATTTCAGTACCTATACTATGCTAAAGCTAAAATTTGGGTTGCCGTACCAGGAAAACACATGCACTATGACCAAGGAAGCGGGCGAATAACCCAATTTCATCAATAGGTGGAATATTTATCTAAGGGATCACTATTAAACTGAATTTGACATAATGTCTGTTTTGCTATTTCCAGATAATCCCTTAATTTCAGGCCTACCGTTAATTTACCCACGACCCCTGGGCTGGACAAATGAGCTGTGTCAAATTGCCTATGGATATGTCTGCAAGAAACCAAAGAGAGAGGCTTGAAAAAGAGAAGTTGATATTAATGGAGCTGAATTTGAACCTCAATAAAGAAAAGTAGCTTATATAAAACTGTCTCTTTCTTTCGTTCTCTGATACCCTCTCCCTTGCAGTTTTCAAATTAAACTTTTATGTGTGTAAGTCTAAAACAATGGTAAATTTTAAAAACGTTGAATTTAAAATGCATCCATAAACTCCCCTTAATATACACTGAATCTACATCACATTTCCCTTCCACTCCTCTCAATCTGATCTGTCAGTTTTAGTTTCTTCTCATATATGTAAAATTAACATGTCTGGTCCATAAAAAAGGCATAATAAAGACCAGCTCCTCCACAATGAGATCTCTGCATGCTGACACGTGTGGTTTTCTCAGCTGATACAAGAACTATCTATCATGCCCAGTCCATACGGCAGGATGCCAGAGGAGTCAGGGGAGTTCACAGTTCAGCTGTGCTTCTCCCCGTCGCGCTGAACACTGAGAATGAAGAGCAGGCTTGCATGATGCACTGACGAATGAGCCAGTGACTAGTTGCTGGAACGGAATGAAAACTGAGTGGAGGCACTGGTGTTTGCATAGGCTATAGGAACCTATTCACCTTTTTCACCTGGCTGCCATTCCGAGCGAAAATGAGGCTCGGATGGTAAACTAGAGGAAGTGCCAACAGAACGTCAATAATTTCGTACGATGATGTCAAGGCAACCAGTCCACCTTTCATATCAATGACCAACCAAAAGTGTACAACTTTACTTGAGGTGTGTGTGTGTGTGTGTTTATTGCATAATAATTGTCATAATGATGTTGTGACAGGCAATATCCTTCACAAGGTCTTAATGACAACTCAATATGGTACCACTACATTGGGTACATGAACATACTCATTAAACAGTCATGATGGTGTCATGACAGCCAGTGTATTTTCATGTTGCCTTATGACATAACAGTGCTATTTTGAAGTCCAAGAATTTATCCTGTCATAACGATGTCAAGACGACAATGTACACTTTATGACAAATTACTAATGAATAGTAATTGGTGGCCTTGACATCATCGTAAGACTGTTATGAACACATTGTTAGACCTTCAGGGGAAACATTACATTTGTCAGTAAGCTATTGGCTGTCATGACACAATTGTGACACTGTAATAGGTACAGTACATCATTGGACCTCAAATAAAGTGGTACCAATTTGAGTTGTCACTGACAGTTCATGAGAGATAGAAATACTGTCATGACACCTTTATGACATTGGACTTTACTTGAGGTCCAATGATGTAGTCATTACACTATCACATGACAGCTTACTGACAAATGTAATGTTTCCACTGAAGGTGGCATAATGGTGTCAGGACCAAGCGCGTCATTTTAGCCGGGGACGCCGGGGATATGTCCCAGGGACTTTTTGTTATGACAGATTTTGTCCCCATCACTATTGACAATTTAAAATAACATGTCATTAACAGAAAATCTCTAATGCCAGGGCTACGATATCCACGCGAATAGCCTAAGGAAAGTTGTCTGCTTGCGCAATTAATAACGTTGGATCAGCAGCGCTCATATAGAATTCCTCCACTGCCAGAGAATTTTCAAAAATAAAGCCAATCTCACTTAAGGCAAAAAAAAAAAAAAAAAAAAAAAGGTCAGGCAAGGTCTAAACAACAGCTGTGCTCATCTAGACTTGGTGTAAAGTCAGATTTTCCCTAGGCCTTATGCGCAAATTCTAACATTTACTTTGTGGTAGCCTGTCTCAGTTACATACTGTACAAGATCAGAGATAGACTACTTCTGCGTGTTCATGTAGGCTAAAGTCTGAATCGAAGACTAGTGACTTTGGTGAAGTTATAGGAACTTACCGCAAGCTTTTGTTTGAAGACGCATCAGCTGGGGAAGTAGCGTCTTTTAACCGTTCAGCCCGACGTTTGTTGACCAAGAGATTAACGTTTTGTTTGGGACTTAAATTGCTATCAAACTGTGTGGTTACAATCATTTACATTGGGACTAATAGAGCAGTTAGTTCATATGAACCATTGAGTTTGTTTTCGAGATGTTTAATGACTTTTAAAAGCATAATTTTCGCAGCGTCATTCTGCATCACTGGCCGGGGCAGCTATTTTTCTATTGAATTAGTCCCGTACATTTTCTGCCTATTATTATTCTTTGGAAAGGTTTGGCAGGTGATGGGAACAAGAGTGAGAGACTTGCAGCACGATCAGTTTTCAGTAAGCCTATTTCAGTGCATTAACGGTAAACATTTTAGCGATTTCCTTGCACATTAGGCAATGCAATGTATACCGACACTTTTGAAACAACGCAAAACGTCCCAAGAATTATTTCACAGCAAGTAAAGTCGCCGTCAACCGTTAAGTCTAGCCTGTTCTAGTTCAAGTGATATGCCTGGTTCAATCGTGAACAAAGATGACATCACCTCAAAGGAAGGAAATCTGCGAAGGGAATTTAATGCAGACGCAAAGCCTAGAGCATAGCCTCTTGTTCCCTTCACCTTCCATTGCGCTCACGTGTGCGCAAGATATGGACAAGTTATGGACCGGATGGTTCAATTGTAGGCCTAAGGGAAGGTGTTATAAATGTATTTTAATTCTCACAAACCGCGCGAATCTAACGCAATGCGGATGATTATTTCCACAATTTTATGAATTTATAAATCACCATTTATTTTAAAAAAAAACGTTTCCACACTTAAGTTGGTTATTAAATAATTTACCATCGATATGTATGGCTACTCAGACAGACCAGTAGAGCTGATTTATGTCTTATAATAACGAATGTACAATAATTGGCTAATAAAAAGTGGAGATGCAAAGATTTCAGCTGCTGTAGCCTAACCTAAACGACTGCTCCCTGTGGCTAAACTACTGCTCCCTGTTGGCCTAAACGATGGCAGGGGGCCTAAACGACTCTTGCCTAAACGCAAAAGGCCTAATCGCCCTTCTCCCATACACCGTATTTATCCAAATGTATCCACTTTCACTTTCGGTTCCCAGACCAACGAAGCAACATGTTTTTACTGTCAACAAACAAACATTCTGTTTCTATATGCTTTCCACTGGACTGGGATCATGTTAATTATTTTTCCGTCACATTACAAGCTTTATTTTACGTTATAGCCTAGGTCTGAGATCTGCCGAGAGAGCGCAGCAGATTGCAAGCGCTACTCGCGTGCGCAAAGCTGTCCGAACATAAATTCCTCACGTATCACCTAGATAGGCCTAATAGTTTTTTTTTGTTTTTGTTTTTTTTTTGCGAGAAGATAGGCTTACATGTTGCAATTTTGTATAGACAGAAGCATAAAAGAAACATTAAGAAATTTATATCCCCAGCACTTTGGAACCATGCTGTATATCAGTGTTTTTGTCCCCAGCACTTCAGAAACCAAACTGACGCCCTTGGTCAGGACAACCAGTACACCCTCTCACCGGACTATCTGACCAAGCAATCTTAATAATGTACCATGAATACAAAAATTTTATGTCAAGTTTTCATGACAAAGACCAGTTGTTTTGATGTCATCCTGATTAATGTCAAGTTGTCATGACAAAGACATTGCAAAAAAATAATAATGTCAACTTGTCATAACTAAAACAACTTCAGGTAATGTCACTTTGGTTATGTCGAGGATAACACTTTCTATGAACCCAGTATTCATAGAGCATTATAAATACATTCATAAAGAGTTATAAGCCTTATAACTAATGACATTAATGTTCATAACTTATTATACATTCTCATGTATACTCATAAAGCATTATAATGTTATCTAATAAGCCTTTCAAACTTGAAGTGTCACAATGCATTATAATGCTTCAATTTGTTATTTGTCTTTTTATATGTTTATTTGCTCATGCCGCATAATGATGAGTTACAAGGACTCATACCTTAAGTAAAGAAAGAAGATGCATTATAAATCTCTATGCTCTATGAATACTGGGTTCATAGAAAGTGTTACCATAACTTTTTTGTGAGAATCCCATTCAGACACATACAATGTATTTAATTTAATTTGGTATATTCAGCTATAATCAGCTAACTGGAAATCCTTGCAGTTACGATAAGGAGCCAAGATAATAATGCAGTGTTAGATTTTATGGATTGCAAATAGCCTTGACCTGCATTCATTTGTCTTGCATGTGTTGGCATTTCAACTTGCTATGAATTGAATATTGTGCAAACAATAATGAACATTTGGGCCACTAGCCTACCATATAACCAGCAGCAGCTGTTGCTAAAAGCATTCTACATTCCCTGTCACGGACCACTATACTCCCAGCTGGTAGGTGGCAGGAGTCTACCTAACGCTTACGTGCATTACAACAAAGCTAAGAAGAAGAAACTACCGGATGGTCCTGATTGTTTTGTTTTGTTTAACTCGTGAGCTTTCGAAGGACCGCATATGTTGTCCCCTGTCTGTCTGCCCCTGTTCGTAGCTACTTGAAGACATGCTGTTGTAGCCTAGTTGATCAACGTGGTCTGCTTTGTTAACGTTTGTTTTCGCCTAACAATCCATATCAAAACCGAACACCAGACTGACTCGCAAGACTGGTTTCAGCACCCCTCAGGCAGGCAGGCAGGCAGGGAGTCAACGTTGCAGTTGTTTCCTAATCTGTCACGCAAATGAAACTAGTTCATCTACATTAAACTCATAATCTTTCAGTGCGCTTAGCACAGATAGGTTGTTTATCCCATTTTCTTCTTTACAAACCATATAAAAGTCCAAAATGTCTTCGGTAGCAAGCGAAAAACCATCAACCTCGAAGAAGAAGAATGAGAAGAAAATTGCTGCCAAGGAGGAATATAGATTGCTGTCCAATATCATGGGAGTCATGAATAACCTGAGAAGACAGGTAACATTTTGTGTTTTGACAAGTGGATTTGCATAGAAAAGAAGTTGAAGTTGTCTATTCTCTGGAATGTCGCCAGTAGAAGTAACGTTAGCCTACTTTAAGTGCACTGTGCTGTTGCTGGTGACTTGCCTACTCACATTGTCCTGGGAAATGTCTTCGCCCCTCACCAACTGTGCCCTGCAAGTGGCAGCCTACTTTCCCTGCCAAGTGGTAAGGGACAGTGATGAGTAGACAGTGAAATGTGGGTGACAGTGGGTGAGTGGGATAGGACTCGGGCAGAGCACAATGCACAGTAGCCTACAGGATTTGAGTGACCTGACCTATTATAGGCCCTCAGTTCTTGCTACTATTGCTGCTCAGTTAAGGACAGGGTTCATTCATGTTGATGTAAGTCTCCCATTTACCAACACCGTAAACACTTCTGCACTCATAGTGGCAGACTGGAGTTGACAGTATCTTAATTGAACACTTATGGAAGTACAAACCACATTGCCACCCATGATTTCAACTATCATTTCCACATTGTGTGTAGCTAGCTAGAAAATGAAAATGTGTGTTTATGAACTTCTTTTTGCTCAAATGATGCCATACCCACAGGGCACTCTCTGCGACGTCATTCTGGTGGTCCAGGGCAGACACATCATGGCTCACAGAGTGGTGCTTGCTGCAGCCAGCCATTTCTTCAACCTCATGTTCACCAGTAAGTAGCCTATATGATCTGAAGCATGCTCATCTTCAAGACTTAGACTTGTGTCCTGCAGTGATTGCAGACATCCACTGCAATGCAGAAACATGGAATATGTGTATACTTGAAGAAGGGTAATTCTGAGGAAATTCACATCCATCATGTCACTAAAATGCCTTGAATAGTGATGATTGCTTGAAATATTTTGAATCTTTTTTTTTTTCATGGAAGTTCTACAGCCCAAACTAGAAAATGCTAGAACAGTGATCCCCAAATGGCGGAACGTGGGTCAGAGCAGGACCATAAGAACCAAATGAGTGGCCCACAGCACCATCTGACGTGTAGTTTAGAATCATGTGCCCATTATCTTTACATCAATATTCCATTGTGTGCTTGTAGCAGGCAGTCTGTGAGACAATTTCGCTGCAAGTATTTTGTGAGGTAAATGACTAGCCTCGTGAGACCATCCCGATCTCGCGAGCTTAAGGTTTTCACTCGTAGCTCAGTCTGGCTACTTTCCGTTGACGAGAACTTGGAGCAGTTCACCAAACGAATGTCCAGCCAGCGGTGGGTTTGAGGCGGGTTGAGGTGTGATGCAACGAGAAGCAGTTCTAAAGAACATGTACGTTAGTACGTCATATGCTTCGTTGATCTGATTGGTTGATTTGGCCCGTCTATCACCAACATAGGTGGTGATAGACAGATGCCTTATCCAATCAGCCAAAACTAAACTAACGAAACAAAGCTAACAAACCAAAACTACTTTAATGGATGGTTCCCAGATGGAATTGCTGGAGCAATCCATCTGGCAGAGTCAGGTTAGTAAATGACAACTATAACATAAAATGCTTGACAAAATTTGGCCCTTGAGGAAAAATAATCAGGGACCACTGCACTAGAAAGTGTGCAGTGCAGTCCTGCTGGTTTGATTACAACATCATGTTTGTAACTGAAAAATTGAGGAGCTGATAACTGAAAATAATACAAACATGCAGACAGAAGCATCAGTATGCATGCATTAGTTAATGCAGAATTGTATTAGGACTACAGTGGGGGGAATTGGTAATGTCTAGGCAATGAGTGGGAAACACTGCTCAAGAAGTGCATCTATGACGTGTACAGTAAGTGTATGCTGCTACTGTATGTTGTCCTTTTTTACTTGCCTTAGCCAGCATGATGGAGTCAACAGCCCATGAAGTGGAGCTGAAGTGTGCTGAGCCTGACATCATTGAGCTGCTGGTGGAGTTTGTCTACACTGCACGGTAAGACCCTACAGCCACTTGGATCAAAGCAGGTGGTAGAGTGATAAACCTGACTAAGCTAGAGGAAGTGGAAAACTTCATTGTACCTCCTTCTTCAAGTTAAGAGAATGAGGACTCTCTCTCTCTCTCTCTCTCTCTCTCTCTCTCTCTCTCTCTCTCTCTCTCGCTGTGTGTGTGTTTGTGTGTGTGTGTGTGTGCCACTGTGTACAACATAATGCAAAAATACTGCATGGATTTGGATGAACTTTTTGGACGTCTGTGTTCGAACAAATAAAAACTGATTAAATTTTGGTGGTGATCTGAAATATATATTGTGTCTGTGACCACATTGCCTTAGCAGAGGTCTGTGCTTTACTACCAGTAGTTATTTTTTTCCATTATGTATTTGGGTAGCCTATATTATAAGCAAATTAATAAATTACAATTTGTGATGTACTGTTCTGGAGGACAGTTTCAAATTAGCAAAAAAGGTAGGCTGCGCCATTTGTCTGAGTGCTCTCACTTTCTCCATTCTTTTATTGTCTAATCGCTGCAAAGAATTCCGCAGACTGGACCCGGGTCTACAGACACTCATTCTATAGCATCCAGTCAGCAAAGAAAGGAAGTCAGAAGCAATAGTTTTAAAGTTTCAGCCGGTAGGGGCTGCCTATGGAGAGTTTTCAGACTCACGAAATAAGTCTGATCCATCAGGCTAGTTCATGAGTCCAAAGAATGTGTTCCTGTAACGCAGGTGATGGCCTAGCCTATATTTGCGGGTAGAACTTCATGGAAGCTGGCAGTTTCATCCCATAAAACTGTTAATTGGCTGGCTGGCTAGTTTGAAGGCGTAAAGATAGACAATTCCTGTGAAAATGTAAACAGGCGGTTTGAGTTGAAGGCGGTGAATGTGTCGTTTTTGCGGCACTTTAACCTTATAGGCCTACTGTAGGCCAACTTGCAAGATATAAAACTGCCTCAAATGTCAACGTGCCAAAATGACAACAATTTATTCATTCATTAGCCTATGGAATTAAACGCATAGCTTCCTTGCAATATCTTTTTGTGGTCGGCAACGGTTAATTCACTATTGAATTTTCAGATAGGCCTATCCATGAAAAATCCAGATTGTGCATAACCAACGTCATAAATTACCCGCGATCATTTACTATTTAATACAAGCGGCCCTATTTTGACGACGCAGCATCAACCATTCTCTGACGAAAGTGTGTTGTGTTGGGGGCGATATTTTGCTATTTTCACTGCGCAAAACGAACTTCGCGCCAGCGCAAAAAAATAAAAAAGGTTGGATTTATGCCTAATTAATTGATGCCTAATTAATCATGGGTTTGTTATGGGTGTAACGCAAAATTCACCAATGACAGATCAATCTCTCGTTGTCTTTAAGATGGAAGGGCGCTTGGTGAATTGCTATCACATCAGCATGGTCTCCTTGAGCATAGGGAAATGAAAACAAGTTCATGTCAGGTCTGTAATAGTCACAAACGTAATGGCTGTGTTAAATGGTTGTCTACAGGCGGCACAAGACTCAGATGAACCAGATTTCGTCCTGTTTAGATATCTTGGAATATTCATACAATGTCAGCAAAAAAAAAAAAAAAAAAAAAAACGAAAGTAAAATTGATCCTCTATTCAAGTTAACTCACTCACGTCAGATCATGCGCTACGTAACTTTCGTAAGGCACTTCCGCGCAACGATCTGATGTTGAAGCCCATCAGAGAGATTTCAAGCCATTATTCTCTAACCGGACCAATCAGGGCCGCTGGCTGCTGTAGAGGGTGTGACGTAGCGAAGAAGCAACTGTTTTGAATCCAACCAATCCAACAAACGTAACGAGCGTCTTCGGTTGGTTTCGATGTGGTTGGCTGCAGTGTACGTCAATTAAATTGATGGACAAGCCGTTTGCCCAGTTAGATTCAAGGATTTCTGGCTCCTGAAATAATTCGTCTATCGCTGAATATCAGATGAACGCGCGTAGCGCTACATCTGACGTGAGTGAGGTAACTATTCAAGACGTCTTATTCCTCAAGTCAACTTTCTTCTGTTGTAGGCTAATAAATTGTGTTTAAGCTCATCTTCCTGGACATAATAATGATTTTCCGATTGTAATAATTAGTGTCGTGGCCTTCGTTGTTCTGCTGGAACGAGCTTTGCATCTGCGTTGTGATAAAATAGCATTTCAGGAATGCGTGACTGACGAATGATTAGGTTTATCCCGGTCAGTAGCGGATCATTTTCTGCGTCTATATATAAGCATATAGCGCTTTGCGCCTAACTACAACTATTTTTTTTCACCGACACACTCACGAGGGCGCAAAGTCATCATCTCCTATATGCTAGACAACGCGAATTTCTTGACATGCGAACGATGCGCTCGCAAAGAATAGCAATGTCAGTTTCGCCAGTCACGAAAGCACAGTGCGTCATGTGCATAGCCTACACGTTTCTTTGCTTATATCTACTGGAATGACTTCTTTCACTGCATATATCCATGAAATGGTAGGCTGCTTAGGGAGAGTTTTCACACTCATGAAATAAGTATGATCCATCAGGTTCCTTCATGAGTCCATAGATTGTGTTCCTGTAACGCAGGTGATGGCCTACATAGACCCTTTTGGAAACTGTCAGTTTCATCCCAGGCCACGCGGTTAAAACCGGTAGGCTAATTTGAAGGCGTAAAAATAGACAAATGCAGTGAAGCATAAACAGGCAGTTTAAGTTGAAGGTAGTTAACGTGTCGTTTACTGTATAGGCCTACGTAAGATATAGGCTAGCTTAAAACCGCTTCATATGTCAACGTAGGCCTACCATAATGACAACCATACATTAATTCCAATCTTATGGGATTAAATGCACAGCTTCCTTGCAATATCTTTTTGGCAACGGTTAATTCACTTGCATAAAGATGTTTAATTGAACATTTCAGATATCCATGAAAAAAATAGTTTGCTTATTAGAATAGCCTGTCAATAATTACCCGCGATCGTTTGCTATTTAATACATAGGCCTAATGCTACGTTTCTTTGCTGATATCTCTTGGAAAGACTTCTTTCGCCATTCCAGATACTCATGGAATGTCTCCTTTCTGATCACTAGCATGTTTCCCCTGTCATTATTTTAGCAATAAAAAGTTCTTACAGTGCCAAGTCCGATTTTCAAACATGGTGTCATGTCATTTCCAATGGTAATTCTCTTGATAGCGACAACTGTGTTCATTTTGGAAATAGGCCTACTTAATTTTTGTTACTCTTATTATTCGAATAAACGTCGTTTTTATATAATAGGTATAGGGGCATAGCCTGGGAACCCCATCCACATCCAGAATACCGGTAGCTATGTAGCACAGCAAATTGAAAGGTGCAGGTGCTACGTCCAGTAGGCTATATCTTGATTTAAGCAAAGGCAACGCATATTTTCGTGTGTTGTTAGAATGCAAAAATACGATAGCAATGCAAAGGCATCGGCTTGACGGCATGTTGTTGAACGCATGCGTTTATGCCATGGGTCTTCAATTAAAAGTCCACAAGGTCCGCAGATAAAAACTTTTCTGATTCAGGAGTGCGAAGGCAGGTGAACTGTTCAAATCACATTAAAATGTCATTGAATCTTGTGGTTTTAATCCGTTTTTGTTGTTCAGTTTGTCATGTTTAATAGGTGCAGGCCTTGGCTAAATCTACCTGACTTGTCTTGCACTTGTAGCCTAGCCTATTACTTGAAAACTCAATATTTAATGCATAGTCTGCAATTGCTTACAAATAGGCCTAATAGACCTACATAGGCTAAGTAGCCTATTTGTGTTGTGCAATAACATTTCAATAGGCTATTAAGTTTAGTTTGAGAAACTGTAAAGATGGAAAATGCTCTTCTCGTGTGAAAAAAATGAATAGGCTTACATTCAACTTTTGAGTCAGATGCGCATCTGACTCAGCTGCGCAAACTTTCTTTCTGCCCAGCTGTTTGCACCCATGTTATTGTCAGGATATTTCAGGACAATTGAGCAGACGTTTCGTTGGCTAATTTATTCACGGTGTATGAATTGACTCATGCTATGGGCTTATTTCCCACCTGAACATTCCGACATTCCATGGTAGTAAACTGAACATTGTACCATTGAAATGGATTGAATTTATCCCATTTTCTGACTAAAAAAACACCGGGTAATAACATTTAAAACATCTAAATTCACTTTTTTTCCCCAAATCTGAAGCCCACAATTTGAGAAGTCCCGGATAGATAGAAGCTTTTAGAATATTCATGCACAAAACCACTTTTATGTCTTCGGGACTTCCAATTTGTAGGCTTCAGATGCGCCTTACTTGAAATAAAGTTAATTTAGACATGTTTTAGCTGCTATTACCCATGTTTGTTGTCGGAAAAAAGGATACATTCAATGCATTTCAAGAATGTTCAGTTTACTACCATGGAATGTCGGAATGTTCAAGTGTGAAATAAGCCCCTATTTTGCCTCAATTCTGCGAAGTATTCGTAGGCCGGAGCTGTACCCGCTGTTAATGGCTATGAGCGTCGGAAAGAATGCTCCATGAAAATTAGTTTTTTTAATCTCATGAATTTATCATTCGCCACAGGTTCGCACAGGACAGTGAATGTGGACCATAGTCGATTTGGTGATGCCCGGTTTATGCGGGTTTTTTTTTGTTTTGTTTTGTTTTTGTTTTACTTAATCTGCCATTGGTCATATTGTAGCTAGCGACTAGGAGTCGCTAAACTGGGATTATTTGTCATTAAGGATGCTGGCTGATCGAATGACAATTGTGCATGATAATGGCAGGCCTTAGTAGGCCACGTTTGAATCTCAGCTTGGTGCCTTTCGTGCACCACCGGCTCCTGTTCCACCCTGGATCACGTTCCACCGCTGTTTCCATGGCAGAAAGAGTCTATGACGCACTGAGTGTCAGAGTTAAATATTCTAATAATCATATTATAACCGGGTTCGGCATGTAGGCACAGTGGTTAGCGCGTCCGTCTCCCATGCGGGAGGTCCCAGGTTCGAGACCCCCTGGGGACGCCCAGGTGGAGCTCCGAGCTGCCGGCTGGTGCATGCTTGCAGTGCCAGAAGATGGACGACGCTCGTCGGGAATCGACGATCATCGGACCGACGCGTCGGATAATCGGGCGACCATCAAGCAAGATGAATACAATTGATATGTGCTAGAATACGCACAAGGCACTGCAGGAATGCACCAACGACGCGCTTAACCCCGTCCGTGCCGAACCTTTTTGTATGTAAAAAAAACAAAACAAACAAACAAACAAACAAAAAAAACGACAATAAGGCGAGAGTAAACTACTGACTTTTCGGTTCTGGTAATAATAATAATGATAATAAAAAAGAACCTGTCAGACTCTGACAGACAAAACAACATATCTTGTCGCCATTTTCAGCACCACGGACAGTGTCATTAATCTGAGTCATCACCGGAGGCTGTAAAGATGACTAAATGGTTATTACATGTACCTCTGCCAAGGAGTTTGTGTTGAGGTCTGCCACTCTGAGTTCTTTTCTAGTAATTGAATGCAATGTTGTGTATAGTGTTTATATGGTGATCATGCACTCTACAGGCTTCTACATACACTAGGAACAAATATGACGTGTGTGTGTGTGTATATGTGTGTGTGTGTCATTTTCTGCGTCTATATATAAGCATATAGCGCTTTGCGCCTAACTACAACTATTTTTTTTCACCGACACACTCACGAGGGCGCAAAGTCATCATCTCCTATATGCTAGACAACGCGAATTTCTTGACATGCGAACGATGCGCTCGCAAAGAATAGCAATGTCAGTTTCGCCAGTCACGAAAGCACAGTGCGTCATGTGCATAGCCTACACGTTTCTTTGCTACTACTGGATCTACTGGAATGACTTCTTTCACTGCATATATCCATGAAATGCCTCGTTTCTGATCACTAGCATGTTTTCCCTGTCATTATTTTAGGAATAAAAAATGTTTTTTTTTTTTTTTTTTTTTTTTACCGTGCCAAGTCCTATTGTCAGACATCACAAATGTAATTTAACTGTTAGGCCTAATGGGTCTAATTATAGGCTAGTAATGTATGCATAACATTTCAATAGCCTAGGTTTAGTTTGAGAAACTGTAAAGATGGAAAATGCTCATTGTGTGAAAAAAGAAATGAATTGCCTTACATTCAACTTTTGTTAGACTGATACACTTAAATGCGGTCAGTTGAGCGCGTCTGATTCAGGTGCGCAAACGGTCCTTCTCTCCAGCTGTCTGCACGCGTTTTATTGTCAGGGCCATTCAGGACAATTAAGCAGAAGTTTCGTTGGCTAATTTACTCAACGGTGTATAAACTGACTCATGCTATTCAATTTAACAGATGACTGATAATGCACAACTTATAAGTTGACGATATCGAAAATGAAAGAAGACTATTGTTGTCTGATACAGCTACAATGCAACCAAACGGTGCGCGGAAAGTAGCTGTTATCTGTTATTTGTGATCCGTGAAAACATATAGGCCTATCCGTCCATTCATCTTTAAATCAACGATTTCCTTATACTTCTCACTGCCCTTTTGCATCAAGCCATGTTGTCTCGGACGGTTCTCTTCCTCTCTGCTTGTTCTTCTGCTGTAGACAAGTGCGCTAACGATGTTTTTGGCTCAACTCTAAGATATCGTATTCGTAGGCCGGAGTAGCACCTGCTGTTAATGGCCACGACCATCGGAAATAATGCTCCATGAAAATTTGCCTAGACATTTAATCTCGCGAATAGGCTATATCATTAGCCACGGGTTCGCAAAGGAGAGTCAATGGGTCCAGATGTGGCCTGGAGTCCATTTGGTGATGCCCGGTTTATGCGTTTTTTTCCCTTAATCTAGCGACCAGGAGTCGCTAAACTGGGATTATTTGTCATTAAGGATGCTGGCTGATGGAATGACAATTGTGCATGATAATGCGCCTTAGACTGAGGTAGGCCTAAGGCAGACAATCCCCCTTTATGCAGACCAGCGTCGGACTCCGTTACATTGAAGTCAATGAGAGATGTGTGGGATATTACCAATAAACTGGTCATAATGTCTTTTTGGAGTCATTGAGGATTTGTTGGATGTATATCTCATATTGTACAACTTCCTACCATCATTTCAAGCCTAGTAACGTAAGTTGTTACAGTTCGTATTTGTAGCAGATGAAGTTTAATTCAGGTTAGGCAGCTGCATTTTAGCTACTATAAGTTGTTAGAGAGCTAACGCTAGCGAGCTACCTAACATAATTTTATTAAATTGAGAGGTGGTGTTTCATTGAATGAGAACCATCTGGGTAATGTTACTGAGATTAGTTTAAGTTGACAGACCAAAAATAAACAAAGATTACTGTCAAATATCACTTTTAAGCGAACTCCCGACGCCTAGGCCTTGTATGGTAGGCCAAACTTTGAGTCTACCCCTCTTGAAGGCTAGGTGTGGGTTGCAGGGGTCCCCTGGGACTCTGGCCATGCTCCTGGTGATGGGGGAGTGCAGTAGACCCAGCCTTACCTCCACAAATAATACACCTCCGCCAAGGAGGTTAGTTTTTGGTGGCGTGTTTGTGTGCGTCTGTTTGTGCGTCTGTGTACAATGTTGCTATGGTGATGGCGCTCCCACTCTTTTTGGCCTTTTTTCCGTTTTTTTTTTCTTTCTTTTTTTTTCTTTTAAGTTTTCATGCCTGACATTGTGTGGTAGTTATACTTTTTGCTTTTTGTCAGTTTTTTCTCCTTTGGCTTTTTTGTTTCATTATCTTTTCATTTGTGGTCTTGATTTTCTCTTCCTGCGAGGATCGCGGCTATGTTAGGACTAATAGGCTAGGCCAGAGCCATTTTCTATAACGCTCTGGGCTAGGCTACTAGGCTGCGTGGAGAGACCAGCGGGTAGGCTGCTTAGGGAGAGTTTTCACACTCATGAAATAAGTATGATCCATCAGGTTCCTTCATGAGTCCATAGATTGTGTTCCTGTAACGCAGGTGATGGCCTACATAGACCCTTTTGGAAACTGTCAGTTTCATCCCAGGCCACGCGGTTAAAACCGGTAGGCTAATTTGAAGGCGTAAAAATAGACAAATGCAGTGAAGCATAAACAGTCAGTTTAAGTTGAAGGTAGTTAACGTGTCGTTTACTGTATAGGCCTACGTAAGATATAGGCTAGCTTAAAACCGCTTCATATGTCAACGTAGGCCTACCATAATGACAACCATACATTAATTCCAATCTTATGGGATTAAATGCACAGCTTCCTTGCAATATCTTTTTGGCAACGGTTAATTCACTTGCATAAAGATGTTTAATTGAACATTTCAGATACCCATGAAAAAAATAGTTTGCTTATTAGAATAGCCTGTCAATAATTATCCGCGATCGTTTGCTATTTAATACATAGGCCTAATGCTACGTTTCTTTGCTGATATCTCCTGGAAAGACTTCTTTCGCCATTCCAGATACTCATGGAATGTCTCCTTTCTGATCAGTAGCATGTTTCCCCTGTCATTATTTTAGGAATAAAAAGTTCTTACAGTGCCAAGTCCGATTTTCAAACATGGTGTCATGTCATTTCCAATGGTAATTCTCTTGATAGCGACAACTGTGTTAATTTTGGAAATAGGCCTACTTAATTTTTGTTACTCTTATTATTCGAATAAACGTCGTTTTTATATAATAGGTATAGGGGCATAGCCTGGGAACCCCATCCACATCCAGAATACCGGTAGCTATGTAGCACAGCAAATTGAAAGGTGCAGGTGCTACGTCCAGTAGGCTATATCTTGATTTAAGCAAAGGCAACGCATATTTTCGTGTGTTGTTAGAATGCAAAAATACGATAGCAATGCAAAGGCATCGGCTTGACGGCATGTTGTTGAACGCATGCGTTTATGCCATGGGTCTTCAATTAAAAGTCCACAAGGTCCGCAGATAAAAACTTTTCTGATTCAGGAGTGCGAAGGCAGGTGAACTGTTCAAATCACATTAAAATGTCATTGAATCTTGTGGTTTTAATCCGTTTTTGTTGTTCAGTTTGTCATGTTTAATAGGTGCAGGCCTTGGCTAAATCTACCTGACTTGTCTTGCACTTGTAGCCTAGCCTATTACTTGAAAACTCAATATTTAATGCATAGTCTGCAATTGCTTACAAATAGGCCTAATAGACCTACATAGGCTAAGTAGCCTATTTGTGTTGTGCAATAACATTTCAATAGGCTATTAAGTTTAGTTTGAGAAACTGTAAAGATGGAAAATGCTCTTCTCGTGTGAAAAAAATGAATAGGCTTACATTCAACTTTTGAGTCAGATGCGCATCTGACTCAGCTGCGCAAACTTTCTTTTTGTCCAGCTGTTTGCACCCATGTTATTGTCAGGATATTTCAGGACAATTGAGCAGACGTTTCGTTGGCTAATTTATTCACGGTGTATGAATTGACTCATGCTATGGGCTTATTTCCCACCTGAACATTCCGACATTCCATGGTAGTAAACTGAACATTGTACCATTGAAATGGATTGAATTTATCCCATTTTCTGACTAAAAAAACACCGGGTAATAACATTTAAAACATCTAAATTCACTTTTTTTCCCCAAATCTGAAGCCCACAATTTGAGAAGTCCCGGATAGATAGAAGCTTTTAGAATATTCATGCACAAAACCACTTTTATGTCTTCGGGACTTCCAATTTGTAGGCTTCAGATGCGCCTTACTTGAAATAAAGTTAATTTAGACATGTTTTAGATGCTATTACCCATGTTTGTTGTCGGAAAAAAAGGATAAATTCAATGCATTTCAAGAATGTTCAGTTTACTACCATGGAATGTCGGAATGTTCAAGTGTGAAATAAGCCCCTATTTTGCCTCAATTCTGCGAAGTATTCGTAGGCCGGAGCTGTACCCGCTGTTAATGGCTATGAGCGTCGGAAAGAATGCTCCATGAAAATTAGTTTTTTTAATCTCATGAATTTATCATTAGCCACAGGTTCGCACAGGACAGTGAATGTGGACCATAGTCGATTTGGTGATGCCCGGTTTATGCGGGGTTTTGTTTTGTTTTGTTTTTGTTTTACTTAATCTGCCATTGGTCATATTGTAGCTAGCGACTAGGAGTCGCTAAACTGGGATTATTTGTCATTAAGGATGCTGGCTGATCGAATGACAATTGTGCATGATAATGGCAGGCCTAAGTAGGCCACGTTTGAATCTCAGCTTGGTGCCTTTCGTGCACCACCGGCTCCTGTTCCACCCTGGATCACGTTCCACCGCTGTTTCCATGGCAGAAAGAGTCTATGACGCACTGAGTGTCAGAGTTAAATATTCTAATAATCATATTATAACCGGGTTCGGCATGTAGGCACAGTGGTTAGCGCGTCCGTCTCCCATGCGGGAGGTCCCAGGTTCGAGACCCCCTGGGGACGCCCAGGTGGAGCTCCGAACTGCCGGCTGGTGCATGCTTGCAGTGCCAGAAGATGGACGACGCTCGTCGGGAATCGACGATCATCGGACCGACGCGTCGGATAATCGGGCGACCATCAAG
Organism: Sardinella longiceps; assembly: GCA_027497455.2. Classification (NCBI taxonomy): domain Eukaryota; kingdom Metazoa; phylum Chordata; class Actinopteri; order Clupeiformes; family Clupeidae; genus Sardinella; species Sardinella longiceps. Next base: position 23,486,998 of record JAODXP020000029.1, read on the forward strand.
CAAGATGAATACAATTGATATGTGCTAGAATACGCACAAGGCACTGCAGGAATGCACCAACGACGCGCTTAACCCCGTCCGTGCCGAACCTTTTTGTATGTAAAAAAACAAAACAAACAAACAAACAAAAAAAAAAACGACAATAAGGCGAGAGTAAACTACTGACTTTTCGGTTCTGGTAATAATAATAATGATAATAAAAAAAAAAACCTGTCAGACTCTGACAGACAAAACAACATATATTGTCGCCATTTTCAGCACCACGGACAGTGTCATTAATCTGAGTCATCACCGGAGGCTGTAAAAGATGACTAAATGGTTATTACATGTACCTCTGCCAAGGAGGTTAGCCTATATTTTTGCAGGTGTGTGTGTGCGTGTCTGTATCTGTGTGTCTGTGTTCAACATAACCGAAAAAATAGGCAACTGCATGGATTTGGATGGAATTTTCGGGCAACGTTTGTGTTGAGGTCTGCCACTCTGAGTTCTTTTCTAGTAATTGAATGCAATGTTGTGTATAGTGTTTATGGTGATCATGCACTCTACAGGCTTCTACATACACTAGGAACAAATATGACGTGTGTGTGTGTGTGTATATGTGTGTGTGTGTCATTTTCTGCGTCTATATATAAGCATATAGCGCTTTGCGCCTAACTACAACTATTTTTTTTCACCGACACACTCACGAGGGCGCAAAGTCATCATCTCCTATATGCTAGACAACGCGAATTTCTTGACATGCGAACGATGCGCTCGCAAAGAATAGCAATGTCAGTTTCGCCAGTCACGAAAGCACAGTGCGTCATGTGCATAGCCTACACGTTTCTTTGCACATATGTGTGTGTGTGTGTGTGAGAGACAGAGAGAGAGAAAGTTTAATCATGTTTGGGAATGAGTGAATGATCATGCCTCTCTTTTCTACTTATTTCAGTATTTCAGTAAACAGCAGCAATGTCCAGTCCCTTCTGAACGCTGCTAATCAGTACCAGATCGAGCCGGTCAAGAAGATGTGTGTGGACTTCCTCAAAGACCAAGTAGATGAAACCAACTGCCTGAGTAAGTGCAAGACTGAGACAAGGAGTTTTGTTTGATTGCAGTTATTGAAAAAAAGACGGCCCGCCACACACTCAACTCCAAGTGAAAGGTTGACAACATTTTGGCACTAGGCTCGTTGTCTAATAAAAGAAGCCTTTCACTTGCAGTGGGCCGTCTTTTTTTCAAGTTTTATATTCCATCGCCTGCACCTCAAAAACCTTGTGCCTTAATATTTTTCCTTCTGATTGAAATATTATCACTTTTATAGTACAGTGGTACTTGGTATATTACAAAGATGTAAATTTAATAATTAATTGATTTATGTTTGTTTAAGTTCCTGATGATTTAGCAGTCATATGAATGAAATGAATGTGTTTGATTTTATGTGTGTGTGTGTGTGTGTGTGTGTGTGTGTGTCTTTGTCTGTTTGTCTGTCTGTCTGTCTTTCATTCAGGCATCAGTGCTCTTGCTGAGTGTCTGGACTGCCCGGAGCTGAAGTTGGCGGCGGATGACTTTATCCACCAGCACTTCACCGATGTCTACAAGCTGGACGAATTCTTGCAGCTGGACGTGTTTCAGGTCACTCAGCTGCTGCAGCAGGACACACTGACCGTCAGAGCAGAGGATCAGGTTGGGACAAACACTATATACATCACTAATACAGTTGTTTAGCCCAGCCTAGAATCTACTCCCAGGAAATGATGTTTGATTTCCTGTCAATCAAATCAATCAATATAGACATATACTGCACTAAACTGTAGCCAATATTTTACACTCACTCCAGCCTTATACTGTATGTTGCTCGGTTTGATATGGATATTTTGTCTTCAGTTTTCATTTTAAATTTGACTTTATATGCTTGCAGAAATTTAAAATTAAACATCTGACTTGAACTTGGAGCCCTTCTTGGAGCCCTTCATATTAGACTTTTCACTATTGCACACAAATTGGGAAGACTCAAAGTCAAAGTCAAAGTCAAATTTATTTGTAGAGCACTTTACAATAGACAATAGTCAACCAAAGTGCTATAAAATAAAAACAAAACAAAACACAATAAAATAATAATACAAAGCAAATAGTCAGAAACAAGAAGCTTAATATAGCTTAAATTAATTGAGGGTTTTTTTTTTTTTTTAATTAATGAGAAAACAAATAAAAGTGGGGAAAATAAACTTAATCTTACTTATCTTAAATAGCCTATATTATGACTTAGATTAGGCCTAAAGAGAAGCTCTAAATAGAAGAGAAAAGAAAAGAAAAATAAAGATAAAATAGGTAATAAAATTAAACTTAACTACTTAACTAACTTACTCTAACCTAACTTTATGTCAATAAAATAAACTTAACTAAGATAACTACAAAATAAAACTTAATATAACTACAAAGAAATAAAAAGGGGGAGGGGCAGGCTAAGAATAGGACAAAATTACATTACATTATAAGCTAGGGAGTAAAGGTATGTTTTGAGATAGGATTTGAAAAGAGATAGAGAAGGGGCCATTCTAATATGGAGAGGAAGTTTGTTCCAAAGTTTAGGGGCTACAGTTGCAAAAGCACGATCACCACGGCATTTATATTTAGATTTGGTGATCGTAAGCAACGACTGCTCTGTGGATCTAAGGGTTCGTGAAGGTGTGTACCTATGCAGAAGATCAGAAAGATAAGAAGGGGCTTTACCATTTAAAGATTTAAAAGTTAAAAGTAAGATTTTAAAATCAATTCTGTACTGCACTGGGAGCCAATGAAGGGATGCTAGGATAGGGGAGATGTGTTCTCTCTTGCGTGTGCCCGTCAAAAGGCGGGCAGCAGCATTCTGAACTAATTGTAGGCGTGAAAGAGAGCTCTGGTTAAGGCCTACATAGAGAGAGTTACAATAATCTAAACTAGAGGTAATGAATGCATGGATCACTTTTTCAAAATCATTAAAGGAAAGAAAGGGCTTGACTTTAGTTAAAAGTCTCAGCTGAAAGAAGCTAGATTTAACTACAGAGTTAATCTGTTTGTCAAATGTTAATTCCCTATCCATAATCATGCCCAAATTCTTCACACTAGGTTTTACATAAGGACTCAAGGAGCATAGGTCTAAAAAAAGCTCGAAGCTTTTAGAATATTCATGCACCAACATGTAAAACCACTTTTATCTATCCGGGACTTCCCAATTTGTGGGCTTCAGGTGTGCATTATTTGAAAGAAAGTGAATTTAGATATGTTTTAAATATTATTACACAAGTCAGAAAAAGGGATAAATTCAATGCATTTCAATGATAGAATGTTCAGTTTACTACCATGGAATATTCTTAGAATCTAGGAATGTTCAGATCAGACAATCTAGAATCTTTGTGGCAATAATAACAAAGTAGCCTGCCCCCAAACAATAACAATGAATCATTGACTGTACTGTACCTTTAATGTCTACTCTGCGTGTTCAGATCTATGACGCAGCAGTGAGGTGGCTGAAGTATGATGTCCTGAACAGACAGAAGTACATAGTGGATGTTTTGGGGAAAGTCCGCTTCCCCCTAGTCTCCAAGAGCTTCCTCAGTAAGACGGTTCAGGCCGAGCCTCTGATTCAGGACAACCCGGAGTGCCTGAAGATGGTCATCAGTAAGTAAAACCGTTGTTGTGGCCCCATTACACTTCCTCTGTTCACATTCTCATCTCCATGTGTAATAAAATGTTAATAGAGTTAAGAGTTAATAACAGCTAAATTAGTGAATTATATGTACTTCACTGGGCGCCTGGCAGTTGGGTTGAGCTCATGAGGCGTGGATCTGCCCAAGGTTTCTTCCTGAAAAGATTCACTACTAGTAGATGGTAGACTTTCTTTGCCCCTGTCACTCATGGGTGCTCCTTAGGTGTCTGTAAAGTGCTCTAAGGCATTTGTAATGTATTTGTATTGTATTTAACCTCTGAAGTCAGACTTGACTTTTAGTGGCACCTCTACCTTCTGAACCACTGCCCCGGCAGAGCTCCAGAAGTGTGTGTGGACTAAGTTTGTATTGGACTTTGTGTGTGTGTGTGTGTGTGTGTGTGTGTGTGTGTGTTGTACAGGTGGGATGCGCTATCACCTGCTCTCACCTGAGGACCGTGAGGAGCTAGGGGAGAGCAGTCGGCCCCGCAGGAAGAAACACGACTTCCGTATCGCCCTCTTCGGTGGCTCCCAACCTCAGTCCTGCAGATACTTCAATCCTAAGGTATGGTAACCCGTTCTCCTCTCTTACCTCAGTCTTGGGCCCTGGGCTACCCCTGTAGCTGAGCTGAGAGAGGGACATAAGCATTCATACCTACTCTGGAGGTGTGGCTTCAGGGGAAATCTGAAGAAAGGGGATTGGACTTCTGAGTTGTGTATTTTCAAATGGCTTGCTTGCTCAAATGTTTTTTTTTCCCCCAGGATCTCCTACCCTAGCTTTAAGATTACAATACTGCACTTTTGTGGATAAAGAACATACCCAATATCTGTGGATCTGTGTACTGTGTACAGCTGTGTACTGGTCATTCGACTTTGATTGGACATTACTTTACATAACGTTCATGTTTATATTTTACTCGATTTTTGATGTACATAACCAGTACACTTAATGTTTGCTACTATACTATATCGTGATACAAGAAGGCAGTATCGTGATACACCCTTTCAAGGTTCTGTAACCCTTCAGTCCAGAAAACAACCACATGATATAATGCGATGGTGCCTCCAAGCTTCAAATCAATATCATTATTATTTTTAAACTTCAAAAAAATATCAGTACCCTCTTGTTACTTACTCTAGCCATAAATGATTACCAAAAAGATATATTTAAAAAATCGTTGGGTGTATTGAACCATAGGTCAAAAATCGTCAGTCATATGAATGAATCGTTGTTACAGCCCTAGTTTGCACATCTTTCTCTCTCAGGACTACAGCTGGACAGACATCCGATGTCCGTTTGAGAAGCGTCGGGACGCCACGGCTGTGTTCTGGGACAACGTGGTCTACATCCTGGGTGGCTCCCAGCTCTTCCCGATCAAGAGGATGGACTGCTACAACGTGGTGAAGGACAGCTGGTACTCCAAGCTGGGGCCCCCTAACCCACGAGACAGCCTGGCAGCCTGCGCAGCCAAGGGCAAAATCTACACCTCTGGAGGGTCAGAAGTGGGTGAGTGAATGGAGGAAACTGCTGAATATTTGTCTTTGGTTACTGCATATCTGTTTTTGATGAAGAGCACTATATATGTGTGTGTGTGTGTGTGTGTGTGTGTGTGTGTGTGTGTGTGTGTGTGTGTGTGTGTGTGTGTGAGTGAGTGAGAGAGAGAGAGAGAGAGAGAGAGAGAGAGCCCATCTCTGAATGAGATGGGCTAAGCTTTGATGGTATGCTCAACCATTTGATCTAATGTTTTGACTTAAGTTTACCTGCCTCACACGGACCAGTAGTAATATTTCTGGCTCCATATCTGGGGCGATGGTGGCATAGGAGGTAGAGAAGTCGTTCAGTAACTGAAGGGTTACAGATTTCAGAAGCCAGCTCCTCCTGACCCCATTAACACTGTTCTCTGTTCCCGTTTCTCCTGATGTGCATGTTGGCGCCACGCACGGCTACCTCTGACAATGGTGTGTGAGGGTGTGTGCTTTGGGGGCACAATATGAATGCAGTTCAATTACCATTTACTGTTAAAAATTCATAAGATGCATTTATTATCGTGTAATTATTATCGTGTAATGCATTTATTATCGTGTAATGCGTTTTGAAACCCTGGCAGGAAGTTCGGCGCTGAACCTGTTTGAGTGCTACGACACGCGGACGGAGACGTGGCAGAACAAACACAACATGCTGATGCCCCGCTGCAGTCACGGCATGGTGGAGGCTAACGGCCTCATCTACGTCTGCGGGGGAAGCCTCGGCAACAACGTCTCCGGAAGGGTCCTCAATAACTGTGAGGTGTACGACCCCGCCACAGACGAGTGAGTCGAATAATGTTGAAAGATGAACTGGAATATACTGTAGCGGAGGGCTTGACTTCTAAACAGCGTTGGCAACGTGCTAAAACTCTACAACACCTCTTAGGGATTGTGAAAAAGTTTCAAGTTCAACTGTGGCGAGGCACACTATCTGACAAAAAATAAAGATTTGTTAAATTCCGGGGGTGCAGTTTTGAAAATAGGCCAAAAACTTAGAATTTTTGGTCTGGATGGATGGTGGACGGATGATTTTTATGATGCAGTTGTGGATGAATAGCCTATCCGCACATCTGTAATGTGTCTTGCCTCTGTAATGTTTCTTGAACAATCCAGATGGCGGGAGCTGTGTGGTATGAGAGAGGGGAGGAAGAACCATGGTCTGGTGGCGGTCAACAACAGGATATATGCCGTCGGAGGGCAGGGGGGACTTGGTAAGATCCTTTAAGCAAACACATTGATGCTCCCTCACCAAATGCACAGTAGCCTACATTGTCTGTTCTTGAACCTGCTGGAGTTAACTAGAGGAAATTGAAAATGGAACTGAAATGGAGTTTCCTGCCTTCATCATGTAGACTTATGTCTCATATATTTTGATTAAATATTTTATATTTCATATATTTTGATTAATAATTCAATGGTGGTTCCTATAGTGACAGGGACACTATTACTGTCACATAACTCATACAGTAACACATCAGCATGGATAATCCACAACATTGACTGCATCCTAGGTGGCCTGGACACAGTGGAGTACTACGAGATTGGCAGCAACGAGTGGAAGCCGGCGGCACACATGCCGTGGCGAGGCGTGACGGTGAAGTGTGCGGCGGTGGGCTCGGTCATCTACGTGCTGGCGGGCTTCCAGGGCGTGGGCCGCCTTAACCACATCCTGGAGTATTACGCCGAGACGGACAAGTGGGTGTCCTGCACCAAGGTGCGTGCCTTCCCCGTCACCAGCTGCCTGATCTGCGTGGTGGACACGTGCGGCGCCAACGAGGAGGAGGTTGTGCTCGTTGACACTTTGCACACATCGCGATCGGCATCGGCATCAACATCCTCCTCATCCTAGCTGTTTTGCACATAACGAAGAGGACATGTGATGTGGACATGAGATGTGTTTGTACAGTATGTATGTGTGTGTTTGAGTGTTTGTGTGTGTGTCCGTTTGAGTGCTTGTGTGTGTGTGTGCACGTGTGAGTGCGCGCACGCGCGTGTGTGTGGCAGGTTTTTTATGAATCAATAAAAGTTTTTTTTTTTTTTTCATTATTTTAATTTTAGACTTACACTTAAAATGCTGATCATGAATGAATGGGACATGAATGAATATGGACATCCGTTGTTGATCCATCCCAAGCTTACTGCATATTATTAACAAGTCAGCCTTAGAAATCACAGCAATAAATGTGGACGGATGTGCAGGGTTTTTATTCTCTTTTTCTCTCCATTTTTCTCTCTTTTTCATAGAGTTTTAGTTACAGGTGTAGTCTGTCCATTTTCATGCTACTTCTCTTTACTGTCACAACAACATAAAAAGCGTAAAAAAGACTAAGTGGCCACTGTACACTGAACTAGTTCATGGATTGTGTTATTAAAAGTGCAATGTGTTTTCTTTGACTGTCTATTGGGGGTTTGCTTCTAAGTCAACAAGCTGTGCAGAGAGGGTAGAGCTGACACTATAACCTGACTGGATCTTTGGGTGTCGCAAAATACAACTCTACCCCTTTACAAGATAAGTTATTTAAAAGAACTAACTGCACTTTTGACGGGAATCTCTATGTATGTGAGAAATAAGTGTGACTTCCAGTGCACAGTGTCATTCAATGTTCTAGTCTTCCCAAAAGCTGGAATGGCAGAATCCTGATGGATTATCTCTACTGTGGGTGACGCTGTTTGAAGATTTCAGATCCAAGTTGTGTATGTCATCAGCTGTATCCTTATTCTGGAGGCAGAACTTGACACATTTGGACTTCTACAACTCAAAATGTACCAAGAATAAAGTGCAGCCCACAGCCAAGTGAACATGCCAATTTGATATTTCTGAAACCATCAGGGACATTATGATGTACAAAGTGTCTTATTTACCTCTCATTTGTAATAGGTTAAATCAAGCAGAGGATCGGACAGATGCTGTATTCTGTAATGCTGTATGCTGAATGCTGTAAATAACTCAATTTTCTTAAAAAATTGCAAGGGAACTTGGTTTTTCATTAAAATAATAGAAATAAGAATTAAAGATTTTTCTCTTGTTTTGAATACACTGCATGGCCTAACAGTACATTGTGTTTGGATACATTGCATAAAAGCTTAGGTGGATGTGTCTGCACTCCATTCATGTTTACACTGGGGGGGAATTCCTTAGCAGGCGAGATGTATTTTTGGATGTGTTTGTTTTATTGCCTTCGATATTCCTAATACTACTATGTTGAACTTTCACTAAAAAGAATGGCGAGCCTCCTGGCCGATAGTTGGCGGCAGAGAACAATAATGCTACGCGCTGTTTTATTTGGAATATATGACGTAGTATTCCCGCGACACTGTTTGGTTTCGTGTGCGATTTCATTAGTGTAGAGTGGATGTCATGGACTTTCCCTCAATTTTACAACGCAAATCTTAATGGGTGGACGTGAGAATAACTGCTTTGTGTCATTCATCGAACAAGCGACCAGTATAAAATGACAGTCTGCAGTTTTTTCCTTCAAGGAAGGTGTCGATATGGGGAGAAATGCTGGAATGAGCACCCGAGAGGAGGCGGCGGAGGAGGAGGTAGAGGTGGCGGCGGCGGTGGTGGTGATTATGGTCGAGGCGGCGGCGGTGATTACAGTCGAGGCACTCCTCAGTCCAACAGAGGTGGTGGAGGTAGGATATCCCGTATAATTATAATAACATCTTACATAAACAGTTGTGTGGTCATAAGTCAGTGCGTGAGCAGCTAATGCTCGTATCTAAGGCGGGTAAGCTCCGAGGGAAGTTAACGTTACTAACTTAACGTTACAGGCCGACTCTTGACTAACGTAAGCTCTTGTACGAACTACTTTCAGGTTTCGGCAACCGAGTATGGGTAAATCCACAGAGAGCTGGTGGAGACTTTGTAAAACCTTCCACTTTTGGTGGAAGAGACAATTCCAAGAACACTTCTTTCGGCGTCTCTACCCAGAACCGTTTTGGCTCCCTAAACACACCAAGCAGCTTTGATAGGGGTGGAGCTAAAGACGAAAATGAGAAGCACTTGTAAGTTGTTTTTTCTCTAGTTTGTAGTTTTACCATGGTATGTGAAATGTTCATACATGCAATTGTACACATAGGCCTAACTGTATTTGTCTGGCGTTTTATCAGAGAAACCATACAAAAGGACATGGAGATCTGGGAAACTTCTGGACAGTGGCCATTATCATGTTACTCTGTTCTCAAAGGCTCTATCTCAGGTAACGTTAAGTGTAAACAGATGAACTGCAATGTTAGATATTGTTGGTCTACGCCATGGTAATACCAGATAGATTCAGATTACTTCTTAGTAGCACACACTTCTCTGCTGGTCTATCTGCAGGGTTTGTGGAACTTTCACAGGATGAGCTAAGGCTGGAGTATTATAATGGAAGAACATCAGGAGATCTCCAAACCTATGTAAGTACTCGTTAGACACTTTGCAAAAGTAGTCCGTCCTTTAAACTATTCATCCCTGGTTAGACAAGTGCATCCGTGCAGTTTGCCAGTGCTATTCATTCTTACCATAAAGAGACACAATGGATGCACCATACATTTAATATATAACGTTATTTTAGTGTAATAACTGGTTTCTCCACCTACTGGCTTCTTATCTTGTCCAGATGTCATACAGATCCTACCTACCACATTGTTATATATAAATTCAGATCATCATCATGTGTTTGCGGTTACCAGTGACAAGTGCTGCCTTGTTCACAGGCTTGGAAACTCGTAGGTGGAGAAGCCTCACCGGCATTAATAGCAACATACAGTACATTTCTCTCAGTGTTGATTTTGTTGATGTTTGTCGTATCCTTGAGATTAGCTTGGTCAGGGAGTTCCCAGTATTGTGGATACTGTCTCCAGAAAGTCTTAAGCCCATGGCTATTTAACCTGATGGACTGTAATGCACATGTGTTTTGTGTTGTTTCTTTCTCCAGGGGAACTCGGTTACTCAGCTGGCTTCCCAGTGGAGAAACAGAGTACAGGAGCTGAGAGCTATGAATGGCAGCACGCGATCCGCAGTGGTACGTATGTCACTCAGAACAACAGCAGCTCACTATTGTATTGCTGAAAGTGGCAAGATTGTAGCCTGACATAGCCTGCCCATAATACGAATGTAGACCATGAATACGGATGAACAGCAGTATTATGGTCGGGCTATGTCAGGCTAGCAAGATTGGCCTGTGTGTCAATAGTTAGTGAAGGTTGACTTATAAGTTCGCTGGGGAGGGCCAGTTGTAGACTAAAACACCCAAAGATGACCACAGAAATGAGAAGGGCCATTACAATAGAAAAAATAAATATTTTGCATATTATTGTAATATTATAATAAAGTATTATATTTATATTTGCCTTTAAGAAAAAGAAAAGCATTGTGAGTCTGTGAAATCCATGAGTGCTCAGTGTTTAAGTCTTTTTCTAAATAAAATTCTGCTCCGTTCATAGTTGGCAGAGCTGAATAACCCTGGACAGGAGACGTCCTCCTTTGGATCAGCACCCTCGCAATTTGGATCATCCTCAACTGGGTTTGGATCCTCTGCTCCCTCCGGGTTCGGATCTACTACCTCATCCGGGTTCGGCACCGCACCGACATCAGGATTTGGAGCAGGAGGTAGATCTTGTGTACACATCAACAATGAGGATGTGCTGCTGTTTAGCCATGTCTGTATACTGTAGCACCATACTGCATGTCTTGCATGTGTTGATGTACATAGTGCAGTGGATTGCTTTGTGTAGAATCTACTGTACTAATAATATAACACAGTGTATTGGAAAATGCTGCCACAGTGAAATGAAGTTTAGTGATTTAAAATGTGCAGTATGTGTTTTTGCTGAAGGCTATGCTCATTAGAGATGGATTCTATAATTTCATCTAGTAGTAATATTAGTAGTAGTATCATTTGATTATCACATCTCCATAATGAGTAGTAGTAGTGTTTGTATTTGATCATTACATCTTCCTGTGTGTTTCTCCTCTGCAGGTTTTGGAGCCCCCGCCCAGAGTAGTGCCAGCTTCAGTTTTGCCCCCACTCAGAGTGGCACAGCCTCTGGTTTTGGTGCCGCCCAGCCGCAGTCTCAGTCAGGTTTTGGCTCCGCCTCTGCCGCTGCTCCCTCGGCATCCTCCTTCTCTTTCGCTGCTCCGGCTGCTTCCGCCACAAAAGACACACCCAGTGGCTTCGGAGTGTCTGCCTCGAACTTCAGCTTCAGCTCCGCAGCGGCGCCGTCCTCCACAGGTGGCTTCGGCGGCGGGTTTGGAACGTCCACGGGCAGCAGTGGTTTTGGGCAGCCCAGCAGCGGCAGCACCAATAGCGGGCTTTTTGCCTCAGGAGGGGCGGCAGCAGCATTAGCAGCGGCCAGTGCTGGGGCAGCAGCGTCCGGCCTGTTCACACCTCAGAGCGAACTGACGGCAGATGAACTGAGAGAGTTTTCAGGAAAGCGCTTTACGCTGGGCCAGATTCCTCTCAAACCCCCACCTGCTGACATGCTGGTCATATAACAGACACAAAATAATAGACTCGCGTTAGAGACTCCCAGCCAAGGAATGGGGACAGGGCTGAAATTTTAGGGTTTTCTTTTTAATCTATTGCAAATAAATGGTGGAAGTATGGGCTGGTGTTTTTGTTAAGTTTTTATGGCTATAAAAGTATGCTTGTTAAACAAGTTATCATGAAATGTGTCATCATTAAAATCTTGCATAATCACATTTATAGCAAGGGGTGGGCAATTATTTTGGCTAAACGGCAACATTGGGTTTTTAGATATTGCTTGACGGGCTGAATGTCAACCCGTTGATGAGGGTTGATTGGGAAGGTAAATTGACAAGTTCAAATCAGTAGCTCCACTTTCTTGAAAGGGCATGTTAACATCCAGGGTTAAAAGGGGGGGATTTGTATTTTGTAAGTTTGACAAATCGGGCCTAATTCCTCACGGTTAAATGAGAAACTATTCTATTTTGGGAAGGCTCCACAGGCCAGATAGCCCCGTGGGCGGCATGTGGCCCCCTGGCCTTAGTTTGCCCACCTCTGCCTTGTTGGATAGGTTGACCATTGTGATTATTAAGTTTATTTTCAATATCCCAAAAGATAGGCCTACCTTTTCTCACACTGATATGTATAATAGGTATTAAGATAATTAGGTATTAAGATAATTAAGTAATTGTGCTTTAATGCAAACGACACAATTATTAAACTTAATGGCCTATTATTGTTGTATCATGTGCCATTTTTTCCAAACAGGGCAAAACTCAAGGGAAGTTATTATGCGGGAACTCATTTGGTAGGCTATAGATATTAGACGATCAGGAGGTTGAAGTCGAAATGATTAATTGTGGATTTTTTTCGAAGGTAAGATAAGCGTGTTTTATTCGAAAGTGGCGGGGCAAGCTCCGAGTGGACACGCCTCTGCTGACATCTTACCTGCTAAAATCTCATTGGCTACTGAGTACAGCGGGAATAATCAAAACAGGAAGTCAAGCACTGAACATGAGGTAAATTTCTGTGGTACGACCCCGACAATAAACAGTAATTCACATGTTCTACCCTGTGGTCTCAACTGTCTATGTCTTTGATGGACAGAAATGTCGGATGCCGGTTTATGTCGTGTTCTCGACATACTTCGTTCACTGTACCCAACTGTCCAGACGATAGAGGAGTATGTAGATAGCATTACTCTGAGCAATGGTAGCAAGGCTGTCTTGGTCGAAGATTCTGACAGCACCCGCTTCAAAGCTCTCCTCCGTGGACTTATCGTGTGTGTTGAGAAACAGATGAAAGATGCTCCAAGTGCCGATCAGGTATTGTTCTCTATTTTATGTTCGAGACGATAAACCTTCTCTTTGTTTTCAAACACATTCAGTTTATCCCATGTTTAAAAATGTTTTGTTTTGTTTGTTGTTAGCCTAATAATGACCCTGGCATTTTAAAGAAATACTCCACCCTTTCATGAAATGCATTATTCACCCCCTTGCCTGGAGTTGTATGTATTTTCCTAGTCTGGCAACCCCATTTTTACCCTTTTCTTAGCTTTAGGTTAGCATAGGCACTGGAATGTAAAGTAGCCAGATAGCAACTCTTTGGCAACATTACACTGCAGCGCTTATGCTAAGCTAAAGCCAAAAATCGGTTTGCTAGGCTAGGAAAACAGGTTGCACTGAGACCAAAATGCTTTAACCCATAACTTCAGGTAAGACTGTGAATAACCCAATTTCATAAAGGTGGAATATTCCTTTAAAGTCTTTCATCTGAATAATCAATTTCATTTTTTAAAGCTTAGCACATTGCCCGAGGTGCTCGCCTATGTGCTGAACAACATGATCAAGACCAAGGCTAGAAACGTCCTCAGGTTTGGATACCTCTACAGTGACAAAGACGGAGATGCCGACCCTTTCAAGTTCCACGGAGTGATCACCCAGAGTCCGGCGTTTATTCACAGCAGCGACCTATGGAAGAAAATCAACCAGCGACTGGGTACGGAAATCACCCAACACCTGCTGCGTAACTGCGCCGTGTTTGCTATCGCGCCACCTACCTGTCTGTTCCAGGTGTGCGGAGTGCCTCTATATGATTTGATCTCCATGCGTCCATCATCCAAGTTTGTCCTTTGTAAGTCTGCTCCTCAGTCCGTTCCATCCAAACGACAAGGGACTTGTGACAAGAGACTGCCACAGAAGAGTAAACCACTGCCAGAAACTTCCAGAAAGAGGAAGAGAGAAGATGGAGGGGGAGGTGCTGAAGAAGATATGCAGTTACCAGGGAAACGAAGATGTTACCTGCCAGTGGAGAGTAATTGTGATTCTCCAGGGCCAAGTTACATCAGCGATGTCATCAACACTGATAGTGAACAAGCCTCCAGTCACAATAAAGATGCTTCTCAGGCTGTGAATCAGACACCTTCTATTTCCAGAGATCCCAAAGCAGTAACAGGGACAGCATGGGCCTCCTTTACATCTCAAGCCTCTCTTAAGCCATCAGAGTGCTATATCCGCATGCTCAGTGTTCTCTATGGCGGCGGTGGTGGTGGTGATACTCTTATGAAGGGCTTCCTCCTCAACAGGAAGTTGCCAGCGTGTGGGGGCCAGGGCCCAAGACCCCTCCAGGGGCCTGACCTGGTGCGTCTGGTCTTCCTTCAGGGCATGGCCTACCTGAACGGAGAGGAGCCCCGACCCAGGAAACTCCCCTGCCGCTTCTTCAACATGGCGCCCCTCTTCAGCCGCCTGCTGCGCAACCACAGGAAATGCCCCTACGCACACTTCCTGCGTAAGAAATGTTCCATGGCCAGAGACAGGGAGTCTAAAACTGATATGACATCGCTCCTGGCGTCCTACTGTAGGCCGTTCCGGGTCTGCCTGTTTGTGCGGGAGTGCCTGCTCTATGTGGTGCCGGAGGAGCTGTGGGGATCGGAGCACAACCGAACGCACTTCCTGTCAGCGGTCAACCGGCTGCTTAAGCTGGGGAAGTTCGAGAGCCTTTCCCTGGCCCATGTCATGTGGCGCATCAGGGTCCGAGACTGCCAATGGCTGGGCCTCAAGGCTGGAGGTGTGTGTGTGTGTGTGTGTGTGTGTTTGTGTGGGGGGTCTTTTTGTATTTTTGTATTCTTTGAATTTAATACATACAGTATTGGTGTATTTTGGTGTAAGATACACATATTGGTATATAATGGTGTGAGATATACTATGAATTGAATACATATTTCACTCCTTTTATGTGTTCTCCCTCTCGCTCTCTACCTTTGTCTTTCTTTCGTTCTATCTACTGTACCTATCTTTCTATCTCTTTACCTACCTTTCTTTCTTTCCTTCTTTCTTTCTCTCTACCTATCACTATCTATCTCTTTAACAACCTCTCTCTCTCTCTCTCTCTCTCTCTCTATCTATCTATCTATCTATCTATCTATCTATCTATCTATCTATCTATCTATCTTTCTTTCTTTCTTTCTCTCTCTCTTGTTTCCTCTCTGCTCCTTGGTTCAGTCTGCAGCCCCTGTGAGCACAGGCGCCGGGAGCGTCTCCTGGGCCAGTTCCTGGCCTGGCTGCTGGAGAGCTATGTGTTGGGTCTGGTCAAAGTCATGTTCTACGTCACAGAGAGCATGGGTCGGAAGCACTCCCTGCGGTTCTACAGACGAGAGGTCTGGAACAAGCTACAGGACCAGGCATTCAGGTGCTGCTTCATGTTGTGTTATCTTCCTTCGCAGGTCGCAGTAGACGTGTAAGATTTCAGTCTTTAATCTAATTAAATGTAATCTTTAATATAACTAAAGTCAGACTCAGTAGTCTTCAATTAATGATAACTTTTTGTTCAGACAGAGAGCGACAGTACCAGGTTACTGGTATGATTAGCAAGTGTCAAGAAAACATGGAGAGATCATAGTTACTTATTCATTATTCTCCATAGTCACCAAAAACATTTTTTGTCTTCCACAGAGAGCATCAGTCGAAAGGACAGTGGCAAACTCTAACACCCCAGGAGGTGGCATCCCTTCCCAAAACCACAGTGACCGCGCGACTTCGCTTCATACCCAAAACCCACGGCATGCGACCAATTACACGAGTCAGAGGAGTGGATTCTGCGACCAAGGTATATGAAAATAACATTGCTCCGTGTGCACAAATGTGCATGTACAATCCTTGTGTTATTGTGCTAGACTAGAGCATCATGGAAAAACGAAGAAAGCCTTTCTCTGTATTATAAATATCTCTCTGTATATCTATCAATTAGTTTTTATGACAGGTGAAAATAAATTGTATTAGGCCCAAATGTAAGTGATTTTTATTTTCACTTGCTGTACAGAATAACAGACGTAGTGTCCAACAACATGTAATGTTTTTTTCAGCAAAAGTGTAGCTCTGCCACCTACGAGTGACTTGACTGAATTAAACCACACCTTTTGTGTACACTCTTCAAAGCATGTGTTTTACGTAGTGGAGTTCAGGGGTTCCTTTTCCAAAAGCATAGTTGCTAACTAGGTCATGCAATTTCGTATCTGCAACTAACTAAGTTACTGACTGGTTAGCAACTATGTTTTTGGGAAACAGACGCCAGAGTATTTTATTAGGTTGAATGTTTACCTGCTGTGTAGTTATTTGGTTGTGGGGTTTGTGTTCATTGTTGGCCAGAGCTTCCAACGGCGTGTAAAGAATCTGCGTGATGTGTTGGGCGCGTGTGTGAAATTCTCACCGACCCTGCTGGGCTCAACAGTGTGGGGACGACAGGACATCCACAGGGTCCTAAAATCAATAGCCCTCAAGCAGAAGACCAAACCCATACCGCTGTACTTCGTCAAGGTCTGTGTCTGTGGATTGGGTATTTTTGCTTTAATGATCAGTGAATAAATTACTTAACACAAGGATTGGGTCTAGTCAACAATTACTTCAATAGAAAAAGCAGTAATGCCAGTGATCACCTCGCGTCATTCAAGCGTAGCCCCATTGCGCGAGCATCCGACTGCAGTAGATAGAGTGGACCAATGAGTGAAGAATTTGACCGAATAGACTGAACATGAACGCAAATGCAGTTTTCATTGAGGCAATTGCACCAAAATCGTTAACTCAATGTAAACTGCTAGTTGGTATTTGCATGTGTTTTCAATCTATGTTGTTCCATACTCTTTCGTTCCACTCGCTATATAGTGCAGTTGGCAGGCTTGTGTAACGAGAATGACGGCGAGCGATCGCTTTAAGTAGCTTAAAACAGTAAGACTAAAATGGAAATAGTAGTTGCTTCTTGGTCAAGTTACAAAGGACAAAGCTGCATTCCCCTGTAATGACCTAAATAAAGTATTTTTGTGATGTTTTCTGCGGTAGGTGGATGTGAGTGGAGCCTATGACAGCTTGCCTCATGACATGCTTATGCGGGTGGTCAGTGAGGTGCTGGCGCCTGTGAAGGACGTGCGTTTCTCTTTGCGATACTATGGCAAAGTCTGGAGCGACTCTCTGCAGGGCCTGAGGAAACAGTTCTGCACCAAAGTGAGTTCCTGTGGACTTACGTGGACACACACACACACACACACACACACACACACACACACACACACATAATATGTACTAGTAGTACTGTATCCACACAATGAAAATGCAGGCAACAATAATGCACACACAATGTTTATTCTCTCTCTGAGCATAAGTGTGTGTGTGTGTGTGTGTGTGTGTGTGTGTGTGTGTGTGTGTGTGTGTGTGTGTGTGTGTGTGTGTGTGTGTGTGTTACCAGGCTGAGGCCCAGGCCTGTATCAACATGAAAGGTTTTGTGATGCAGCAGCAGGAGAATGGGGAGCTTCACAATGCCATCCTGGTGGAGAATGTGAGTCTGATTTCATAGTGAAAGTATAGCTGCTAAATTCCTGGGTTCGCTCAAGTCGCTCTTATTTATATATAAAGTACCCATTGACCGTGGGTTCTTAGTCTTAGTCGCTAGTCACTTTTATCACTTTTGTCCATACAGGTGTTACATCCAGCAATTCTATACCTTTAGTAGAACATATAGTAACTAGAAAAGCACTCAGAGAGCGCAGACCTCCACCAAGGTGATGCGGTCACAGATGGTGTTCTGGATCACTGATCACCACCAAAATTGAATCAGTTGTTACAGACAGACAGACAGACAGACGCCGGCGAAAACATAACTTCCTTGGTGTAGGTAAAAAGGGCCTGATAACCTTTTTATTGTCCATTCTTCCTTTAGTATAATGCACCAGACGTCAAGGGTGGAGATGTACTTGACTTTTTCAAACAGATGCTCACCAGTTGTGTTGTTCGCTTTGGGAAGCGGTGAGTATCTTTGAAATCTGTCCGTAGTCTCTAGTTTCTAAGTCTCTAGTATTTGTTTATAAGAGTCAATCTGAATGGTGTTGTGGTCTCATATTTTTGTAAGTTGCCAGTGTTTTGGCTGGGGTTTATTTGTTTGTGTTCTTTTACTTTAGAACATTCCGGCAGGTTTGTGGCATCCCCCAGGGGTCAGTGGTGTCCACCATGCTGTGTAATCTGTGTTATGGTCACATGGAGAACTCTTTGCTCAGCCATGTCACGGAGAAAGGAGGGTACGTCTCACTTAACACACACACACACACACACACACACACACACACACACTCCCTGATCAGCTACGCCACTGAGAAAGATGCACACAATGTATCTTTCTATACGTTGTCTCTTTCATACACACATGCACACAGTAATCAACTGACACAAGCACATACATACATACACACACACACACACACACATTCTCTGACTCCTCTGATTCTTTCCTCCATAGAGTCTCATTTGTATTCAGTGTCTAAAGTTATCAGTTAAAGTTATTTATTGACCATAAATTGATTCGGCCACTCGTCGTGCTTCATGATTTCCTGCTGATGGGAAAATCAATAGCATAGCTCTTAGAGTCTGTCATTCTACTCTCATCTTCACCAACTTTTATCCTGCTGCTGAAAATTCTATGTGTCCATTAGGTGTCGCTGTTTGTATGTATCAAAGAAGCCTTAAATGGTCCTTGGTTATAGTCCATTATGCCATAGCAATTTTATGATTCTTTTGCTATCTGTGATGTGTTTGCCCAGCAACTTTCAGTAAATGGGAAACAGCGGCTTATCAAGGGGGTTGTTTCTCATAAAGAGGGATTGTATTTGATTGGCTGTTGTGGTAACCTGCCATGTTTTTTGCTCCTCCCCTCCTAAGGTGTCTGATGAGGCTGGTGGATGACTTTCTCCTCATCACTCCCAAACTCAGCAAGGCCATGTACTTTCTCAAGTGAGTCTTTGGCTAGAGGCATACTGTGTGTACCTCTAATGTAATGAGTGTTTTGCATTCAAATGTAATATTCCCCCAGGTGCTTAAAGGAATATTCCACCTTTTTATGATATTTGGTTATTCACAGTCTTACCTTTCTTACCTTACTACTGATGTGGATAAAAGCATTTTGGTCTCAGTGTCTGTGTTTTCCTAGTGTGGCAGCCCCAATTTTAGCTTTAGCTTAGTATACATGTAGGTGCTGGAGTGTAACGTTGCCAAAGATTTGATATCTGCCTACTTTACATTCCAGTGCCTATGCTAAGCCAAAGCTAAGAAAAATGTAAAATTGGGGTTGCCAGACTAGGACAATTACATGCAAAAGATTACAGAAATTGAACACAGGGTCTTTTGCCCCCTTTGACCTATGCTGGGCAGGACCCTATTGGCGGGGGTACCCCAGTACGGTTGTGTGGTCAACCCCCAGAAGGTGGCGGTCAACTTCCCCCTGGAGGAGGGTGTAAGTTTCCCAGGGGTGCGTGTACTGCCCCAGCACTGCCTTTTCCCCTGGTGTGGCCTCCTGCTGGACACCCAGACCCTGGACGTCTCCAATGACTACTCCAGGTAGGAGCCAGCAGTCCAAGAGCACCCACTCCTTTAAGGGCCTCATATAGATCTAAGACAGATGAGATAAGATACTTTATCTAATGCAAGGCATTATGGAGGAAACGATTAAATAATTATAGTTGTGATTGTTGATGATGCGGAAATTGTTGTTGTTCTGGTTGTTTTGATGATGTTTGTTATTGCTGAGACCTCCATTTCTACTAGGTATTAGCCATTGATACATCAAATAGACAGTGTGCCGTTAAGTTCACTCACTTGCCATATAATGCAGGTAAACAGGCAGGCAATACATGTACTTTCATGGAAATCATGATCATTTCCAAGGTGTCATGATCATTTCCAAGCTAAGGTTTCCAGTAAATAGCCACTATATAACTGTAAATAGCCCAGCACTGCCACCATTTATGACCTTAATCTGGCCCTGGCTCCAGACTGCTATCTAAGATATCTTGTATTATTGTTTTAGTGGAGGTACCGTAGTAGACATGTATCATGTATGATTATATTTTAAATGTTTAAAATATACATTTAAAATGTAATTTTAGATTTGGGCATGATTCATTTAGAACTTCATGTTAATTGCATGTTCCGGTAAAATGGTGCTAAATGAGTTTGTTTCATTTCCCAAGTTAAGATTACAAAATTTGAAAGTCATGTCACCTAAACCCTTTACCTTTTACCTTAACATATGGGCCATTTTAATGTTTAGTCAACATGCCTGTGGATATTTGGATAATTGAGGCATTCAGTTCTATTTGTCCCTTTCTGCTTCCTGTCAGCTATGCTGGCCTATCACTGCGCTACAGCCTCACTCTTGGCTCCACCCCCCATCCCGCTGTCTTCATGAGGAGGAAGCTGCTGTCCATCCTGCGCCTCAAGTGTGACGCCATACTGCTGGATCTCGGGGTGAGCTGAGCACCCATAGGAGTGCATCTTCAGAAACACCCTAACCCTAAACCCTAAACCCTAAACCCTAAACCTTTAAAGACATAACACACGTGAATATGCCAGTCATGAAGTAAGTTCATACCAGTTAAGTGCCAGATACTGAAATTGGGCCAAATTGATTTATATATTTATGGTGTTGCTTTAACAATTGATGTTAATGGTTTCCTGTACTTGGACTAAGACTAACTTTATATTAAAAGAGAAGGATCAGGCCTAATTCATTCACTAAAAAACCATCTCAACAAGGTTTGGGATTTTATCATCACAGTCATCACGATTGGCCACGATCACCTCATTCACCCTTAACACAGAATAGTAGTTGGCTCTCCACAGGTATCTTGAACATTTTTCCCTGTGTTATCTGATGTAAATGCCTTTATCTCTTGTATAGACTAATTCCCTGGAGACCGTCTATAAAAACCTCTACAAGATAGTGCTTCTGCAGGCTATGAGGTAACAGCTCTTTGCTTTTTAATTTTTTTTTGTTTTACACAGGGTCATGGGTAAAGGAGGTAGTGGGGTCAACACTACTGTAGTTAACCACTTCCCAAATTTATTGCAACTCTTAAACTCAACAGTTAAAACAGAGCTGCAGATATGACAACTGGTTGTTGTCCAGTCTTGTTCTGTCACCACGCTTGCTACATGGGGCTACAATACAACATGTAAAAAAAACTCAATTCACCTCTTACTGCAATGGCCCACATTTGACGGGGTGCAAAAGCAGACTTTGGACCTAGTGTTGGGCATAGGGAAGACCCAAGGGTGGGCCTCTCCCAGTGTGGCTTGGTGCCCCGGGAGGTTGATGTTTAACGTGGAGGATGAGTTTTATGACGGGCAGTGACTGGCCCACATCCCTGTGTTTATGTAAACCACCTGTTTGTGATGGAGGCAGAGTGGAGTGTGTGTGTGTGTGTGTGTGTGTGTGTGTGTGTGTGTGTGTGTGTGTGTGTGTGTGTTTGTGGTGGTGGTGGGAGTGGGGGTTGATAATTATGTGTGAGTGTGTATATCTTGTTTCTCATTTAACATAGCAGAATGGCACACTTGAAAAGAAGAAAACTGGAATGGGGCATCTGACAGAGGCTCTGAATTGTGCTGTGTGGCACTGTTTTGTTCCCATTGAGTATGCACATTCTTATTGCAAACAATAATCAAACTGAAATTACTGATGTTCACTCTAACCACACTCAGTATTTGCATGTAAAAGGAAGAGGACCCAGATGATATATGAGAGCGAGATGGAGAGGGAGGGAAGAGGACCCTGATGATGACAGAGAGAGGGGGGAGAAGAGGACCCTGATATAGAGAGAGAGAGAGAGAGAGAGAGAGAGAGAGAGAGAATATATTGTATGTGATATTAGTCTCTCTAGTGTCCCTGAGTTTCTGTGCTGTGATCTTTTGTGCAGGTTCAATGCGTGTGTGCAGGGGCTTCCCAAAGCTCAGACGGTGGAGACCTCTCCATCCTTCTTCCTGAAGATGATCTGGGCGATGGCCAGAACCACATTCGTCCGCATCAAACACAATAACCAAGGTCAGTCAGCCACTGCTGCCTTTCGCTTTGGGCCCCATCTCTACCTCTATGTGGAAGACGAAAGCTGAATTAAGTTTGTATTTCTTTTTGTCTCCTTTTCTTTTCTTATAACCTTCCTTTTTTTCCTCCCCATCTCGTTCTTCTTCTCCTTCTTCTTCAAGTGTCTGTTCAGTGTAAAGTCTTCTACTGATGTAAGTGTGTATGTCTGTTAGACAGTGTGTTTAACAAGAGAGTGATCCTCTCTCTCTCTCTCTCTCTCTCTCTCTCTCTCTCTCTCTCTCTCTCTCTCTCTCTCTCTCTCTCTCTTTCTGTATCCCCTGCTTCTGTTCTTTCCAGATACCTCATTGGGTTCTGTGACTGGTGGCTGTCTGCGGTTGCAGGCAGTGCAGCTGCTCTACTGTCTGGCATTTGAATGGGTCTTCGTTCGCCACCGTGACACATATCGCTGTCTGCTCCCCAGCCTTCGCCAACGTATGTGACCCCATATGCATGCATGTCACATCCTCATCAGCAATCTCAGAGCTCTCTACATATTTAGGCCGGTATTCTCCCAGGAACTTAAATTTAAAAAAAAAGTGCTTAGCTCCATGCATTTTAGACAACAATAAGCTCTTTTTTGGAATTAAACACCTGGAAGAATACCATCCTTAGTGAGGATTTATTTATTTTATTTTTTATTTATTTATTTATTTTTTGTGATTGACAATTTTATTAGAAACTGCATATCATTGTACACCCTTTACAGCACAAACCACATTACAGAATGACACAGCATCTCATGCCTAAAAAGGGATGAGAAGAAAGAACAGATATATTAAAACAAACAAATGAACACAAATTATCAAACTATGTCCGATAGCTGTTGCAGAGTTCAAACAATGTAAATATGACATTTCCAAGAAGGAGGAAAAGGGGTCAGCTGATAACAAAAAGCACAAGATATAGCTGTATTTAGGTCTTTTTAGGCAAACTCTCCTGATGCAGTAGTCAAAAAGTCTTAGTAGTGAAGCTGAAAGGAGTCACACTCAGTTGAACCATATTCACAAAGGTTTTATTTTATTATTTTTTATTATCATTTTTTTTTTTAGTTTTTGAGGCACCACGGTGTGCAAAAATGCCAAAGTGCTGTGCATCTCAGTCAGCTGATATTAGACATCAGAATGAACCCTTTAGGAGGTCTTAGGTGGATAAACTAATATGTGACCAAGCTTGTATCGGGTTTGGCGTTTTTGAGGCATGTAGTCAGAGAGGGTTAAAGCAGTATTCCATGATCTTTGATGTAGTGGTGCACTTAAGAAGTAACATACTGGTAGGCAGTACTGTTCAGCACTGTTAGAACTGTACATAACTGTGGCCATTTGTGAATGAAACTCCTAGATTCTGCAGTCAAGAATGTGTGTTTTTTTGTCTGTGTTTAGTTTCCTGAATGTGTTACTTAGGAGAAATATTATCTAAGTTACATCATGGATGGCACTCTTCATAGTTCTATGGGCCCGTCATAAACTTTGAGTGGGAAACAACAAAAAAGAATTTCCTTCCCCACTGGAATTTTCCAGTAATGCATTCATATCAGTTCAGTGCAAAGTCCTCTTATTTGTCACAGAAGAATCTAGAAACTTGAATCTCAGCCCGACACACCTGTGAAAGGAGAATACTTTGACTATGACTATTTCAGAGCCTGGCAGTCTTAAGAGAGCCAGGCCACTGATATCTGACACTGAGGTGGAAAAAACAGTTGAAAAACTACCAGATGTACCAACCAGTCACCAAACCATCTGATTCAGCTCAGCACAGTGATCTCCAGCCATGTAAATCAGCATTTTTAATATTTTACTTGCTGCTCCAAACCAAATAAAACTAGAAAAGACCTCCACCAAGACAATGTGGTCACAGATGGTGTTCTGGATCACCAAAATCGAATCAGTTCATACTAATCCCAATACACACGTTGTTCGAAAATTTCATCCAAATCCATGCAGTACATTTGGAGTTATCTTCAGACACACACACACACACACACACCGACACACACACGCCGGCGAAAACATATCAAAGGTAACAAAGGAAACAACACACTGTTTTATGTGGACACTGGTCTCTGTGGGACAAGTATGACTTTAAAGAAAGCTAATGTGCCAATTTCAAAACATTGTTGGGGGAAAAAAGATTCTTGAATGAAAAATGTTGTGATTCCACACCAGGAAAAAGGCACCTGGAGAGATTGCTGAGTGGGATGAGGCTGGCACGGGTCCTCCAGGCTGCTACTCCCAGAATACCCCCCGACTTCAAGGCCATCAGAGCCTGAGGCATCACATGACCTATGACCCCTTGCAGATGAAGAAAGGAGTATAAGCTGAAAAAAGCTGTAGTGCTGATAAAAGAACTGTAAGGCCGTCTGTACAGTGCACCTTGGCTGAAAGAAAAGGACTACAAACCAATGCTGCTGTCAAAGCCTGAATCTCTTCTCTGGAAGGAACCTCAGTAGTAGAAGTTTGTTATTCTTGATGATGAAGATTCAGCATGAGTGTGGTCCAGACATGCTGTTGCAACCTGGGTATAGATTCCAAGAGGCCCTAGGCATACTTCCAGGCCTTTAGTAAGGGCTTAGGCCTTTGTCAATCTCAAATCAGTAAATGAAAAAATGGCGACCTGTGACCAATCCAAAAAGCTTGAGTGGAGATATGTTTTTGTTTTTATCTTTCCGTTCAAATGCAATGCCCACATGCCATGTCTAATTGTCACGGGCTGAGAACCTAAAGGCTGTAAGTGACATTGTGGTCAAACTTGAGTTATATATCGAATGAAAGCTCTTTATGACATCTTTCCACTAACAAAATTATAATGTAAAATATTCATAAATTCAGTTACAGTATTAAACAAAAGCAAAAAGTCTTGAACATATTGTGAACTGTGAACATAGAGCAGTTACAGTCAGAAGGGCGTGACCGCAATTTGACTAAGATATATATTATTCAAGGGTCATCATGTGTCAGTAAATGGGCTTTAAATTGGTGAAATCAGTACAGAAAGTAGCATAAGAGCAAACTGTTTTCATTTTTGTTTTTGCTCTCCAGTAAAGCAGGTGAAATGTCATGTGTAGCCTTTAGGTGCTCCACCCTCAATGTGTTGTGACATTTCAAAGCAAAGAGTAGTTCTCACATCCTGACCTTTTATAGGTTGTGGGGCGGGGCAGTGACTTTAATGGGATGGAGGAAAAAGTCCTGACAAAACACATTTCACTAGCCTGATGTTCATGCGAATCCCTCATTACATTGATATAAAACTGAATAGGCAATTTAGATTTTCTCGTAAAGCTAGACCCATTAAAGTATATTGCGAAAGGTCATCTACCAAGATGAAAAGATCTGCTTTCTCCGCCAATCCCTTCATTTCCCTCTATTTGTTTAATGTTTTTAGTAGACCTCATCTCCACCGTGGAGTTAACAGTTTCGCTGCAGTGTAAGTTGTTTACCTGTATAACAGATAAACCATTCAATCTGCGTAAGCTCAGAATGATTAACGTCCTGTTTAGCACGTTAGTTACGGTCATCGCTTCTTGGCCCAAAAACAGCAGAAACGATAAAACCAACAACAATCTAAAAGCTTTTTATTTATTTATTTTTTTCAACAAGAAAAGTTATGTTTATTCAAACTGAATGTAAACACGGCACCAGAGATGTTTGTTTTTCAATGTTCTTTGCACTTTTATTTCTAAAATAGAAATAAATAATTCTATGAAAAGTGTACATTAGTATTATGTTTGTCACTGATACATATATAAATACACAAAAAAAAATGTATACAAAAATGTTTCACACCAGTTAGCATTTCAGTTGTATAGAAGTAGAAATTGTGCATCACAAATGGCATATAACACATATTGAGAAAGAATTACATTTGTCCACATACAAAACTACACTAATATGGCAAATTGTCTTGTTGCTGTTAACGTGGTAAATTGTCGGTTCTTCTATTCTCTTCTATTCAGGGATTTCCATGGCAGTTAAGGTAGTCATTAGTTAATATCAGGAGCTTGCACAAGAAGCGCACAATATATAAAGATTTCTTTAAAAAGGTTTTTTTTTCTTTCAATTACAGAAAACTAGTAAACGGTTCTTCTCATGAAAACTATCAATCTGTTAGTGTAAAATATAGGCTACATGTCTCGCCACCCCTCTTGTCTAGTTGCTTTTGCCTATGTGTGCATGTTGAAGCTCTCGTTGGCATATGGATTTGGAGTCCTTGTCGGAGAGGTCCTGGACCTGCACAGTATCCTTTTGATGAGTCTGTACAAGGCCACTACGGGTATGGGTGCCACTGGAATGGCCACCAGGAGCACACAGATGGCAAACACCCAGGTGGGGTAGGGCAGGACCTCCGTTTGGGGGAACTCCGCCTACACAGGACACAAGACACAGCATACTGATGAGGAAAACTTTTTAAAAGCTCACATTAGTCAACTCCCATTTCATTAGTATTTATTTTTTTTTTTTAAATTAATATAGTTTTTTTCTTCTTTTTTAGCCATTGTGATGATAAATTATGCTGCCATTTGACAAAATATAGAGAGAACATGAGAGCAATTTAAAAAAGTCTTTGACTCTTCCACTTTGGTAAATAGGCCTAGATTTGAACATAGACAGTCTTAGACTCTTTTGATATGTCTGATAATATAAGAAACATAGAGTTAACCTTATATCATACTATACCAGGGATATGATATACATGATGCATTTTCTTGTTTTGAAAGAATTTTTTTTTTTCTATTATGCAATCAGCTGTCCCAATTTCAACAGCTTTACTAACAACAAGGTTAAGAGAAAGTGGTAAATGATTGTCTTTGCTATGTGTTCAATATCTGTGATTGTGTGTGTATGATTGTCTTTTTTTTGTCTTCAGGCTAAATTTACACAGCTTTATACAATCGGGTTGTTTAATATTTTCATAAGATTTTAAAAGATCCTTACATAGTCAGGGTTCCAGGCAGGATATGTAGGCGTTGTTTGGACCTGAACTATGATGTAGGCTACGAAGACCACAAGCAGTAATAGTGGACTGATACACAGCCAACATGCCTTCCAGAATATGTTGGGACGTCGCCCCGTCATAAATTCAATATCATCACTGAACCTATTGTGAAAAATATGTACATTAGACACATAGACAACACAGACACTTACACAATGCAGTTTCGCTATACGCAATTGAAAGTTTCATCTCTATGTGCAATGTAGATCACCATCCACAACAACAGGAAATGTATCTGTATGTTTTTTATTATGGGTATGTATTCTGTTTGTGTGTGTGTGCTATTGTTTTTTATCTCTTTCACTTAAAGTTCCCAATGTGCAGTAGGAACCAAGACATCTAGTATTGCTTTACTGAATTGTTGGCAATGCTACTTTCACTAGTAAGAATGGGCTCTCTACGTACTGCTTGATTCCACGAAAGTAAATGACGCCAATAAGCTCGAAGAAGGCGATGATGAGGAGAGAGACGGAGCCAACGTAGTTGTTGAAGATCTCCAGCCAGTAGTTCCCTGAGCCCATGGTGAAGACTAGACCCACAAGGCATGAGAACACAGCAATGATGGCTGGGAGACAAGGGAAAAAAAATTACCATATTTATTTAGAGCCACATTATTGAGTTTGTGTCTTATTTCTCAATGTTATAGCCTTTTCTGTGGACTCCTTGAAAAGTTCAAAGGGCATATGAGGCTATTCCCTCCTCCCACCCATTTCAAATCATTTAGAAAAATACAACAAAAGGTATGTTGTAGATGTTTACTTTTTCTAAAAATGTGAAAACAATGTGTTTAAGTAATATTTAATTAATATAAAAGTAAGTGTTAGCTAATATAAGTAAAGATTAGGTATATGTTGCAAAAATTGACATTTTAACACATTTATATTTAGGGTTAAACTGGACAGCAGTCTCACATAGGCCTACCAGTGAAGAGTTCAGTTGGCATCCATTTGGGTACCATGTTGAGGTCCTTCAGAGGGGCAAGGACCCCCTCCATGTTCCCAAACATGGACGAGAGCCCAAGGCTGAACAACATGACGAAGAAGAGGATAGCCCACACCTGAGAGCCCGGCATCGAAATGACCGCCTCAGTGAAGACAATGAAGGCCAGACCTGTACCTGATGCACTCTGGGTAAGTACAATAAATTGTAGGTTTTATATTAACAATCAGAAATGTATCATTATTCTATTTATCATTATTAAATGTATCAACTATTCCCATGGACACATCCAGAAGGTATATTACATGTGCTTATGGGCCTATTAGATTAAAAAAAAATGTTTGTAATAACACACCTCACACAACAACAGGAAACAAATTGTGTGCATAATATATTGCTGTTAGTATAAGCTATTGATTGTCAGAGCTAATCTTGTCATGGTGTGTACATGTGTACTCTATGCCTAGATACATGGTCATGGGAGTGAGAAAGTTCCTGTTCTAGGGAGGTGCAGGGAATGTGTGGATCTATTTAGTCGTTTTCAAGTCTATATCTGGACTATGACCGTATGAATTTCCCTCTTAGGATGAATAGAGTTGGCTTTCACTCTGTTTTATCAACTTAGTGATCAATTGGTTCGGTATAATCTGGCATCTCTGTCCACCCTGTTCTGGTCTCATTGTCTGTTGGAAGGGGATCCTCTTAATACTTAAAAAAAAAAAAATCAACTACATTGTGATGGACCAAAAGGTTTTCCTGAATCTTGAATTTTAAATACCTCATCTAGGAATGTTTGGAGATTGCACTCAGTCAACTTCAATTCTAAGACTTTATCCTGGTTTGTTGAATTCAGGTTTTCCAGCCAGGCGTCATAGTTCTCCATGGTTATGTTCTGATCTCCAACATCAAAAGCGTTGGTGAGTGCCAAGATGTTGCTATGGGGGAAATAAAGAGCAGTTTGCCAACGGAAGTACCACCATTTACCTCAAAAATATTTGAATATTGAAATTAGCTTCTGATCATCTTCAGTTCCGCATCAGTCCAACACCACACAAATATTGTGTCTATTCAGTGACATACATATGTTTTCAGATTTATGCAATACATAGTCTATCTTAATGTTTTACACATGTCTTTGTACATACTTGTCCATGCAGCTGTTGTAGTTTGTGGTTGCCTTGAAGCCCAGGATGGCAAATATTGAAATGGAGGCATACAGCGAGGTGGCACTGTTTATGCACCCCACCAGAACTGTATCCCTCTCGCAGTTATTTCTGAAAGATATAAGGAAAGCACTTATGACTTTCAATGGCATATGAGCGGTGCTTTTATAGTTTACAAGAGGTTACAATTCTTTGGCTTGTCGTAAAAGATGTAACAATCAGTGGATGATGTCTGAATAGGTGATGTGAAGAGTTTTTTTTTTTTTTTTTGCATGATATCTTGACATTGATGAATCTGCAGACTTTAATTTTATCATATCAACAACCCAACTGCAGCCTGACTAATAGAAACTGGTAAAATACACAATCATAATAATGACTAGAAAAGCAGTCAAAAGCATTGGGAGAAGTGAATTTGCCTGTAGGAGATAATGTGGGTGTTTTACTGTACTTCTGTGGGTTGTAGCTGGAGAAAGCAATGAGGCCTCCAAACGCCAGAGACAGGGAGAAGAAGATCTGAGTGGCAGCGTCCAGCCACACACGGGGATTCAGCAGCAGCCCCCACTGAGGATGGAAAACCAGAATGGACACGGGTGTTACAAACAGACAAACCGACTCATTTAGCCTGTGTGTGTATGTCTTACCCAGTCTTTTAGCATGTGTGTGTGTGCGTGTGCTTGTGTGTAAGAGGCTGTACATGTACTGTTTTTCAGCTTGAATACAAAAATGATTGTAGAATTTGATTACCTTAATTAGTTATTAACCATGATTGGTTAATAACTAATAAATCACTACTAATACTATTTATATTAATCATAAACTTTAAAAATCAATATTGAAAACATATTATCCTGGCATGGTGCCCACAGAGCAATGTCTTTGATATACCGTGCATGATTTTATTTTATTTTTTATTATTTTTATTTATTATCATTCTCCTTTCTTCCTACAAGAGCTTGAATTAACCCATTGGGAGTGAATCACTCACGTCAGGGGTGAAGAGGTATATGAGGCCATCTGTTGCACCAGGCAGTGTCAATGCACGGACCAGGAAGATGGTCAGGACCAGGTATGGGAATGTGGCTGTCACATACACGGCCTAGACAAGATTAATGTACAATTAGCATTAGTTAGATATTTCAGGGTTGGACTACTAGGCAATGTACAGTATAGCATGAGAGGTGATGAGGTCTACAAAATGCTTGCTTCCTACCAGAAAGGAACTTGGCTTTGTATTCATGGTAATTATGGTTATAAACAGGCTATTTTATTTCATTTTACAACTGTCATCTGAATAGTAATATTGCACAGTTGTAGGATAATAAAAGAAGAAAAGGTGAAACAGAAATGGATGCAACTAAAGCCTATTATAACAGTTATATTTATTATATTTAAAAAATATAATAAAAAAACAGTGCATGCCTTGCCTATGGTTTCAATCCCCCTGATGAAACAGATGTAAACAATACACCAGGCTGTAGCCAGGCACAAGACCAGATACCACTGCAGGGAACCGTTGGTTTCAATGTTAGGCGTGACGTTCAGTGTCTGCCGGTACCAGAAGTAATTGACAGGCGTGCTGTCCACACATTCCTGTACATAGCCTGGATAGACACAAATAAAGTGTACCAGCTCAGGAGTTGCTGACATCAGACCTCAGGAATTTTGTGGGTTTTCACTAGTAGGAAGTACAGACTGTAGAACCTATTACAACTAATTTGAAGTCAGCAATGTTATTTAAGGAGACAGCACGTTCAAAATGTTTCTTACAATCAGTTTCTTCTAAAAAGGTCTGTGAATAAAGTTTAACTTTTTTTTGCGTGGGTGTAACCAAATGTTGCAAAGTGCATACCATAGAGTAGATACATTGACTTTAGATACATAGACACATAGTGCACAGGGAGCCTTCCAATTCTTTTACTTTAAGCAAATCTGAAAATGCTGTGGAATCAGTAGGATACCTGTGAGGTTGTCATTGAGGGGACACTGACTCCAGGGCAGAGGGTTCTGGAAAGAGTGGAAGAAATACCACAGGACCCAGGCAAGGATGGTGTTGTAGTACACAGCCACCAGAAAGGACACAATCATGGATGCAATACCTGTTTTTTAAAAAAAAAAAACAAAAACAAAAAAAAAACACATTGGATCAACACAGGTGTTTATTGATATCTGTTATCTCTCCTTATAGAAAATTTTAGAAAGAAATAACTAATAAACTAAAATCTAACTAGAAAACTTCATGAAGGTCACTTAAGTTAAGTTCAAGTTCAAGATTATTTGTCACATACATAATCATGACAGTGCGCAATTTGCAGTGAAATGTAAGACTGGTAGATTCTACCGTTAGATAACTTGACAAATTACAAGACAAAGCCTGGATGTCTCAGAAATAAAATGTTAAATAAGAATTTTGATAGAAAGTTGTAGAACTAGAACTCTGTTGTGTTGTTAGTCTTGTAACATCTTGCAGATGATTGTAATGACTGCAGCACTCACCCACTCCTCCCAGGTAGGGGGATATGGAGTTCCACACTCCGATGCTGCCCAGTCGGAGACGCTGGCCGATAGCCAACTCCAGATAGAGGAGTGGAAGACCCTCAAACACCAGCGCTATCAGGTAGGGGATGAGGAACGCACCTGAGGAACAGGACACCGGTTAGTTTGCAGTAATCAATCAACAGTGTAAGAATGACCTCTTTCACATGTAAAAATTGTTAACTTAAAATGAGGGACACTCACTACTCATTGACATAGAATTGAAACCCTGCAATATTCAACACAACTTGTAAACTGTCTTTGACTAAAGAAATATAAAAACCAAAACCAAATCTTGTGTGACAGTTAATTCATCTTTCACCATCTCTACTTTTGATATTCCTCTCTCAAGAGGCTATGAAGAAATTGAAAAACTATTCATGGTATGCAAAAAGTAAAAAATAACTTTTCATTGATTAGAGCTTATACATTAATCGTGACAGACTGTTACCTGCTACTCTGTATCAAGGCTTTTTTTTTAAATCAGATGTTGATAAGCTTTTTGCAAAGAAAAACATTTTAAACATTTCATACATTATCGCTTTAGTAATCTCATTGACCAACTGATATTTTCTTTTAAACACAATTGTAGTTATTCTGCGCAAACATCATTAATAAGACATCTTCTTAAAAGTTTGCCTACCTCCTCCATAGACCTGACAGAGGTATGGGAATCTCCACACGTTTCCCAGACCCACAGCAAAGCCAATGCATGTCAGCAGGTACTGGACCTTGTTATCCCATTTGGGACGTTCCTCAGCGGTCTTCTCCCCTATGCTCTTAGCATCCTCACTGTCGGCCATCCTGATCCGTCGCTGGGCAGTGAGTGTGTGATGCTCCCCTCTCTCCTGCTGTTAGTCCCAGAGTGTCCAAAGACTGGCCCGAATTTGGCCTGAGTCTGGCGGATGAAGCTGTGGAGCTTGCAGTGGATTTCAGTGGAGATGCTGCTGATGGCCTCTCTGGTCCTTTACCCAGGGCTATGGGCAGTAGTTTAGGTCTCCCTCTCTTGCTTTCTCTGGTTTTCTTTCTGAGCTGAGGGTGTGTTCTGTGGTTTTGACACTTTGTAATGGAGACGTTGGTTTTATAGGGTTTTTTTTTTTTTTTTGGATCACGGTGGGAAGAGGGTGTGAGGGAGTAGGTCTAGGCTAATCATTTCCTCGTTTCTTTTGTTTGTTTACAGAAAATGATGTGATTGTGGATGACCAGGTGCAGGAGTAGGATGGGGGAGGGGGTGGTGGTAGGGAGGTGAGATTGTACAGTTCCCTCTTTCAATCAGTAACTCTGTGACTAGAAGTACTCAGTTCTCAAGAACTTCCTCCTTAAAATGGATGGACATCCACTACCCTACTCCTGTCATAAAATCGGCTATCAGCTGCACTGGCAGGTCAGGGAATCAAGTCAGGACAGTTATAAGTATTTAGAATTCTGGAAAAAAAATCCTATGAATAATTATATATAATGACTAAAAACCAATATCAAAGTAGGCCTAATGTGATTAATTGTCCCTCAGTAGGTGTATCTAATAGGGCCATCTAAAAGATGATAAAAAGCAGGCATAAACTTCATCTTCCTAGTTTGCAAAATACCTGAAAGCAAGAATTATGTCAGATCAATACAGATTAAATACAGTTCTGTCACAAATCATAGGAAAATATATTTAAAAAACAAACAAAAACATACCCTAATATGGTCAATTCTAGTTGGTCAAACAGCTAAACCAGGGCCTGTGGTCTTTTCACCTGGTCAGTCTGTTCTAAGTTCAGTTCACTGTGATGTGATGGAACTAGTGGTGTAACAAAGGTGTTGCTATGGAAACGCTTGTACTTTTGTGACTGATTTGTTCTTCTGATTATTATGAACCTTTTGTTATTGATATCAGGGATGTAGCAAGCGTGGGGAATGGGGGTGTTGCATGGCCTACCTCCCAGAGAATCCCTCTGTAAGGGGTTGCTGACGAAACGACTATTGTATCATCCATGTTTTTGCGTACCATCTGGTACAAGATGATGATCTATATGACACACACACTCACATGTTGGGTGTGTTTTGTAGTCATGCGTGTCATGATGAATTCTACCATATGAACTCACATAT
The DNA here is from genome assembly GCA_027497455.2 of Sardinella longiceps. Taxonomy (NCBI): domain Eukaryota; kingdom Metazoa; phylum Chordata; class Actinopteri; order Clupeiformes; family Clupeidae; genus Sardinella; species Sardinella longiceps. The sequence continues at coordinate 23,520,753 of JAODXP020000029.1, forward strand.
ATACGTTGATGTTGGGTGTGTGTTGTCGTGTATGTAGTTGATCATGTCATTTAGATAGGGCTTGCACTTAGTCAAAAAACTCCCCGGAGTTGTCACCAAGATGACTGCTGAGTGAAGGGACTTGTCTAAAAAGGACTTTTGTGTTCCACCTTTTTTGCCTTCTTGTCTAACCCACTCCTTGTGCCTGTGCCTGTGCCTGTGTGTGTGTGTGTGTGGTAGAAAGAGAGAAAGAGACAGTGTTGTGTGAATGACTGTGTATGTGTGTGGTAGAGAGAGAGGAAGACTGTGACTGTGTCTTGTATGTGTGTGTGTGTGTGTGTCTGTCGGTGTATGGTAGAGAAAGAGGGAAACTGTGTCTGTGTGACTGACTGTGTGCACAGTATGTGTGTGTGTGTGTGTGTGTGTGCGTGTGTGCATGGTAGAGAGACTAGGAAACTGTCTGTGTGTTTGTGTTAGCAATAGAGGGAACTGGGTGACTGAGAGTGAGTCAGTGAGTGAGTGAGTATAGTAGAGGGAAAAAGACTTGACCGTGACCGTGTGTGTATGTGTGTGTGAGTTAGTGATAGAGAGAACTGCATGTCATTCCATCTCATTTCACCCAATTCCTCCCATCTGACCCGACCTCCCATCTGATCTCAGAATTTCCTGAAAAAAGTTTAGTAAAAAGTTGTTAATAGGAATAATCTCTCTCTCTCTCTCTCTCTCTCTCTCTCTCTCTCTCTCTCTCTCTCTCTCTCTCTCTCTCTCTCTCTGTGTGTGTGTGTGTGTGTGTGTGTGTGTGTGTGTGTGTGTGTAAATGATTTTAAAGACATAGACACAAAGGCAGACACATACATACTTAAAGGCAGACACACACATACAGACAGACAGAAAGTGTAACTCTCATTAGACACTGGCCTATATGTGCACTTGCAGACACAGGCACATACACTCACATACACTCACATACACACAAAGGCAAAAGCCTTTGGCAAGTGCACTAATAAAAACCTGTGTGGATTGTGGATAGAAATGCCTGAAGTTAGGCTATTGGTCGTGATAATAATGATATTATTATACCTCCCAGAACACCCCCACATTTCAGTCAAATCAACTTTGCTCTTGGGTGCTCCTTGTTGGTGCACCCCCCATTAAACACCGAACATTTGATACATAGATCTTATAAGGAAGTCTTTGACTTGCATTCAGTGTAGCCTTGATGTAACAGACTAACATAATTCTACTTTCCAGTAAAAACAATGGGATAAACATTCTAAATTCTAAAGGGACATTCTAAAGTAATCATCTGAGACTCAAGTACATAGATGTGAATAAAAATATGTCATGGCTGGCTCATGGCAGACTCTTGCGTTCAGTTTCAGTTCCCTACATCATGCCCTTTTGAGAGTTCAGAATGTTAGCTGCCAAGCCATTATTTGGTCTATACTGCATCAATTCTTCTAGTTCTTTTTCATTCGTAGACTGCATTTATATTGATTGTGTGTGTGTGTGTGTGTGTGTGTGTGTGTGTGTGTGTGTGTGTGTGCGTGCGTGCGTGCGTGCGTGCGTGCGTGCGTGCGTGCGTGCGTGCGTGTGTGTGCGCGCGAGAGAGACCCTGTGGTCTTTGTTTCTGTTTATAGCTACCAGCTTTTATAATCAGTGACCACTGACCACCCTAAACCACATTGAAGAGATAAATTAGGCCTACTCCCCTCCTCATATTTTGACACTAGTGTTTTGCTGAGCCTCATTCTCAGAGAGAAAAGTATGCATCCCCACGTTAACCCTCCCTTATGTACTAACTCTCTATAAATGAAGACAAAGTCTGTATTAATATATTAACCTTTGTACTAATCTGGCAAGTAGGCTCCAATGTATATGGAGCTTCTGTTAGAGAGCTAATAAAGGCCTGCCTAAAAGCTGCATTCTTTGCTATAGCTCTCTCTCATCTAGTAGTCTACTTCTTATCTCTCATCTACTAGCCCTTATCTCTGTGCGCTTACCATGCTTGTACTGTTCTACTTTTGTCCCAGCTCAGAAGTTTTCTCTGACGTCACAACATCAAAGCAGTACTGCACTTCACCAAAAAAAAGACTCATTTAAACAGGTGGGTGTAAGTTCTCTGGTGAATTAGACGTTCTGTGCCTTCTCTGGACAGTGGTTAGGTCTTTGCTCTTGTGACGACAGTTTGATGCTAAAGCAGGTACAGAATATCATTCTTTTTCTGTCTTTCATGTCAGATTTGGAGGCAGAAGTCAGAGAGGAGAGAGTGGACAAGAGAAGTTACACTCAAACAACGTCCCACAGTGTGGTGACAAGATCCATTTCATTTTAATGGGTTAGTGTTGTTCAGTCCATTTACAAAATGCTGCTTTGTGAGCGATCACAAAATGTGAATGCTGCTCCAATTAATTGGGACTGAATTATTCTCTACCATTCATGTGTGAAGTTCAATGATGGTAACACTTTTAACACACCAATATACATAACATATTCAGCTATTATAAATGTATAAATAAATAAATACATTTTCTAAATAGAAATGGCTGCTAAAATAGAGAAATTTCAAACTGAACTATAGCAATTTAAATTTATTTTTCTCCTAGATGCTGTGGTATATCTACAATATATAGATTACCTATATAGGAACATAGCTTTTCCTAATTCTTGTGAATTTGTCTGTTTATCTGTCCAACCAATCTACTGTCTAATCTATCTAATATTTGCTGCCAGAAATTTTAGTCTAATCTAGACAATACAGCAGCATTTGAAACCAATGATCTTCGTTGTCTTTACAGATTGATATCTATATATCAGGGACATATGCTTCATTCATAGAGGCCTGCAGTGTTTTGTCATTTGTGTGTTGCTTTGTTGCACTGGGTCGTATCAGCCTGTAGAGGGCAGTACAGGGTATAGGCAAAACAGGAACTGTTGATAGGAGAATGCAGATTGCAAACACCCAGCCTGGATACGGCTGCACCTCTGTTTTTGGGAAGTCCACCTAAAACCATGATAATTGTGAGAAAGTTAACTTACATTTCAGAAACCACATTTGAATTTCAGTCAAAAAAATATTTGGCCAAAAAATACGCTATAAAATAGCAAAGTTATGACACACACACACACACACACACACACACACACACACACACACACACACACATATAGGCAGTTATATATATGCGTAATTGCCCGTAATATAGCTGTTTGAAAAAAAACTTATTAAACACTTATCTTAAAAAAACACTTATTTTAAGGATCACATGTTAGCCACTAATACATGAATAATGAATTCACATATTGCTTAATCATGATGAACTAGGCCTTTATTCTTGATATGATCTAGATAAGGACCTAGTTGGGCGAGTTACTCATAAGTAGTAAGTGCCAGAAGAGAACATATATAACTGCCTAGTATACTGTCTGAATAACTCCCTAATGGTGGGAGAACAGTTGCAGAATGACTGATGTTGCTTAACAAATGACTGATGTTGTTTAACTCATGCCTTACAAGTCATTAATAATTAGGTATGTATTAGTGGCTAACGTGATCCTTAAAATAAAGTATTTCCGAAAAGATAAAAAGACTAAGCTATTTTCAGTGTTTGTGGGTCATGCTTATCTCAGCATTATACACTAGTGGCTCCCTCCACTTACATAGTCTGGGTTCCATGCAGGGTAGGTGGGAATTACTTGGACCTGAACTATGACATAGGCTATAAAGACCACAAGCAACATCAGTGGACTGATGACCATCCAGCACACCTTCCAGAACACGTTAGGACGACGACCCGTCATGAACTCAATGTCTTTACAAAACCTATAAAACACATAATACACACATACATGTAAGTACAAATGCACACACACACACACACACACACACACACACACACACACACACACACACACACACACACAAACCTACTAAGCAACACACATTAAAAAGTGAAAAAAGAAAAACTACACTGAGATCCCAATTGATATTAGATAAGTATTTACTCATTTGCAAAAGTATTGATACCAGTAGTGCCAACTGTCATCAGTCACCAGACAGTTTCACAAATCACTGCAGTAGATGGACAGGCACATTTTCCTCACTAACACCATGAAAACACGTAACTCCTACTTCATGTAATATAATTTACTATAACCAAGGGACTGCAACCAGAAAATACTTCTGAAATTTTTGATTATTTTTTAACTCTTTTGTGGTATCGAATAGGTATTGTCAAGTATTTTTCTGGGTAGACTATTTATATAGAGTCTGAATCCTAGTAATGGGTAATGATGGGAGTAATGATGACTTTAAATGGTGCTGTATACCTTTCAGTTCCATAGAAAAATACAATGCCAATGAGCTCAAACAAGGCGATGATGAGGAAGGGTATAGATCCAACATAGGTGTTAAAGATCTCCAGCCAGTAGTTCCCTGAGCCCATGGCAAAGATCAGACCCATGAGGAAACATATGAGGCAGATCACCGCTGAGAGAGAGAGAGAGAGAGAGAGAGTCACATCAAAGAGTCACTTTTGGCACTTACAGGAAAATGAATATGTCCCTGTACATGAAAAACCTTCATGTCTTTATAATATAAAGGCTTCAATGGCTTCAAAAATTTTCAAAAATCAAAAAAATATTTAGGCCACAAAGAAGAATTTGTGGCCTAAAGATTTTTTTGATTTTTGAAAATTGTATTAATTTATTTTTAAAGCCGTAGTGATGCAATGCTTCAGAGCATTAAAATTCTGACCACAGAGCTTCAAATGTCCAAATTTTTGTATTGTGTCATACCAGTGAAGACTTCTCTTGGCATCCATTTGGGCACCAAGTGCAGGTCGAACAGTGGGGTGAGAACCCCCTCTAGGTTCCCAAACATGGAGGAGAGCCCGAGGCTGAAGAGCATGACGAAGAACAGCACAGACCACACCTGAGAGCCCGGCATGTTGATCACAGCCTCAGTGAAGACGATGAAGGCCAGACCTGTACCTGATGCACTCTGGGTTGTGATTGCATCAGCAAGCATGACATTAACATACTTACAGACTCATGCATTATACAGTAGTGGTCTTTGTATTTACATTGTGTTAGTTTTGTCAAAGGCAATTACAGTAATGATAATCCGTTACTACGTGATCATTTTCATGGATCAGTGCGATAGATTGATAAATATATAACATAGTGTGTACATGGTCATTTTTTCTGTTAGTATATCAGTGACAGTGTCTGGTAAGTACCTGATCAAGAAAATCTTGGAGGTTGCATTCCGTCAAATCCAAATTAAAAACAGTGTCAGGATCAGTTTTGTTTAAATGACTCAACCACTCCTCATAGTTTGAATGGGTTATATTTTTGTCCGCAATGTCAAATGCATTTGTCAGGGCCAGGATGTTACTGAAAGATCAATGAAGAATTTCAACTCCTGGTCCTACCAACAGATCTTTTCAGAGGTCAGTATTGTTCTGTAAATTAGCAATGGAGAATTTCTTTGGTTTTACATACCTGTCTAGACAGGAGTTGTAGTTTGTGATTGCTTTGAAGCCCAGGATGGCGAATATGGGAATGGAGGCATAGATAGATGTGGCACTATTTATGCATCCTACCACCACAGTGTCCAGCTCACAGTTATTGCTGAAAGACAAAACAAATATGAGAATGTTTGTGTTTTTGCTTATGGTGTTTTGTAGATGTATTTGACAGAAGCCATAGCTCAGTGGAAATGAGTAATCAGTTGTTTTATTCTATAATGTCTTTCTATGTCATGGCTTCCTAACTGTAGTAATGTATTTGTTAGTGTTGGTTTCTTGACTTTGTGTTTTGTTAGGAAACACAAGAAATAGTATCAGGATGTATCTTTGGGTAGTCAAGCTGCACCATAATGTTTCTACAGCCAGGGGGCGACAAGTCCTCAATCATGTTCTTGTTGCTTTGTGGTTGTTTTTTGAGACTCATCTAGATACAATTCCCTGTGTAGTGTAACCAGGACTTGATCATAATCTCTCGTCTGAACTAATGGTTCTGTTCTCATCTCTCGACTGTTATGGAGTAGTCCCACCTCCCTCTTACCCCTCTGTAAAATGCTTACATTTACCTCCAACAAAGAATAGAGAAGCATACTCTACTCTATAGAAAGGGAAAGGAAAACTGTGCGAAATGCAAACAGTGTGGTCACTGTGATGTGTGTGTTAGATCAACAAAACTTCTCAAATACCACAGAGTAATTGTGTAGTCTTACTGCAGTGGGTTGTAGCTGGAGAAGGCGATGAGGCCTCCAAAGGCCACAGACAGAGAGAAGAAGATTTGGGTCGAGGCATCGAGCCACATCTGAGGATTTTTCAGCAGTTCCCACTATAGGGCAAAAACAACATAATATGGTGTAGAAACAAACTATAGACTACTTACCTGGATAAAAAAAACTATTTACCCACAGTTGTGCTACTGTAAACTAAATTTAGCCAAATTTAATTCTAAAATTGTTGACAAAATAGTGTCAATCTCAGTTGTCACCATGCAAACCTAAAAAAAACCCTTCTAAATTCTCTCAGTTTTGTAAGCTGTTATGCCTCATTTTTTATTATCTTCTACAAAAAAACATAAATATATAAATAGTTACTGATTTGAGGTCTGTTCCAATGGCAGAAGGATGGTGGGAGCACCTACCCTGGGTGTGAAGAGATACAGGAGACCATCTGTTGCTCCAGGGAGAGTCAGGGCTCGAATCAAGAAGATGGTCAACACCAAGTAGGGGAAGGTGGCTGTTACATACACTGCCTAGAAAACCAAAGTGTGTGAAAGAGTGAAGGCAATGGAAAGTTTTAACTTTATGAGCTTTGTGGATTGTATAGTTAGCTATGCTGGGATACTGGGCAATACTTTTGATATTATTCAGCAATTTGTCACTCCTACTGTGCAACCAGCAGCTTTAGTCGTGGTTTTACAAGGTCAATGACATTGTCAAGGTTAATAGGAACCAGTTATATGATTACCTAACAACCCTGCCCAAAATGATGCCCTATGTACAGGATCATTGTATGTGTATGAAATTTATTTGGACTCAAGCAAGTCCTTTAATGTCAATGAGCATCACTGTATTCAACAATCCTGTGATTAGAGTCATCGGTAATATTACTCGCCCATAGCCACATAGCCCGCCCATAATACGAATGTCCATATGTATCATGGTCTGGGCACGGTCCTCTGGGGCGTGTTTACATCGGTAGAAGTCTACGGCCAATACGAAGCTGATTAGATAGCTGTCCAATTGTTTCAACCGAATGAAGCCCTCCCCGCAGTATAATCGCGTCAGGTTAAAGAACCTCCAGACCATGAATACGGATGAACAGCAGTATTATGGTCGGGCTATGTCAGGCTAGGGGTGCTTTAGTTCCCTACCTTTCCTATTGTCTCAATTCCTCGGATGAAGCAGATGTAAATGACGAGCCATGCAGTAGCGAGACACACTATTATCCACCAGTGCAGTGATCCATTGATCTCAACGGCAGGAGAGATGTTAAGCGTCTCACGGTACCAGAAGTAGTTCACTGAGGTGCTTTTCACACACTCCTCAACGTAGCCTTGAATAGAAATAGAAATAAAATCATTATCAACATATGAACACATAATATTATTACAGTTCTGCTCATACGTTTGTATGCTTGATGCTATTTTTTGCCCTCAACGGCACCTTCCAGGCAGCAAGTCCCTACTTTAGCCCTATTCCTAACCTTAACCACCGTAATCCTCACCCTAACCCTATATTTGATAGATAAGAAAGATTCTTTGTCATTTCTTGCATGGTAAGAGTTAAAAGTTATTGTTATGCTGTTACATTTTTATTATTATTAAGACTATTAAGACTGTATAGACTAATTGTCACTGAAGTCTGCATTCTTTGTACGCCTATGCAGTATTTTCACTAGACCCTTTTTACTGAGGTATGTGCCACACTTCTGAGCCATGCTATTGCTCGGTGTCCTAGGAAAACTACTGTATTTGTGAATATCCCTCATTTACAGTATGCGGTACACATACACAACACGTACATTATGATATAAATGATACAGTCAAATTATCCCCTATCCAAAAACCCAGACACGCATCCCCACAGTGTGAGTCTGGATGATGCACACCACAGATTGATATTTAACTGTTAAACATACCTGGGCAAACTAACTGGCCCGGGGGCCAAATGCGGCCCGCAGATCTATTTAATGCGGCCCATGGAGCCTTCCCAAAATATAATCATTTCTCATTTAGTCATGGTGACTTAGATTATAGGCCTTATTTATCAAATGTGTTGTAGCTTATTCATGAAATGCAAATTCCACCATTTTGAGCCTGCATATTAACATGTTTTCTGGGGCTACTGGTCTGAGACCAATTTACCGGCATCAATTGGTTAACTGTTAACACCCGGCCATTTAGTCAAAATCTAAAAGCCAATGTGGCCCCTTGGCCAAAATAATTGCCCTCCCCTGGTTTAATACAATAATAATTAACTTGATGTGCACACATCGCAGACAGCTTTCGCTGGCCCCTCTCCACAGCTGAGTTGTATGTTAACAGCCTCACTTACAGCACATCATTAGTGTGACATCATGTGTTTTATATTACTCAACCTCTTTTCTTTTTTCTTTTCTTTACTTGACACAGCAGGCATGTTAGAGCTGCTATAGGCTACCGTGCTGTATAAGCCCATGCAGGGCTACTGCTGCAAATGTTGGGCCCTAAAATAAGATAAAAACAAAATAATGTTTGGTACCCTTAAACGTTGATTCTAGTTAATGTTCTAGTGGGCCCCCTGTCCGTGGCAAGTGTCCCCAGCCCCATACTGTACACAAATAGTTGGGTATTTATAAAGGCAGATATTGATTTATGTGGTTGCGCTTATCATCCACATATGTAAGCTGATGTTTCAGTCACTGAAATCATTAAGTTTTAATTCACCTCTGTTTGGCTAGATCTATGTGTCTGACATGTCTTTGACAGCCATCCCTGGTTATTTGGTAGCATTGTGTGGAGAACAGAATTAGTTTCTCATTAAGCAGGAAGATAATGTATATCTGTCCTCTTAAATACCCATCTACACATGCACAAGGCCATGATGTCACACAAATCGGATGGCTTGGGTTCAACTTCCAAACACAGTGTTACAAGTCCATTTGCCTTTTTTGTCCAAATATCATCCAAATTCACCCTTTAACCTTTCACTTAACTAACTAGACCTGCAAAAATATACTGTAGTTTACATCCATCCATCACAATATAGATTTGACAAAAATATTTGGAAATATTTTGAACAGTTTACAAAGTTTTTCATGTTACCTCTACATGTTGCCTCAAAAGCAAATATTCAAATTTGTTCGTGAAATCTTAAAAATATGTGGCTTTTCAAAGGCATTATGGACGCGTTTCATTTGTCTTTTGTTTCTTTGCTTGTTTGTGTGTTTGTTTGTTTGTTTGTTTGTGTTTACCTGTCAGGTTTTCATTGATGGGGCATTGACTCCAGGGCAAGGGGTCTTGAAAGGAGTGGAAAAAATACCAGAGGACCCAAGCCAGCAGTACGTTATAAAACACAGACACCAAGAAGGACACTATCATGGAGGAGACACCTGCCAGCAACAAAGAAATAAAACGTAAACACTTTCTTTGCATTTTACTTGCATACAGAAATATGTTTATTTAACAGAATAGACCCCAGGGACTATATTTTTTATAGTCAGGCCATATGTCTGGCTGTTTAAAATCTGAATAATCAGAAAACACAGAAATTGCCCTTATTTTAAGGCGTGAAGAAACAGTTGGAATGACGCAGACAGACAAACACAGGCAGACAGGCAGACAGAAATAAAGAAAGAAAGAACCTTGAAAGATTTAACAGGTATTCTGTAAATCATGTGGTTGATGCTAGTTCATGCAAGTCTTTATCTCAAATGTAGGGTTTAGGAGTTACTTCGAGATTCAGACAATAATGATGAAATTAACATATTTTCTTAATCAGTCTAGTCATGAGTTCAACGAGGACATCCACTTAACAACTGCCTATAGATAGATGTCTAAACCAGCCAATTTCTTAGGTCAATCAGTACATTTCTGAGATTGTCATTCAATCAGATTACTCTCTTTTGACCCAATTCTTGGATTGTGCTATGTGTTCCTTCAATTCACTGGTGACTGAGGAACTGACTGCAGCACTCACCCACTCCTCCCAGGTAGGGGGATATGGAGTTCCACACTCCGATGCTGCCCAGTCGGAGACGCTGGCCGATAGCCAACTCCAGGTAGAGGAGTGGAAGACCCTCAAACACCAGCGCTATCAGGTAGGGGATGAGGAACGCACCTGAGGAACAGGACACAGGTTAGTCTGATCTAGAGTTATGGTTTATAAGAGGGTTGACTGACGTTCAACCAATGTTTTAACAGACTCAGTGGTGGGTTTGGAATACAACTACTGTAAGGCTGATGGATTATTTGTGATGGAAATTACATATAAATAAAATGTCTGACAAAAAAGTCTGACAGTGGTAAAAGGACTCAGGGAAGACTGGGAAGACAGATATTCTGGAACACCAGTGCTATTACAGCAAATCGTTTTAGAAGGACTGACTTTCTGAAACCCAAGTGCTATCAGGTAGAATGTTAGGATACAGACGTTCTGTAACTCCAGTGATATCAGGAAGAGATTTTGGCAGACAGTGATTCTGAAACATCAGTTCTATCTGGTAGAGCTTTAGAAGCTGCAAGTAAGAGTTGGAATCTTGTTGAACTCTTGACCTCAAGGCATTTGCACACATCTCAGACAAAGGTTCCAACTGGAATGTGGAAGAGACTGTTGTATGTGGTCTTTTGTTCCGTTTGTGTATCCATGTCAATAAAGAAAGTTCACTGCAATGATTACTGACTTTCTAGGAATTGCTGTTACTAGGCCTAGGTTTCACATGGGGACCATTATTTTAGAGTAGTTTTATAGTGTAACCATGGTGACCCTGCTGGAATGTGTCCAGTAACATTAGTCACCCAGTAGGCCTAGTTAGCAAGCATTCCCTCATCCTCTTCCTCCTCCCCAGTGTTGTGGAATCAAAATTGCAAAAAAAACATCACATGAAAGGACTTTAAATGCCACCCTTCTACTTCAAGGGAATGCAATAGAAATGAGAACCATCAGCCATTTAGATTCAATGCTACTGGACCCCTTGTTGTTCTGTTGGGTAATCTATATGCAATGTAATGTTTTCACAATGCTCTGTGCGTATAGGCAATGCATACATAGGAGTAATGCCTTCAGTATGTGCATATACCGGTACATCTAATTGATGGATATGGAGCCAGAAAACAATCTTTAATTTAGGTATTTTTTTCAGTTATGTAAATACTGACACATGAATTGCACAAACTTGGATGCATTTTTTCCCATCTCAGATGATGGCATTCGTCCCAAGCTGCTGAGCTAGGCTAATGTAAATGGCATTGAAGTGCAAGTTCAACAGGTTCACTCACCCCCTCCATAGATCTGGCAAAGATATGGGAACCGCCACACGTTGCCTACACCCACAGCAAAGCCGATGCAGGTGAGAAGATACTGTGTCTTATTGTCCCATTTAGGTCTTTCCTCAGTGGAGCTCTCCCCATCTTCCCCGGCTCTCTCGCCATCACGTCCTGAGATACTCTCTTCCCCCATTTCACTCTCACTTTCATCCAGCTAACAACAGTATCTCTCTTAAGCGTGAAGTCATTTGCTTGAGAAATTCACATTTGTTCCCGACTCCTTTTAAGTGGGCGTAGGTTAGTGTCCCATTCCCAAGTGCCGGGGGTCACGAGACTAGCCCTTTTTTATGTGTGTTGGCCAAAGATCTAGAGGAATGGGAAGAAAGAGCAAGTTGGCAATCGTTCGGTTTCTTTCTTTTTTCTTTTTTTGTACTTGTTGCTCTAGGCCATGTGTTATTGCAGCTCTTTAAAGAGATCTGGTGTAATGGTTAACCTTATGATAGCATGCCTTGACTGCATGCACTGTTTAAAGAAGATTCTGTGAAAATGATGAGAATTATTTTCTACTGTTCCGGGAAATCCGGGAAAGACAAAGTTGCTTTGCTGATTTTTTTTAAATTATTTTTTTTTGATGGGAAATTTATGCAGATTCCTGTTTAATACATTCTGCGATTGTAGTTAAAGAGATGTTTTATTAGTCTACAGAGGGCAGTTAATGAAGTTAATGATCAAAGCAAATCATTATTAATCATAACTGAGTAAAGGTTAAACCAGCTAACACAATCCGTGCTATCTTTGCACTTAGAGTGTGTAACAGTTAATGAATTAACAATCATCTAATTTTTGTAATTTGACCAGCACAAATAACAATACAATGCAAATATTGTGAATAACAGTAAAACACATCAGGTATTATAGATATTGTACATACGTGAGTTAGCAAATCACAAGTGGTTCAGGTAAAATTTTCCACGGCACCATTGAGCTATATTTTCCCGGGGCAATTGTCCCTGAAAAGAAGGGGAAGCAAAACTGTCCCACGGCTATCAATGATTCATCATTGTACTTTTATGGCCACATTCGCTGTGTGTGTGTGTGTGTGTGTTTCTGTGTGTGCGTGTGTGTGTCTGTGTGTGTGTGTGTGTGTGTGTGTGTGTGTGTGTGTGTGTGTGTGTGTGTGTGTGTGTGTGTGTGTGTGTGTGTGTGTGTGTGTGTGTGCGCGCGCGCGCTTTAGTGCACCTATGAGAAATAAATATTCTTGTATTTTTCCATGCACACGTTAAGGGTCTGGGTTTAAAATTAACAAAGTCATTATAGCTCTCACTCACACACACACACACACACACACATACAATTACTTAACTTTTTTATGATGTATTTTTCAAATGATTCACATTTAATCACTAAAGACATGGTCAACTGCTTGTGTTACAAGGTCAAGATGTCCTGCCATAATAACAGGTACTAGCGTATAGCATTCCTACTTTATGTACAGTATCTGGATATTATACTCAGTAATCAGTGGCAATAGCATCTTTATTTTGTATATTAATTTCACAATGTTATTTACAAGTATCCACAATTAATTGGTGACATGTCATTGTGTACATCTCTAACTTTTTACAAACAATACTTTTACAAAATCTCTCTCTCTCTCTCTGTCACTCTTTCTCTCTCTTTCTCTCACTCTGTCTTAGTAGGTCTTTTAATAAACATTCAGCAAACATTCAACTTTTTGTAATTGATGGCAGATGCTCCTTTTTGATGAAGCGGTTGTGAAGAAACTTCACCAGAGCTACGCATGGTGGAAGCAAGCTTGGAACTCCAGCAAGAAAGAAGATAACGGCATTCACCCATCCAGGAAATGGTACATTATCCATTAGTGGAAAGTTCACCTGCAAAAGAATCAATAGCCCAATATAGATTATTTTCTTTAATTTTTGATTAATTGAAAGTATTTCATCCCATTTCAACAATGCAAATACTCACTGAAGTGGGATCCCAAACAGAGTAGGTCAGTTCTTGTGTGACTTGATTGATTAAATAAGCAAGGAGAATAGCTAATAGTATAAGGGGGCTTGTGAACTTCCATGAGATTTGCCAGTAGATGTTGGGCTTGTGTCCAATCATGAATTCAAAATCTTTGTTAAATCTGAAATGTTGTAGAAAAAAAAATGATTTCAGGGTTAATTTTCAGGTACAAAGTAAGGGTATTCGCTTTTACTCTTGCTTAGTATGTAGTTGTGTTGCTATATATAGTACAGATTGGAATTGGATACTTCGATCAGATTACATAAAGTTTATATGTAACTGCAATGGTGTTAAAGATAAGAAAGCTAAGAGAGTTGAGTTCACCTCTCAATTCCGTACAAGTAAGCCACAGCCAGTATTTCCAAAAATGCCAGAAAGAAGAGGGGGATGGATGCTGCAAAAGTGTCAAAGAGGTTCACCCAGTACTGGCCAGACTCCAGAGTGAACAGCAGTGCAATAAAGAAAGCGATGAAGCAGGCCGCACCTGAAACACACATGAAGCTGATTTCACATAGTAGTCAAGCAACTAAACGCATCTAATTACATTGCAAGGATTTGTTAGCCTATTAGTTTGGTTAGTGTAAGTCCTCACAATCAATCAGATTTGAGGATACATACAGCCAGTCAAATTCAGCGGCCTACAATGTATTGCTGGAATTCCTCAGCCAATGAAGTTTGTCAAACTGCAGTCACCAATGGAAGAGGAGGATTCTGATACCAATTAGAGTGCATGATTCTGTAAATCAGATTGAGGGAGACTCTTAGCATTAAAGTTGTAGTGCGCAGTACTTCCAATGATCTGCCCTGTTGTTTAAGCTCACCAAGTACTGTTAGGACGATGAGAAATGAGGAAAATTCGGTAGGACATAAAATAGCACAATTGGAGCTTAGAAAAACTGAAAAATGCTTCGGCATGCTAAACTGAGAATAAGCCTTTAGCCCAGTGTTTCTCAAACTTTTTCAGACCGAGGACCACTTTGCCCAAAAAATGTTTTTCAGGGACCACCTGCCCTCGCGCCCCCTTGCCAAGTCACATGCTACTACCCTTGTCATTTATAGAGTAGGCACTTAAAATGCTTTAATAAACACTTAGACTAACTGAAAGATGCTTCGGCATGCTAAACTGAGAATAAGCCTTTAGCCCTCTATTCAGTTATTGTCACCGGTTTTACACTTGGGTAACCGACGGCTACAAAATACAGGCTTTATATGCTCTTTTATAACTGAATAATGAGGCCGTCACATGACCTGGTTATCAGCCTACTGATTATCAGAATTAATTGAACACATCAACTAAAGAGAAAATGGCTATACAAAAGGAAAACTCACTTTGGTGACACCTAGTGGCAAGCCTTAAAAAGTCCAAATTGTGACAGCAAAATTTAGATTAATAAATTGAGTTTAATTCTCTTTTTGATCTTCTCTACCAACAGCATTCAGTAAATTTGAATAAAAGAGTCATGGAAGTACTTCAGACAGTCATTTAAATTGAATGCCTAGTCTGGATCACACTGCTGTTGCCCACCAGGGCCGTTTCAAGGTGCTGAGGGGGCCCCAAGCAAAGAGGACATGGGGACCCTTCACACCCATAAACACCGTCCTACATAAACAACTTATTAATAATCTTCAAGCATCTTTCATTAGAGCTAATATAATTATTAATGATCATATAATTATTATTAAAATATAATTATTATTATAATTATATACAGTTTAGTCATATTTTATAAAAAAAAACGAACAAAAAAACCGCTAAATAACTAACGTTATTAAGCAGTCAATCTTGCAGGCCCCTTTCTACCTGGGGCCCCAGGCAATTGCCTGGTTTGCTGGCCCTGTTGCCCACCTGATATGAACTCCTTGGGCCATGACTTGGGGAAGATGTTGAGGTCCTGAAGGGGCACAACCACACCCTCCATGGTCCCAAACAAGCTGGAAAGTCCCAGGCAAACGAGCATCACAAAAAACAGCACTGACCACAGGGGGGAGATGGGCATGTTGACAATTGCCTCAGTGAAGACTATGAAACCCAGTCCTGTCCCTTCCACACCCTTTAGAATGATGATAAAGATAGAAAGAGAGACTTGTGTTTATGTACAGATTATTAGTTTTCTATTTAAACTTAGATTGATTTATGGATTTATACACTCTACATTCAAATTTTATTCAAAATTATATTGAAATTATATTCAAAAAAATCAATTTGAACTTGTTGATATATAAATTTAAGGTTGTGTGTGTGCGTGTGTGTGGGTGTGTGTATGCACGCGTCATCAATACTATACAATGTACCTCACTGAGCAGCTTTTGCATGTCACATGTCTGTAGCTCCAGACTCTGAATGATGCCTGGGGATGTGCTGTTGAGAGACTGAAGTGATGTCTCGTAGTTGTCCTCAGTAATGCTTCCCTCGGCTAAATCAAATGCATTCAGCAATGCCAGGATATTCCTTGGGGCAAATGAACAGCAGAAGTCTCAGTGCTTTTGACCAGGTGTTCCTGTTCCATTTCCTTTTTTTACCTGGGAAAACCCATTCTGATCTGAGAGCTGTTTGATTTGACTTTGCAGCTCAGTTAGGCCACCAGGCCTATTTGTGGTTCATTTAGTTTACCTCAGTGATCCCCAAGTTCACTGACAGATGACTGTAACTTCATAAAATAGTTGAAACAACTATGCAATTATGATGGACACATCCATTTAATTTACACTAAAGAACGTAGTAGGCTAAAGGAAGACCACTGTTCAACACATGGTTTTGTGAGTTTGGCCCTTGGCATGGAATGCTTGACAAAATTTGGCCATTGAGTAGAAATAATTGGGGACCACTGGTTTACCTGAAATAGGGAGCCAATCAAACAGGCTTTTAACCCAGACACAATAGAGGCGGGCTGAAAGCAAAGGTTCAGTGTAATTCAAACATCGACTACTCTAGGTAGTAAGTGGAATGAAAGAATTTGGAACAACATAGGAGGAACACAAATGCAAACAAGCTCTTTACATTGAGTCAATGGAACATACAGCATTCAAAACCAAAAGTAAGACGTGAGGTGCCACAGAGTCGATTGTTCGCTTTTGTGTTCGTGATCAGTCTATGTTGTTCCAAATTCTTTTGGCCTACTCACTGTCTAGTGCAGTCAGCATGCTTGTGCAACAAGGCTATGTTTGAATTACACCGAACCTTAGCTTTGACATTCAAAGCCAAAATCAGGAAGCAACCAAGACATGCATTTTGAGCTTTACTCATTGATCCCACTCAGAGTTAGCCTGACTAATAAGCCGTCTGTTGACTCTGTCACAGTCTGGAACAATGCAATGGAAACATGTTTTCAATTGGATATGACGTATCCTCTCACCTGGCTCTCACTTCTGCATTCAGCAGTAAGAGATCGCTAGCTAATTCAAATTTATTTTGACATCGTAGCGGCAAATGTCATGTACCAATTTTGTAAAGGTAATTCGAAAGTAGGGGGGAGAATAACGAATGTGTTCAGGCAAGTTAAGAGACATCGCTCTAAACTGTGTGCTGATTGGCTAAACCGTGAGCGAACCAAAGTAGGCGCTCTGGTCCAGACTCGTACGGAGGTAAAATTCATTTTAACATAAGTACGTAGGATGGCGCTGCCAGGCTAACTCAGAGTAGTGTAAGATGAGGGTTATTATCCAGACCAAGCTCAGTGTCAGATTGAGACAACTGGTCATGAAACAGGCAAACTCTCTCCTAGTTTGCCCATTGCCTTCCAACGTAATTCCGCTCGATTCTCCTCTCTCCTCCCATCTTCCCATCTGGGGTTTCGGCCACTGGGCTTAATTACACACAATGTATTTCACCCTGGCCAATTAGCGAACTATGTAGCACGAGAATGCAATAGGCTAGGTCTATCAGTCTAGGGCCGATTCAATCTTTTTTAATTTAATCACCTACAGCAAGCAATTGTTTCTCAATATCTGAGATCACAGACCTTAGTACGTAGTGAAGCGTAGACCGATAGGATGGTTATGTAAGGGATAACGGCCGCCGAGATGTCCGGATATAAGAACAATAATGGACGAGGCGAAGAACAGCCCGATGGTGCAGCCTACGCCAAGTCCATTATTTTTTGTATATCGGGACGCCTCGAAGGCTGTTATCTCGCTTATCACCCGGTTGCAACTGAAACGTATAGATGGTAAACAAGTGTTTAAAACATAAAAGAAACATGTGGCTCCGTTTAGAAAGAAGTTATCCTGTTCGGTTGGGGTACTATTTTCATATGAAAGAAGATCTGCAAGGCTACATTCTAATGAGTATCGATATGGAACACTGGTTAAACGCCTCAGGTGTCCCGTTATCAAGAATTAACAGACACCCTGACAGCCAATCAGAAAACAGTATTCCATCCCATTCCACCGGGTGATAAGACCAGGCTATCTTCCCTCTGAAGAGTCTCTTACCCACTAATGCACTCCTCAAACTTCTTTGTGGCTCTGAATCCCACAATGCAGTAGACCACAGCTGCAGCGTAGACAGAGGTCACCACTGTGACCACTGATAGAATGATGGCATCTCTTTCACAGTTGTTACTGAATGGGTAACAAAATAAAGGTTATTACAAGAATAAATAAAAAAAATGAGAAACTTTCTTAAAATGATACTCCAATGCTGAACTAAACTTCTACACTACTAAACTACTAAAACTCTTCATGTATACAAGTCAAACTTTTGTGAAAATTATAGTAGAAAACAGTTAAATTGTCATGGCTGCGTTTTAAAGATCTGCCGGCATTACTGTTAACAGCCATACAATGGTTTCAATGAGCATGTCAGTGTAAGGTTGCTCAAGGTTGCCCAAGTACCATTGGCTTGTACAGTAATTGTGGTAGATATTAAAAACCCAACTACCATCATAATTTTCATTTTGAATGAGAGTTTGACTCATTATCATATTCATGATGAAAAAGAGCTTCAACAGCTTCAGCGCCAGAGTTTCACTCTAATTAATTAATTATGGACTTTGTTGTTTGTTGTTATTTTCTCTCATGCTTTGTATTAGCGTATGGATTCCTTTGCCTGTCTACTCACTGGACAGGGTTATAGCTGGAGAAGGAGACAAGACCACCCCAGGCAGTCCCAAAGGCGAAGAACACCTGTGCACCGGCATCCAACCATGTCTTTGGGTTCAGAAGCTCGTTTACCTATAAAGAAGGTATGTGAATTGTGTATTGTTGACTACAATGATGAACAACTAAAATGGAGTTTGAAGGAAAATTTCACAAAATTTTATGTACAGTATGTACTATGCAGCTCATATAGGTCATCACTTCCATATCTGTTCATGTCACTCAATGCTAAACATTTATACATGGGACTCATCACAACAGGGATGAGTAGACTTTATGTTCCTGGCTTGTATTAGCATGATTAGAGTATGTGACCTTAAATGCCTGAGGGTAGTGTTAAGTGTTAACTAACTTGTGTTAAGTGTTAAGCTCACATCAGGAGTGAAAAGGAACTCAAGTCCACTTAATGAACCTTTAAGGGTTAACCCTCGGATCAGGAAGATAAGTAGAACCACATAGGGTAGAGTGGATGTCACATACACAGCCTGAAAAACAGAAGAAAAGAACACTTTTAGAATGAGGATGTGCTAGATTCAATGCTTGATAATGTACCGTATGGTGTAGTAAATGAAACTACTACAATGATCTAAATGAAAATATGAAAGGGTTGAAATGCCCAAAGAATTATAAATCACTAAAGCCGCACTCTGTATACTCCCACAGGACAATAAAGCAGAATTATATTGCATGTATTAAGCTCATAGAAGATATATTGCCAGATGAATGTATTTACCTCCATTAATAGTAGCAGTAATTAAAGTAATCGTTTGGCATCATTCATGCATAGCCCAGTTGCACAAGCCTGCACTACTTACTTTTGATTGATTTTGGTGTCATTGACTCAATGCAAACTGCTGGTTAGTATTTGTGTTTGTGTTTGGTCTATGTTGTTCCAAATTATTTTGTTCCACTGACTGGCTATCTAGTGCAATTGTCAGGCTCGTGCAACAGGGCTATGCTTGAATGACGCCCATTGATGGCTTTTGGGTAACTAACCTAGGCCGCGTATCCCGAAGCCTTCTCAATTCTAATTAGTTTAGATTAGATTAGCCTTTATTGAAGAGAAATTCGTCTTGGGCAGTCGAGAGGTAGGGATTACACACACAATAAGATATAATACATATAACACTTATGGGCCAATGCCCACACACAATCACACAGTCACAAAGTTGCCATCCACTAGACCACCAAAGTTGGCCAGTACAGATACGCATTGCATATCCTCAACATACACTTATATAGCACACTGACCCATAGTATTGCACAAAGTCCCAAATTGCACACATTCCCTTAAAAGATTGCACATACTCTCTCATTTATTGCATGCAACCCTAGCCTAAGTATTGCACTTATTCTCATATATTGCACATAACCCTCATAATCATCCATACACATTCACTTCACATTTCACAAGGAAGATTCTCCTCGCCACACACACACACACACACACACACACACACACACACACACACACCTTTAATATTGCACATACAGCACATGTAGTCCTCACAGTCATCCACACCCTTTCCCATCACATTTTTCATGAAAACCATCCCTCCATCCACGCACACACCCACACACACCCACTCACACCCTCACTCCTACCCAGCCTGATTGCTCCTCATAAAAGCATCTACCCAACTCACCCTTACCTACTGTTAAGCAGCTTATTAGATAAGGGAACAGTAGAACATTTATATCTGTTTGTTTTGCAGTTTAAGACCCTGCATATCTTCTACCTGAGGGCATCAATGCATACTCCTCATGCAGGATGTGATTCACATCCCCGACTATTTTGAGGCCTTGCTTTCTCAATGTGTCCTCAAATATGTCTTGGAGTGAGACGGGCGGTGTTGTCCCCATTTTCCCAGCCCTTCTTAGTCAGTGGTGATACCTATACATTAAGTACTACTTAAGCATTAAGAAGGGAAACACAAGCCTAACCAATTAGCCAAGAGCTATCTTTTGTCAGCAGCATAGCCCTATGTGATTTTAAAATTGTTTTTAAAATTTTGCAATGCCATGTTGTACTGTACCTTGCCTGAAGATTCAATGCCTCGAACACAAATGGCATAGAGCAGGAGCCATGCACATGCGAGGCATAAGACCAACCACCACTGCAGGCCCCCGTGGTCATTGATACTGGCCGAGGTGTTGAGGGTCACTCTGTACCAATAATAGTCTATAGGGGAGCTCTGAGCACACTCTGGCACCAGACCTGTGGAGGGGCAGAGGAAGGGGTGGGGCGGCAGATGATGATGCAGTCATGGCTGAGTAGTGGTATTCTAGCGGAAGTTCATAACCCAGTTTCAGAAAGGAAAAAGGTTAAACCACACACTTGCTCTAAATCACATTCAACCAGTTACTGTCAGTAAGCTAGCTTCAACCTTGTAGATCAGCTTAGGAACCTAGCGAAATCACCTGTGTTAACTGCATAGTACAAAACAAAACATGGTTGGACTTCAACTTAATTCAAAACCTCTTAGCCAAAGTTACTCACCCTGGGTTCTTCTACACCTGAAATGTCTTTCTGCATTTACTCATGGAGTAAATTACCAGTAGACATGACTAAATTAGGTATAATAATTAATGCCATCAATGTTTTTAAGGTTAGCACAAATAAGGCTCAATGGTGTTTTTTTGCCCTCGGCACCTTCCAGGCAGCAGTGTCCGAAAGGCACTACATTAACTAAACCCTTAACCCTTACCCTAAACCTAAAAATTCCAAAGACCATAAACAATGCTGTACTACTGTGAACTGTGTTCTTATTCACTTCATTTGAATTTGGGTCGCCTCAGTCAATGATCTCTTTAGAAAAGGGACTTAAAACTCACAGGTCTTTGCCTTTAAACGCTCTGTCTGATTTAGATTTTTACATTTATTTCATTGTTTTTGTTTTTTTTTCCTTTGTGTTAAGTGTGTTTTGTTCATTTTGAAGTCATATTTTCACTTAAAGCACATTGTGTCTAAGTATGTCATATGAAATGTGCTATATAAATGAAATGAAAATTTATTTAACTCTCGAGAGACTGACTCTGTTTTGATGATGTAATGATGATACAATACTGGTACCGGTTCTGTTGTCATTGGCAGGGCAATGGCTCCATGGTAGTGGGTCTTGAAAAGAATTGAAGAGATACCACAGCACCCAGGTCATGATGGTGTTGTAATATAGGACTACCAGGAAGGATACCAACATTGATGCCATTCCTGTTGGCCACAGAAAACAATCAGTGACACTGCTCTGACACTACAGGGCGCAAATGTGAGTCGCATTGGTTCAAAGCATCAGGTAAATGTATAATATAATTTCTAAATTTTAATGTAGGTGGTCACCCAGTGTAAGGTCATCCAGTGTACGTAAAACACACACATGAAAATATAAGTAAATCGCCTGTACAAAATATGTTTGTTCCTGAAGCATGCTAAATATCACAGTCACATTTCCAACACCATAATTTCAAAAGCTAATACCCAAAGAGTCCCCTAACAATAGACACAGTAGGCTCCTGTTTGCTGTGCGCACATTGCAAGCAGCACCTGTTTGCTCTGTGAACCGCACATTGAAAATCATTTGTGTATGAAATGCGCTAAATAAATAAACTTGGCGTGCCTTGCCTTTCCTGTGGCAGAGAGGCTTGATGTGGAGGTAGTTTGTGTACGTCATCTTTCCTATGCTGTTCCCTAGTGGTCAAGATGTCCATTTCACTCTCTTAAGAACATCTCTCAGCACCAATAACAATAGCAATGTATCTACTTTGTGTGCCTTTCCACTTAAAAAGCAAGTCTTTAGATGTATTGCAGTTTGCTGTGGTCCACACAAACTCACCAACCCCTGCCAGGTATGGATGGATGGATCTCCAGACTTTGATGTTGCCCATTCTCAGCCTCTGACCAATGGCGAACTCCATGAGGAGGAGGGGAGTGCCCTCCAGGACCACGAGCACCAGGAAGAGAATGATGAAGGCGCCTGGGCAATCACAAATCAGACCGCTATGTTACAATGGCCAGAATCAGCAGGTAAGCATGCCATACTAAAGACAGAATGGAGAGATTCTGTTACAGACTTTTTTATTTTTTTTACCGATTTTTTTTTTTTTTTAATTTTTGTTACCTGGATGTCAAGTCAATAAAACATAATTTTATAGGCTCCTACTGTATCTACTGTATCCAGTAATCAATGCCTGAAGACAGTACAGTAGCTTCAAGTGTAAACTGAAGGAGAGTGTTTTTTTTTTCAGGCATAATTATATAACCAAATCATGTGTTGACCAACCCATGTGTTTTTTTTAAGCTCATGAGTCAGTTCATAAAAGTTTAATGTAGGCGTCAGGCAGCATCATTCTGTTAGGAGTTATTCCATGATAACCTTGCAGAACGTAATCACTTACAGCAGAATTAGATTATGATATATAAAATCAATTTATTCATTTGTTTGCAAATGTTTTAATGTATTGACCTTGGTTCATGAAATTAATGACAATCATAGTTATTATACTCATGTTCATGTTTTAGCATCACTTCATACGTTTTGAAAGCATTGCACGACTCCAAAGTAAACGTTACAGATTTCAGAAAAATGCATTGTCATGGTGTAATCATCTTTGAAAGTCCAATGAGGGACAACATAATCTTACCAATCCCATTTTAATTTGCGAAATGTGTCATATTTAGCTGTAAAGTGTGATGACATAGAGAATGGGTCTATAAAGGTATAATCTTTTTACAACTACAATAATTGTATAATCTGCATTGACTAGCACACTCTAACAATGATTACATAATAGGCATTTTTTTGATAATCATGATAATCAATTCATTTCTTTATCATCTCTACCTCACTGTACCTCCTCCATGGCTTTGACACAGGTAAGGAAAGCGCCAAACATTTCCCAGTCCAATGCAAAATCCGACACAGGTAAGCATGTACTGAGCCTTATTGTCCCACTTGGGCCTCTGTCCGGCTTCCTCTTCCTCCATCCTCTCCAGATCTCCAAGAGACGGCACCCGGTCATCCAGACCAGCGTTGGGTAGCTGGAGTTTCATAGCTGCGGCTGCTTTCTCTGTTTGTTTCCTCAATTGATAGCCAGTGTCTCGCCAGGTCACTTTTTGGTGGACAAGGGGGTGGGTCTTTAATTCCAAGAGCTACTATGAGGTCAAAGTGTTTTTATCTGAGTGTTTATTAACCTCTATCTCTACCTCTAACTGACCTTAGTCTTCCAGTAGCCTCATCAGGCATTGTCCAATGGAAGCATGCATATGGGCGTGACTATCTGGTGATTGTGTTGTTTATTTAGCAAATTATCAGTTTCTGGGTATCTTTTGCTCTCACAGTAATCAGTAAATTGTGTTTTGAATTGTTTAGTGCTGAAAATGTAAGGGTGTGGGAAAAATCCCATGATGCTATGCACAGGCTTTGATTGAAACTCTGGAAGCAACACAGGAGACAGAACCCAGAGCCAATATATTAAGTAATATAAAAATGTCAATGAGGGCTGTTTCAAGTGAATGAAAAAGTGAATGAAGGGCTGTTTCAAGTGAATGAAAAAGAAGACACAGGGAGAGGTGGAGAGAGAAAGTCTAAACCTGGAAGAATATGTGAGTCTTGTACTCTATGCTTTTAGGTTTCATTATAAGTAAAGTAAATCCATGATGATTCTGACTTTTCTTCTCCTACCTGACCCCATTATATTACCTTTGCTTATGGATTTGCTGCAGATACTGTATGGAAGAAAAGGAGAGCCAGACAACTTTGACTTCGAAGAAGGTTGCATAATAATGTAGTCCACCTAGTTTCTAACGGCTCTATGACAAAGCATGTAGCCCTGCAAGCCCAACTCTTATCAGAGTTGAACAGACCCTAGAATAAGGAGGATGATGAATCATTTTTCCCTGCATTAATGATTTACAATCACTATATGCTTTTAGTGCATATTTAGTGCCCCCCCCCCCCCCCATACACACACACACACACACACACACGTTTCACAACAGAACATAAACTATACAATACAATTTGCAAATTATGATAAAATTTAATTTATTTATACAGGTTTTATATTCATTGAGCACAAATATAGAAAAAGCCAAGTCTATTCAGACATTCACATTGTATCTACAAAAACAACTATTATAGTCACTAGTACAAGAGTGGTTAATACTGCATACATTTACAGTTTATGTAAATACATTCTTAAAACGTTCATCTTGTGCGTTCA
The DNA here is from genome assembly GCA_027497455.2 of Sardinella longiceps. Taxonomy (NCBI): domain Eukaryota; kingdom Metazoa; phylum Chordata; class Actinopteri; order Clupeiformes; family Clupeidae; genus Sardinella; species Sardinella longiceps. Next base: position 23,545,566 of record JAODXP020000029.1, read on the forward strand.
AATATTGCCATAGCATAATGTATACCTCTCTGATAAATATATTAATTTAATTTTAGATATCCTTATTTCTAAATATTCTACTTATTACATAAAACATTTTAGCAGAAATAACTATCAAAAGGTGCATTTTGATGTCACATTTACGTGTGGTAATAAAAACAAAACACTGGGAAATTCATATTTTCAGTACGCTAGGCGTTGCAATGAATCCGTAATATCCATCCATCATCTTCCATTGATAAGGGCGGTAACATCAATCGCCTCTACGACAGCGATTCTGGATGTATTTAAAAAGAGCCACAAATGGAACAGCCAAACTTGGCACGCCAGCCAGGATAAATACCATAACGTAGACCCACCCTGAATATGGCAGTGTCGCCAAGTTTGGAAAGTTTTCCTGAAAGAGGACAACACATCGTTCATTAAATACATTTTAATAACCTCTCAATTAATTTTTTGTTTTATTACATTGATGTTAATGTCCATCACTGACTATGAATTTATAACATGCAATAATATGCTACATACATTTCGCAATAACAATGTATAAATATTCTCAGTTGGAAATGTTTTGAAGAACCATGTTCAAAGAACAGAAAGCCATGGAAAAATACATAATTTCTAAAAGGACCTCCTAATAATAATGGGAGTATCCTGATTGGAGACTATATATTATTACTTTAACGGTATTCCAATGATATTCCCTTTCTAACTGAGCAACATGTAATGTAAAGCTATAAATGTAATTCTTCTTACGTAGTTTGGGTCCCATACAGTGTAGGTAAGCTCCTCTGTGACTTTCGAGACAAAGTAGGCAATAAATATAGCAAGCACTATTAAAGGACTAATGACCATCCATGTTGCTCTCCAGAAGATGTTGGGCCGATGACCAATCATGAACTCAATGTCATCATTAAACCTGTTGAAAGATGGTTCAAGAATGAGGACGTTTTAGATTAGTTTATGCTGTAGCAAATGTGTTTATATGATGCTAGCAAAACAAAGGTCGCATACAAGATTTATGCCCTTTCATTTATTGTCCTTAATGACTACAGTGCTTTAAACTCCATTAGGTAATACGTCATCTCGATATGAGCGATAAGAGTGGTTATTGCGGTTGATTCTAGTATCTCTAACTTACCTGTCTATTCCATAAATGTAACCCACAGCAATCATTTCAAAGAAAGCGATGGTGAGCAGAGGGATTGAACCAGCAAAGGTGTCAAAAAGTGCCACCCAGTAGTTCCCAGAACGTTGAGAAAAGATCAAGGCAATGATGAAGGAAACAAGGCATGTTAGACCTGGAACAAATAAAATCAAACCTCATTATTGACCAAGAAGCATTGAGCTAAAACTATAATGCTATATAATATAGACATTTTGGTAAATTCTGTCATTTTAACCAACTGAAGGAACTACAGTAGGCCTACAACTTTATACACCAATGTTGACATCAAAAAGATGAGAAAATGAAAAATGACAAAAGTGGACTGGTTAAAAAAGCTCACGTGTAACGCCTTGTGGCTTTCTCCAGGGCATTATTAGTTTAGCTTGCTGTAGTTTAGTTTGGTTTAGTTTATTTAAAAGGGGCCATGTACATAACAAGTCCAGAATTAGCCATACAGCTAATTTTTATTTGTGGTTCCTGAGGGAATAACATCAATGTTGACCATTTGAAATGATTTAACTGTAGTCTGAGTTTGAGGTACGGTAGGTTGTGGCTTTGAATCCAGGAAAGTACAGTACAGGACTGGAATTTTGCAGTTGTTCATACACAATGCAATTACCTGTGTAGACCTCTTTGGGCCATTTCTTGGGCAGGATGTTTAGATCCTGTAGAGGCACGACTACCCCTTCGATGTTGCCAAACAAGCTGGACAGCCCCAGACAGAAGAGCATGACGAAGAAGAGGACAGCCCAAAGAGGAGACACCGGCATCTTGGTGATGGCTTCAGTGAACACTATGAAGGCCAGGCCAGTACCCTCTACACCCTGGGGAGGAATAGCCAATAGATTAGACTAGATTGTTCTCCAGGAGTCTGTGAGTTTCTTAAAGGAAAAATCCGGAGTGAATCAACATGTATCCCTACTGTTTTATAGTGCCAAGCACTACTGATAGCCACCTCAATTACTCGATTTCATGCAACGCAGACTGAGATAGCGAAACGACAGCTAACAGTAACAGAATGGGGCATTTCAAAACGAAAGCAAATCGATTAGGTTTCGTTTTTGACATGACTCATTCAGTTAGTGTTAGCTGCCGTTTCGCAAACTCTGTCTACGATGCACGAAATGACGAAGTGGCTTTCAATAGCGCTTAGCAGTGTAAAACAGCAGGGCTACTGTACGTGTTGATTCAGTCTGGATTATACCTTTAAAGACCCAAGGTGTATTCCCAAGGAGTGTGTGAGTATGTTAAAGGCTACTTGTTTGATTTAGTTCAGTGTTTTTGGTTAGGTGTTTAAGTGTATTCCTACTTTTGTTTATTTCATGCATTCATGCAACAATATTCAATGAACAAAAAAATTGAATAAAATAATACTGTATTCATAATTATATATATATATATATATATATATATATATATATATATATATATATATATATATATATATATATATATATAATATTTCTATGAATGATTAATGGCCGTGGACCTTGTCGAGGGATAAGGCTAATTAACTATAAGCCCTTGGGCTATGCTCATACCTATATATTTAGTACTATTTAGCATTAAGAAGACTTCAGGAAACTAAAGCCTGGTCCAAAAAAACTACCATACCATACCCATAATAACATTATGTTACTAATTTGTGCCTTACCTATTTGACAAAGCGAAGCACATACATGAATTGGCCTATAAAAAACCATGCAATATTTTGAGCCAAAAAGGTTGCAGGTACAATTTTCACTAGCTCATGAGCACTGTTGAATCCAGTGGTTTGCCCTTTTGCACAGCAATATTTATGGGGCTACATAAGACCGCTAAGTGATTCATTAGTACTGACAGACAACAAACATGGACTTTGACTGAAGAAAGCTTTCCACCATACTTAAGTTACAGAGATTAAGCAGGAAGACACTGGCCATCGAACCTGTCTGACAAGGGTACCTCTGTGGCAAAGCCATTAGTATTTTAAAAACAAGTAAGATTAATAATGTGCCACTAGAAAGTGCTACATTAACCTCATTAGATAAACAAAAGGTGCAAAAGGTGGTTTGTTATCAGCCTATCTTTTAGCCTAGAACTCTAGAGGTACCCCTAGCGGTAGCAAATTTGAATTTGCACAGCGGATACAGTCTGGCGTGTCAGGCTACCTTTCTTTCATAACACAGAGCAATCACAATCACAATACATTTCTTACTTTTTTTCTTCAGTTTCTCTCTTATATTTCTAGAAAAGAGAGGCAAAACTCAAATCTGGCCTAGGGCACCAAAAAAGCTAGAACCGGCCCTGTTCCTAAGCTCTATATGAGCATCATATATGACCATAGCTGTCTGATAGCTCTGTGGTACCCATTGGACCGAAGTAACGAATAAACCTAATTGGATGTGTCCATAGCCTACACATATCTATTCCATACCTCACTGAGGAACGTCTGAATGTCACAGTCTTTCAGTGCCAAGCCTTGAATGATGGCAGGTGAAGTCATATTAAGCCTTTGCAGTTCAGTTTCATAGTTGGTTTCGTTGATGCTTCCCTCAGCAAGATCAAAAGAATTCAGCAGTGCCAAGATGTTCCTTTAAAAAAAAAAAAAAAAGTCGTAAAGTAAACCGCTATGGCACAATTATTTCCAAGGAGCAAGAGGTTGGTGAACCGCACAAGCTGTCGGTCCACTGGAGTTCTGCTCGCCAGTTTTCTGTTAGTCCACCAGTGGGCCATGGCTAGCAACACTACAAAAATTCCATAGATTGCAAAACAGTGATGGACCCAGCATACCATGACCGTGGGCAGCCAACAAATTGCCAGCCTCTTGCTATCAGGGCTGTTAAAATGAATGAACATTTGGAACCAAGGAAGCCTCTTTTACTGAATTTTGATAACTTACCCGCTGAGGCAGTCGTCAAACTTCTCAGTGGCTCTGAAGCCGATAATGGAGTAGATGACTATTGCTGCATACAGGGATGTGCAGCCTGTTACTATGGAGATGATGATGGCATCGAACTCACAGTTGTTGCTGAAAAGAGCCGTGAGAAACAAATTACTTTACCAGTCATTTTTGTCATACCAGAATTACATACAAGAATTCTTAAAAGAGGTTTCAGAATAATTCTATTTTTAAAAGAAATAGGCTAAGCAACTTACTGTACTGAGTTGTAGCTTGAGAAGGAAATCAAGCCACCCCAGGCAAGTCCAAATGAATAGAAAACTTGAGCTCCAGCATCCAGCCAAGTTTGCGGATTCATCAGCTCATTGACCTACATTGAAAACAAGCAAACACAGATTGAAGTATTTGCATTATTGATGAGAAACTTATGTACTTGTAATGAGTTAAAGAACTGGCATAACTCAACCCAGATCTTAGTTCACAAAATGCTACTGATAGGAAGAGAAACAAGAAAATTTGGTACAATGAGGACGGCATAGTGAAATGCCAGTTAATGCTAACCAGAGATTAAGTGGGTCTAAAATCTTTGATGATAACTAATGAGGGCAAGACAACCCAGATTCAGTTCCATTTTCTTATGTCCCTTTCAAATATTGTAGCCGCTGGTTTGCACATTTTCTTGCTCCTCTTCCTACTAGTAGCACAGAGCCAGCTGAAGCAATAGGGATGTGGGTTGATTTAGGCTGGAATCTTCCTTTAAGAGCAGAACTTACATCTGGGGTGAAGAGGAATTTTATGCCGCTCACAGATCCTTTTAGGGTCAGCCCACGGATCAGGAAGATGGCGAGGACCACATAGGGCAGAGTTGACGTCACATACACAGCCTAAACCATCGAAAACATCATTAACTTCATGTTAATTGACCATTATACAAGTTATGTCTGGTCTAACTTTTCTGGAATTTCTGATTGGACACCAATTCTAAGCGTCACTCGGAGTGGCAATATCAACTGGTGACACACTGGTGACTCTTTACAGCTGCATCATTCGCATTTTCCACTGAGCAGACTGGTGCGAACGTTATAATAGCCTACCTTTCTCCATTTATCTTAGGCTGTCGGCCTGCACCATACTTTCAATTTCCTGTTTGAAGTGGTGTTATTTACATTGCTTTCGGCTTTGTGTCTGCATCCCACTCAATATTGTTTGATTGCATCTCTGGGCAATTCTGTGAACAGCTGTTGTCTTGTTGTGTTTCTGTTAATATGCCATACCTTGCCAGTGGACTCAATCCCTCTGATACAGCAGACATAGAGCACTGTCCATGCACAAAGAGACACCAGGACCAGCCACCACTGCAGTCCCCCAGACTCATCAATGGTTGGGGTGGTGTTGAGTGTCTCTCGGTACCAGAAGTAGTCTACTGAAGAACTTTGGGCGCACTCTGCCACCAGACCTGAAGAGGGTGATATAGTGTACTAATTTAGCTGTGGGTGAGTGAATTTTTGTGGGGTTGGCTGAATTGACCTAGCCTGGCTAGTGCTGACTATGTCACGAAATTTCATGCAGCATCAGGAAGTATGGTATGGGTGGGCCCAGACCAGAATTGACCCTGTTTTGGGTCATCATCTGTAGTCTTGAGACAGTTGGTGTTTGTTGATTTACATTCAGACAGCAATGCACTGTCAGTGTAGGTCAATGCTGGTAAATCATTTCAGAACATTTCATGTAAACATTCTCAGATATTTCAGAGCTTAGCATGTTTTCACTACCTAACAGCAGCTGACTGGCAACAATAAGTGACAGATCAAGGTCCCGCATTTGTGCATTGGGGCAAAGATGGCATGATCCAAAGATTAGTACACAGTAGAATATATACTCTTCAATTCATAGCCTACCAGTTCTGTTTTCATTCACAGGACATTGGCTCCAAGGGAGAGGGTCCTGAAAAGAGTTGAATAAGTACCATATCACCCACGACAGAATGGTGTTGTAATACAGGGCTACCAGGAAGGACACCAGCATAGATGCAATGCCTGTTGGGTACAAATCAAATGGCACTGAGAAACAAGTACTCAAGTGAAGTGTGTTTCACCCTCTGCTATTAATTTAGATCGAGAAATGTCTAAAACAATCTTCTCACTGGATTGGATTGAACCGTTCTATAAATACAGTCTATGGATTGAACTTGATAGCTAAATTCCAATGCCCCCTCTAAGCCTAGAACTCATAAAGACTTAAAGCAATAAGAGAGGATTCAAGCAGAAATGTTTGGCAATAGTCTGGAGTCAATCAACCTAACTTGTTTTTCTGTTGTTGCCAAATGCTGTTGGTAGGCCTAAAGATAATATTTGTCACAACATAGACTGAATAGCAACATGGCAACCAACTTTTAATGTCACTAAGTCTAAATCCTGTGTCCCATTTAGGCACTTTGTCTGTCTGAAGAAGCAAATAGCTACTCCATTGCATGAAGGACAATGTAGCTGTTCTCCTCACCAACTCCAGTGAGGTAGGGACTGATGGACCTCCACACTCCCACACTTCCGCTGCGGAGTCTCTGGCCAATAGCAAACTCCAGGAACAGCAGGGGTGTTCCCTCCAGAACCAACAGGATCAGGAAGGGTATGATGAATGCACCTACGAGTTACACAAGTGCAATTATGTTCCACATAATAAAGCTTTGGAAATAACTGCTTCCCTCTCACGTTTTGAACACATTTAAAACATTTTGTCATTATCACAGACTCAGACACATTCAGATGGCATTTTGCACAGTTTTTGTCAGTGTAAATTGTAGGGAACAATTTGGGTAACCACCTGTGAAGTACTGGTAAGAACAAAAAGTATCAAGGGATAAATTACAGAATGAAGTACGTATACTGAAATGACACAAACTACATGAAAGTTATCTGCTTAATCTGTTCAACATGGCCTTCCTAGAATGCAGGCCTTAATTGCCCCCCTGGACTATAACAGTCTAAATAACCCTACCATTAGGCTACACTTTTAAACCAATTTTAGGTGTGATTTTACCATGATTTTCTTATTCACCCAATCTCCTCAGCAGTGGTCTAGACAGAACTCAATCTTTTCTCAAGTTGCTTGTGATATTCCAATACTCTGTCATTTATCCCTAATCCTTACAGTACTTCCCAGGCTGAAATCTAGTGTTAACCAAATGTATACACACACACACATACACTCAACACTGAACCCTCAAACCCTTCAAATTCAGCACAGTATTTGAAGGTTGTTTGTTGACTTGATGTTGACTCAGTTACTCAGTATCCCAGAAACTGTTACATTTTATCAAAAGTACTGCACATATTTCTGTGGCTTGACAATGTTGCCAACCATGTGTAGAAAACCATGACATTTCCTCTGACAAAATGTGAATTGTCCTCTGCATTTTTGGAGAGTTTAATTTACATCAATTACATCCAATCAAATGTATAGAATCATTCAAGAAAGCAACTCCCATCAAAACAATTTCTCACATAAAATATATAATCCAATGCTAGATGTGCATCAGTGTCCTCTATTATTGTTTTTTGCATGCATGTTTCTGCATGATTACATTTAATATTAGATGTATAATAATAATCTTTATCTATATAGCACTATAGCACAAAAACAAAGCTACAAATTGCTGTCTATCTGGCATCTAATCTATCATTGCTGCTTTGATGTTAGCTTTTTAGGAACCATCAAATTGTTATCTTCATACGAGGCTAATCTGCAATCAAAAAGTAAACAGGCATCCTCCAAGTTTTACCTCCTCCATGACTCTGGCACAAGTAGGGAAAACGCCACACGTTCCCCAGCCCGATGCAGAAGCCCACACAGGTGAGCAAGTACTGGGCTTTGTTGTCCCATTTGGGCCTGCTGTCCGCCTCCTCCACCTCCAGCTTCTCCAGCTGCTCATGACTTGGTATTCTGTCATCCAGGCCAGGGTTGGGGAGCTTCAAATTCAGCTTCATGTTTGCCTTTCTTGGTCTCTTTGTGAGGAATGTGGTTAATGTCTGACGCAAACGCACTCTCAGAGTCTCATGCTCTGTGACTTTGTGTTTTCTTTTTGCACCCGGGTGAGTGGTCTGTGTGTGTGTGTGTGTGTGTGTGTGTGTGTGTGTGTGTGTGTGTGTGTGTGTGTGTGTGTGTGTGTGTGTGTGCGTGTGCGTGTGTGTGCGCGCGCAAGTATGATGGTTTTATGAGTGTTTATCTTTACTCTCCAGTGACTCCCCTTGTCTTAGCAACATTAACTCCCCCACTACACACACACACACACACACACACACACACACACACACACACACACATTTGCGTACATGGACACACTTCCTTGAGTTAATCTAAGCTAAAATAGGATAAGAGACACTTAAAGCTTTAAATCATATCAGCAGAATAAGGGAGCCGCGAGTAATAACATCATTAATAAATGTAATACAACAGGTATTGCATGCACATGGTCTGTATGTGATTGCTCAGCTGTGCTATTTTAGTACACCCTATCTCTGAAGGACAGAGTGTGTTCATTCAACTTTTATTAATGAACCTCTTGTGACCCGAAGCACCTGGACAGCTTCCTTCTATGTACACTGTAGTCGAAAGCACAACAACACAGGCTTCAAAGTATTTCAAATTGACTAAAATTTGCTTAGTTACATTTAATTTTAGTGTCACTGTCACATGACTGTGAACAGCTTCTGCATTTTCCAGTCTTCAGTCCCTCCTAAATGAGTCCATCCTGTATCAATTATAATCCGTTAAAGGTACAGTAGGGAAGGAGATTCTGGGAAAAAAGTTTGAGTAAAGATAAATGTGAAATTCACATTTTTTTCAAACTTACCCTGAAGCCCCTCCTCTAAGGTACAGGATGAGCAGAGGGGGAGGGACAAATAGCAGTTGAGTCTGATCTGTTGAGACACATCACCATTCAATCATTTTGATGGGGCTTAACATGATTGGAAGATGTCTTGGTGTCTTGTCCCATAGGTGACTACTTTTTTTTTAATAATTGGATGCAATTCAGGTGTGAAGGGGATTTTAAGCAACAAAGTAAAAAGTGCTTCAGGAAAACATCTCCTACATCACAAGGCCACCATGCTTTTTTTTTTTTGCTGTAAAACTAGACTAGCTACATCAAAGATTTTCACATTTTTCAGTCTTTCTGGCACTACTAGAACATGTGAATGATGCCTTATAGCATACAAATACATTAGCAATGACATCCTGTAACTAGTTTTTTTTTTTTTTTTTTGCTATTATTATTATTTTATTTTTACACGGTATTCCCACGGTATTCCCACTCATGACTACACAGTACAGTACTACCCTGGATGGCTGGTGGGAATAAAACTTTAAAGCATTATACTCACCCTTCATATGACTGTCATCCATATTCTCTGATAAAACAAACAGTGGTAAAAAGTTGCCTAGTGTTCCTTTAATACATACAATTTAGGCTTTGAGCGGAGGCCCCAGGGTGTGGATTTGAGAGGCTATTACTATGTGTAAGAATTTTGTTTTCCCAGTTACAGCAGCATATCACATTCATAAGACAAAATGTTTAGTTTAGTTTAGTTCACAACCAGTGTGAGGTGTTCAAGAGATTATATAGGCTGTGTATAGGTTATGTCACATTAGCCCATATCTCATGACAACTGTAATTGTAACAATACTGAGTATGTGAGTATGTTGCCAAATTTCAAGAATTTCTAAGAATCTTGCTAACTATTGGTCTTACTGAGTTCATTCATTTCTGTGTGGGTGTGTGTGATAAGTGTGTAATAAATCTATGTATGTGAGGCCCTGTCAAAGTCCAAGTCTATAAATCAATAAAAGTCAAAAGCATGGACATGTATAACTTTATTCATGTTTTGTGATACAGAATTCAAAACTATGTTATAAAATAATTTTAATATCAACAATTATAGCATACCCCAGACAACCTGACAGCTAACATAGCAGCATCAGTGCCTCCCCCCTATAGTATAAATAAACTACCATCACTAAATTCTGGTCTTCAGACAACTCTTACAGTATAATAAACTCACTCAACAAAGTCACAACTCACAAACACTGTTTTTTTTTTTTTACAAAAGCTTACAGAAGAGATTTGTTCAAATAACTGGTAACTGTCTAACTATAAATTTGTGGACAAAGTGCGGTTTTATGCAGGAGTCTCAACTTGCTTTATGGCACTGGAATTACAGCAGACAAAGTAAAAAAAAAAAAAAAAAAAACACATTATGCAACTCAATGTGCCACTGCTAAGAAACACAAATCAATAATGGATACCGTATTTAAGAGAGTTTGTACAATAATTAGCCTTATGTAAGTTAATATAATATTTTTTCTGTCTGGCCATGTGTTACATATTCATGGTTAAATTTTAACCATCTGTTTGATGAAGTACAAACTGTATCATTATAATATACCTTTGGCTGGTGTTCTGCCAAACTCAAAACTGCTTCATGTCAGTGAAGATCAGTGATTAGATGTTCGTCTTTACAGTCATCTGCACTTTGTCTGATATTGTACTAATTGAATCTGTGTCATCACTTGACTTGCTGCGATTGCACATAAACTTCCATAGGGCTACGCCAGGAATAGCCAAGCTTGGGATACCAGCGAGAATGAAGATGATGGCACTGATCCAGTTTGGGTAGTAGACTTCGGCCAGAACTGGGAATACCGCCTGTGAAAGGAACATGACGAGATGTGAAACAGGTGACTGAGAGAACATGGGGTCAGGATTGCACATGATTTGGCACGTTTTATATCACATTCATAAAGTACTTTTATGTCACATTCATACTTTTCTCTCATAAAAGAGATAGGATACTCATCTCCTCATGCCCACTTGCTGGCCATAGTACATATTAAGTTACTATGTAAGCAATGCAAAACGTCACTGGGGCGTGGTGGTGGAACAGCGGAAAAATTGGACAACCTGCGTTCGATTCATGAACTCCACCTTGTGGGTCTGTGCTGGCTTTTAATAAAAGCTAAATACCAGTCAATTTTAATTTACTCTACTTTTTTTATCCTCTGACGTTAATAACATTGGAGGGTACTCTCCTAAGTGCTCAAGTTCGCAAAAGCTTGTTGGTATTCTTTGCCCAATAGCAGCACTGCCTAATCCTATCCTAATCCTAACCCCCATAACCCTCATCCTAACCCTAGATTTGAGGAGGTGGTGCCTTGACAGGCAATGTTGAGGGCAAAAAAGACCAGACGTGCTTAGTGCAGGCTGAGACGCATGGAGCTAAACACTTTTTGGGACTTAAGCACCTGGGAGAACACGGGCCACAATGGAGTACATAATCATGTGATGCATTATTAGAGAGTGTGTCATACCGCTTCAGGATCCCAGACGATGTACGTCAGCTGTTTGGTGATTGTGGTGACAAAGAAAAACACCAGGATGACCAGAATGATGAGAGGACTCAGGAACCTCCAAGTCACCTGCCAGAAGATGTTGGGCTTGTGGCCGATCATGAACTCAATATCAGCGTTAAACCTATCCACATAGAGGAAGAGGCGAGGAGAAGGTAAGTGGCAGCAATATCTCAATACATACAACTCAATGAGCTACTGCTAACAAACACAACTAGTGGATACAGTAGTTTAGTTACAGAGTTTTTACAATTATTACCCATAGTTGGAGGGTGAGTAACAGCAATGTCTGAATGCATACAGTACTGTATGCATCAATGTTTGAACTCTGATGCCAAACCCCACCCCTAAGAGACTTAAATTGCATAAATGATCCTGTCACAAGATTGATTCATGACAGAATCCAAAATCAGCCAAGACCCAGCCAGCAGAAAAAAAAGTCTGGTAACGCTCTTGAGGAACTCACTGCACTATAATTACAGTCATGACAATGTAGGCTATGAACAGTTATGAACACCTATGACATTTATGGATGCCTTATAACCCTTCATGAATGGGTTTATAATGCTTTATGACAACTGGGTGTTCATGTTACCTAGAGTCCAGTCAGACAAAGCACTGGCAGAGCGAGCTCACCTGTCTATGCCATAGATGTAAGACACAGCAATCATCTCAAACAGAGCGATGACCAAGAGGGGGATGGAGCCGGCAAAGCCATCAAACAGAGCCAGCCAGTAGCTGCCCGAGCCCTGGACAAATACCAAGGCGATGATGAAGGATACCAAACATGTCAGGCCTGGAGAACAAGAACAATGGAACATGTCAGGCCTGGAGAACAAGAACAACGGAACAGGTCTGGTCTGGAGAACAATGACAATAGAACATGTCAGCTTTGAGAAGATTAATGATAGAACATGAGAAGAGTCAATACTGATAGATCTATATAGGTACAGTAGATAGTTGGAGAGATACCATTCATTTATTCGATCATTCACTCATCTATTTATTAATTCAAATCAATGTCAAAAATGTAAAATTGTAATACTGAAGTAACATTAATAATGGTAAATGGTAACATTATCCATAACATAAGCAGGCCAGATCCTGCCGCAGGGAACCAGGTCTAGTTCAACCTGTGGTCATTTCCCAATCCCCCACCCCATCTATCCTCCCCTCCTCCCTCCCTCCTGTCTATCCCCACTGTAACCCACTCATTATGATCCAGTGGCATTATGAGTTACCTGTGAACACCTCCTTTGGCCATGTTCTTGGTAGAATGTTTAGGTCCTGTAGAGGCACCACACACCCTTCAATGTTGCCAAACATGGTGGACAGCCCCAGACAGAACAGCATGATGAAGAAGAGGATTGACCATATCGGGGAGACAGGCATCTTTGTAATGGCCTCTGTGAACACAATGAAAGCCAATCCTGTGCCCTCTACACCCTGCGTAAAGATAGAAAAACAAATGATTACAAATAGAAGGGAGTTTTTCCTTGCCCTTGCTACTTATGGGTGCTCCTTGCACTGTCTGTGAAGCACCGTGAGGCAATCTACAAATAAGTTAATTGATTTGAATTTCTGAATGTACATGATAATTACTGAGAACTTAAAGAAGTCCATCCTCTGATATTTGATATGTAGCAATAATTGAAGGAATTTTTGATGGAATTGTGTCATTGTGTTCAGGTGGGTTTAGATACCTGGCTTAGAAATTGTTCCAGTTCACAGGTCTTGAGGTTTAATCCTGCAAAGATCCCAGGGGAGGTGCCGTTGAGGTGGCTCACCATTTCATCATAGTTGCTCTCAGTGATATTCCCCTCCGGAAGCTCAAAAGCATTCATAAGTGTCAAAATGTTCCTAAGACACAGAAGAAAAAAAAACAAAAAATGATGTAATGCAAAGCCTTGTCTTACAGCTGACTAGGTCATTAGTGCTGGGGTTAAGACATGTTGTTGTTATATTTATGTTTATGGGTTTTCTGCAGATGCTTTGAGCCAAGGTGAAGGACACGGGGAGGGAGACACTCCTACATTCTATAGCCTATACAGTAACCAGAAAGGCTGAAGTTCCAGCCCCAGTCATTTAAATGACCAAGACTAGGCCAGCTAAGTTACTTCAAAGTCTATTGAATTGCCCCTCCCCAGCCTCAGTGCATATTGTCATTGTCTGGATTTTAATCCAACAGTTGTCTACCTATTGTTGTGATTAAATCATTTATTTATTAACACTTACCCATTCAGACACTCATCAAATTTTTCGGTGGCTCTGAAGCCAATGATTGAGTAGATGACGGTAGCGGAGTAGACAGAGGTCAGCCCGTTGATTATGGAGATGATCACCGCGTCCTGCTCGCAGTTGTTGCTAGGAGAGGGAATGAACAGCAGAAACAATCACCAACCTTTCAAAACTTAATTGATCGATCATCTCAAGAGTGCTACATAAAATAAATTAGTTTCAGTGAATCATTAGAGGGTATTTTCAACATTGTGGCTCTGATAGAGAAGGAGGAAACATAGTACTGTTTCAATATTTCAGCACAAATGTTCAAATATATAATCATTTACCCCATAAAAGACATGTGGCATTTTATTGGTGTTAGGATGTGAATCAAAAGTCTACTTTGCATGGAATTACCCTTCAAATCCGTCACTGTTTCTTTTACCTTTTTTTTACCACCTCTACAAATTGTCATACACTTTCATCACCTTGGGCAACTATCATCGTTGTACTATATCTAATTTAATGACTTGTTTTTTCAGCATGTTTTATTTAGCTGTGACCTTTGATACCTACTGGACAGAGTTGTAGCTGGAGAAAGAGATGAGGCCGCCAAAAGCCAGTGAGAAGGAGAACAACACCTGAGCACCGGCGTCCAACCATGTGTTTGGATTAATCAACTCATTCACCTGTAAAAAGAATCAACATGTTGATACAGGGAGATGAGATAAGAGATGTACTGAGAGGACATGTGCTATTGAATCGAGATAAGGCGTTGAAGAGAGTGTGTGTGTGTGTGTGTGTGTGTGTGTGTGTGTGTGTGTGTGTGTGTGTGTGTGTGTGTGAGTGTGTGTGTGAGAGAGAGGGAGAGGGGACATACGTCTGGCGTGAAGAGGTACTTTATGCCGCTCAGAGATCCTTTGAGAGTCAATCCTCTTATCAGGAAGATAGTGAGAACAATGTATGGCAGGGTGGAGGTAATATAGACAGCCTATATAAAGGAGATACAAGGACATTATATGATTTTCATCCCCTGATTTCCCCAATCAACAAATTTTTGTCAAAATTTTTGAAAAAAAAAAAAAAAGAAGAAGAAGCTAACAGTGACTTCAATTGACCTTTCCTGTTGTCTCAATGCCTCTGATCGCTGAGACGTAGAGGACGACCCAGGCGCTCAGCAGTGCCAGGACCATCCACCACTGCACACCCCCAGAATCATCGATACGGGCCGTAGCGTTCAGGGTCTCTCTGTACCAGAAATAGTCCACAGGGGAACTCCGAGCGCACTCTGACACATACCCTGCAAAGATGGGGAGGAAACCGGTGTGAGAAATCAAGTATCCCAGCCATTGGCAGCATATTAAGCGGTGCCATGAACAAGATAAACAACAAAAGGAAAGGCTGTGCCCAGGGTTCATAGTTGGAGTGATGTAATCATCTGTCTGTCACGGTTCGGTGGGCAAGGGAGCAGTTCGCAGTTTTATAAAGATCCTGTTTGTCGCACCTGTTCTGTTTTCATTGAGGGGACACTGACTCCAAGGTAGTGGATCCTGGAAGGAGTTGAAGAAGTACCACATCACCCAAGCCATTATAGTGTTGTAGTACATTCCCACCACAAAGGAGACCAGCATAGATGCGATACCTGTATAACAACACACAATGTTGAAAGAGACATATTTTACTGTTATGTGCATAGTATCATGTTTGTCTGTACCTTCTGCCAGAAATAGCTACCTCACCATCAATTAATTTTATGATTAGTATTTTTACTTAATTGACAAAATGTTCTGCCCACAGTGTCAATTTCTTGGGCTAATACGAATAGCATTTGGCAAACAGTATGTATACTCATCACACAATGTACTTTATATCAGTGACTCTTAAGTGTAGCGTACCGACTCCAGTGAGGTAGGGACTGATGGATCTCCACACTCCTACGCTCCCACTCCTGAGCCTCTGGCCGATGGCAAACTCCAGATGCAGGAGAGGGATTCCCTCCAGGACCAACAGGATCAGGAAGGGAATCATGAAAGCACCTGGAAAACACAGATTGAAGTTTATATGAGGTGAGCTGAATTAAAGTACATCTAAGCAGGTGATGAAATGTAAATTGTGTCCCATTCAAATTAGCAGCATTAGGTACAGATTCAAGTAAAATCATAAGACAATACAAATTAAATTAGATGATTTTTGTTGACAATTCCAGCCAAGTACAGAGGGAGGATTAATTGAGAGATGCAGAATAAAGTGGCACAGAATGGTGCTCACAGCCACTGAAATCATATCCTATAAATGAAACATGATGTGTGAATGAAAGCCTCTAATTTGATGGTATTATTATTTAATATTTATTTATATTTATTAATTATTTATATTTAAGAACCACAACAGGGTTTTCTAAGTAATCAGGTGCAAAACCTTTTCTGTGTCACAAGGACTCTTTAGGATGCATTTTTCTAAACTCAAAGGGGTAAAGAATAACGCGAAACAAGTTTAGGAAACAATACTGGTTTACTAACACAACATCAGGTTTGTTTCTTTCTTGAATTGAGAATGGAGGCATGGTTTCTGATTTATGCAGAGACTGCCTCAGCAGCAAAACTTCAACCAGTTTCTGAAAATGGTTAATCACGGGGTCACAGTTCTGAATCATTTTACTCTATTTGTCGACTGGAGATCTTTAATTAGGTTTAAAACGTCGAACAACAGCTGAAAGATGTCAGCACGTCACAGATGTTCTTTTAAGCCATTTGACCCTGTCACGTCATCTCTGATAGTGTGATTAGTAATATTGACATGTGTTTTCTGTACATTATGTTATGTTTGTGTACCCTAATTTGCAGATACACTATGCATAGATTCCATAGATCTATTTACACTATGCATCGATAGATCAATATTAATAGCTGTGGAAGTCTTACCTCCTCCATGACTCTGGCACAGGTAAGGGAAACGCCACACGTTCCCCAGCCCGACGCAGAAGCCCACACAGGTGAGCATGTACTGGGTCTTGTTGTCCCACTTGGGCCTGCTGTCCGCCTCCTCCACCTCCATCCTGTCCAGGTCAGCGTGGGAAGGGATCCGCTTCTCCAGTCCCGGATTAGGGAGCTTCAGCTTCATGGTTGCTTGAGTCCTGTAAGTCCTCACTCTTGGATATCAAAGAGATGGATGATGCCTGTCTGTCTCTCACACACACACTGTCACACTCTCACACCTTCTTTCTCTCTCAAACAGGAGTCTGTGAGAGTTGTGAGCCTATTGCACAGGGGGCAGTGGCTGTGTCTTTTGTTGACCTTTAGCACCTGTGGCCTATGTGTTATCTGGCTCGCTCCTTTCTCCTCCTGAACGCATGAGTTATTGTGTTTTGTCAGCAACAAAGGAGCTCCACTAGCGATAATGATTAATGCATAATAGATGATGATGACGGGACAAAAGATGTGCGCAAGCATAATCATCAATCTTAGAAGAATAGAACAATTGAATATTGGGATTAAATTTGAATGTTGTGCTTTTATTAACCTAGAACTGATTGTGAACTGTGATTGATATTCCATATTAATGAGATCTGCTTTCCATACTCTAAATCATTAGATTTATTTATTAAATTGTCTGTAAAAAAGATGGCAGATTGTCATTGAGGCATTGGTAAATATTGTCCTTTCCACCACAACATTCACTGCTAGTTACTCTATTATAAGCAATTATCAGTAAGTTAAAGTAACACTCCGCCGCTATTTGTGGTGTAATTTTGTACTATCATTTCCATTTCCCAGGTGCTTAATAATAATGAAAAAAGTGCCTGCAATGACCACTTGGACTTAAGCAACTTGAAGAATGAATCTGGATAAGATATAGAAAACAAAATTGTTTCATGGACATCCCTGTTGCATGATTAAAGGTATTTTTTAAAGATCCAGACCTTAGCTTTTTAACTGCATGTTACCAAATTTGACAAATCAAGCATACACAGTATAGTATTTTCCAAAACCCAATGTAATTTAAACATATGCACTGTATACAACAATGTTTCACAGAACTGTACAATTTACATACTGGCCTTGTAGCACATTTATACAGTAATTTTCCTAGACCTTTTTAATTAGCACACAAACCAGGTTTTAAACTGAATGCTGGAACTGTACAACACCACATTTTCACTGAAATATGAAATAAAAATAAAATATTAATAATAATTTAAAAAGTGTTTTCAGACAGTGTTAGCTGACTCAGTGATGTTTCCGGTAACACTTTATTTTAAGGTTCACATAGCCACTAATACATACCTAATTTAAGCCTGTATTAGTGACTTGTAAATCCAGAATAGTGGAAGAACACTTGTAGAATAAGTAAGTATATAGCTCAACGTCACAGCAACACAAACTGGGCAGTGAAATACAGCAATGACGTTGAGCTATATACTCGCTTATTCCACAAGTGTTCTTCCACTATTCTGGATTTATTCAAGGCTTATTAGGGCATTATTAAGAGTATATCAAGAATAAAAGCCTAATTAGTCATGAATAAGAAATTTGTGAATACATGCCTAACAAATGATTAATGTTGCCTAACACATGTCTTACAAGTCCCTAATACAGACATTAATTAAGTATATATTAATGGCTAATATGTGAACCTTAAAATAAAGTGTTACCATTATTCCTTGTGTATAACTTTTCATTCACATTCACATTTACGCATTTACTGTAGCAGACACTTTTATCCGAAGCGACTTACATTTTGCCAACTATCAGCCACTGTACATCAGGGCCATTCCCCATGGAGCAAATTAGGGTTAAGTGGTTAGGGTTAGGGTTAAGCTATACTAGCACGCTAGCCAGGTTCCTTAACCGCTATGTCACCACTACTTTATGCAGTACTAGGTTTATTGGCCAATATCTCCTTGCAGTAGGCATCATTTAATAAAATTGGAGTCATCATCTTCTATTGTCAAGATAGTCTTGAGGCACATGGCACAATGGCACAAACGCTTCCAAAAGCGTGGTAGGAAATTAATCATTGATCATGCCTTTAAAAAGGTCCTTGTGTCAAGAACACCAAGTGTCCATCCAAGGGCAATTACGGTCTTTAAGTCCTTATCTCAGCCATTTGTACTTTAGCAGAGATTGTACTAATACTTCCTTTGGTGTCATAAGCGGTGTCTTTCGATCCGCAGCAGCGTTTCCGAATGAACTTGTACACAGCCACAAAGGGGATCGCCAAAGCTGGAATGCCGGCGAGGATAAATATGATGACATACATCCATTTAGGATAAAAGCGTGTTTCCAAGTTCGGAAAGCCCTCCTGCCAAAAGGGAAGACAAAAATGTTGGGATTTGTTTTTTGTTTTTTTTTACACTGCACTGAGAGGCAGTCTAATGCAGGTTATGTAATTGCCAAATTCACACACAGATAGACAGAAAAACAGATAGACATTCCTGGAATTTGGGCTGATTTGGGTCCCATCCATGACATTTGGAATTATACACAACATTGTCATAATTTGATAAGTTATCTGAAGAAAAAAAAGCTCTGTAGATGTTATTTAAAAGACAGAATACCTGTGAACCACTCCTATTTAACATTTTTAAATGTTATTGGTTAATACGTATCTTGTATATGGAAAACTTGTGAATACCGTAATATTGTGAATGAAAGTAATTATGCTTTGAAGTTGTGTCTCACAATATGCACGCAACCCTGTTACCACAGGTAATTTTGCCTGGCAGAGGTAGATAAAAAAAAATAGTGAGTCACATGACAGAGTATGTAGCATCTACAAAGACAGAGGGCCCTATTTTGATGATGCAATGTCAAATGATGTTTGACGCATGGCGCATATTGTTTTGGGGGCGTGCCCCCACAGCACACAAAATGAACTTCGCGCTGGCGCAAAGTTCAGAAAGGTTGGACCTAATTAATCACGGGTGTGTTATGGGTGTAACGCAGACATAACCAATGACAGGTCAATCTCTCATTGCCTTTAAGAACGCAGAGCGCAAAGCACCTGCTGAATTGCTATAACACCAGCAGATCTCCTCATTGATCATTTAAGGAAATTAACACACATCGGGTCTAGTTATAGTCAGAGCTGTAATGGCTCTGGTAAAATTAAATTGATGTCTACAGGCTGCACAAGACACGAGTAAAGCTGATTTAATCCTGATAGATATCTCGGAATTTTCATTCGAAAGCGAAAGTAAACTTGATTCTCCATTCAACGTCCCCCCTTCTTATATCCTCACGTGTTTTCTGTTGCAGGCTAATAAACTGTAGTTATCCACATCTTCCTGGACTGCATTTCCTACTGCATTGTGCACTCATAAAATAACATTTCAGCAATGCGTGACTGACGAATGACCAGGTTTTTCCCGGTCACTGGCGGAGCGTTTTTCTGCGTCTGTATAATAGCATCTGTTGTGCTTTGCGCCAAGCCACACCTTCGCCACACCATCGCCACACCTTCGGGCACAAAGTCATCTGCTAATTAGACATCAGACTTAAAAACGCTCGCACAGAATAGCAATGACAGCAAGTGCCAGTCGCGAACGCACGGTGCGCCGTCTGCATGATAGGGCCCAAAGAGTACACTATGTAGCATAGTATTTGCAATAATGTGTAGCCGGTGGCGGTCCGCACCGCACACGGGTCTCGAACCCGCCACCCCGCAAGCTACAAACTCCCGGCGTAGGAGTGGAACGCTCTAACCAACTGAGCCAAAAGCCCGAGCTTCTAAATCAGCGTGTTAGAAGCGCACATGGAATTGGGTGATGAGGATTTACACGTACTACCGCCGAGCTAGTCGAACTAGCTGGCCTCTGTTACACATGGCTAGACCAAGTTACTAGCAATCCTTTTGTTTTTAATATTTTTTTCTAATTCACTCCCCATAATTGAGCATGTCACTCAATTCACGCAACCCTGTTACTCATATTATTCGAATAACAATAAATAATAACAAAAATTTCTTTATTTATGTAAGAAAAAAAGTCCCTTGCCTTGATAGTAATGATACTTTCCACAGACACAGTAGGATCTGTTCTTGGATTAAACTTAATATTATCTTGAAATCCCAATTCTGTTACTTGCAAGTTGCAACCCTGTGACTACAAATTCTTGTGCTACACTTTATACCCATAATTCTTCATAGAAAAGAAATATAAAAGGCTTATGGGGAATTTCCATAGAGGTTGTCTTAGATTCACATCCATAACACTAATACAATGGCAGACATTTGTTTGATGGGAATGATTCCTTACAATTTGACTACATGTGAAAATAAAGCAAAAAACTACACTTTGCCTACGATCTAGTAACACTATATTCTGTATTCATGCTGTTACTCTGTGAAATCCATGGTCAATCTATGTACCAGCTCTTAAGCAATGACTGTATGAATCTGCCCAAGGTTTCTTCCTAAAATGAAAATGCTAGTTTTTCCTTGGCCCTGTTACATGGGTGCTCCCCGTACTGTCTGTATTTGTGCGCTCTTCAAAGTAAATTGAATTGAAAAAGCTGTAATTAGGAGGCAATACTGTAGAAATGCTTAGTTTATGATCTACTATTGGTAGAATAAGGTCTTACATAATCATGTATTAATGAGTGATTTGTAATGACTAACAAATGGCTAGTACTGTATGTTATTAATTTGCATGTTAATAAGCAGCTAGTTAATGGTGAATATATGTGATCTAATAGAAAATGTGACCTATTTGACATGTAGTAGGGGTTCACAGCTCACTGTGAAATAACCTCTGTCCTTACACAAAGAGTTCAGATGCTTTTTACCTCCGCCAAGGAGGTTATGTTTATGTGTACAACATAACTCGAAAAGTACTGCACAGATATTGATGAAATTCGCTGACAATGTGTGTATTGGGACAAGTAACAACTGGTTTAATTTTGGCGGTGATCAGTGATCCAGAACACCATCTGGACTTTATATCGTGTCTGTGACCACATTGCCACGGCGGAAGTCTGTCTGTCGGAAGTCTGTCTGCTTTATTCTTGTTCAGGCTATTTAGCATTGGAGCTCCTACTGTATATGATTTCATGCATTCGCCACCCTTTCTGTGAAAAATAACTGCCTTGTGTTTTTCTTGCAGTGTTTCCTCACTTATCACTATGTGATCACTATGTGTTAGGTGCTCATTGGGTGCTCAGATTCTCTAAGGGCGATATTCTCCCAGGTGCATAAGTCAAAAAAAGTGCTGAACTGAGCTGAACAGGCTGAAATTTAGATTTAAGCACAGAATATCGATTTAAGATTTAGATTTAAGCACAGAATATGTTTAGGAGAGATCTAATGCTCCATTTTAAGCCTCATTTAGCATAGGGGACACAGATGCAACTTGGGAAATGAAAAATTTAAGTAACGCCTCTCAAACTTTTGCACCCAATAACAACAAACAGCCAAGCCATCATTACATAGGTCAAAACGGGCCTTCCTGTAAGTGTTATGTAAGATTGTCTTAACAATACAAAAGTCCTTTTCCTAAGCCATCCTGAGTTCATCTTTGTGTCTTTCCTTCACTCTGTGATGTTTACCAATCAGGTCAAGGTAAAGCTGGTGGTAAAATGAGATAGGAAAGACAATTCCGAAAACAACCTGAGTCACAATGAGATAAGTGTCCTTACCGACTGGGGATTCCAGGTAATGTATGAGAGTTCATTGGTGACAGTGGTGGCCATGTAAAAGACGAAGATTAGGAACACTAGCAGAGGACTGATCACCCTCCATGTGGCCTGCCAGAAGAAGTTGGGCTTGTGGCCGATCATGAACTCGATGTCTTTGTTAAACCTGTGCATCGAGAGGAAAGAAAAAGTCAAGGCCTGGGTTAGATTATTGTTATATGTTTTATGCTGTGAATAATGGTTACATGTCAAATGTACATATTTATGTAAATATTAATCCATTCATCTGTCAGTCTGTCTACCTATATTGACAGGCCTAGAACACTAGCTAACACAAAACTACCATTTCCTGGTTTAAGACATTGAATAACACAGTCAACATTATGTCCGTTTCACTTGCAGGAGCAGTAACTATTCAGTACTTCAGGTCCGTCTCAGGTGTCTTACCTGTCAATCCCGTAGATGTAGCTGACGGCCATCATCTCACAGAATGCAATGATGAGCAGAGGGACGGAGCCGGCAAACCTGTCGAACAGAGCTAGCCAATAGTTCCCTGAGCCCTGGCCAAAGATGAGGGCAACACCGAAGGAGACAAGGCAAACCACACCTGATATTCACAGAGGGGGAGAAAAAGATTTTGAACATGCTGTTATGTTTGTGTTTATATACTGTAAGTTCTTAGCAGATACAGTATGTTTATCCAAAGCAACATTCATTACAAAAACACAATGTATAAACAATAACTATTCAGTTAAAAGAATTTAATATAAACATTTAACTACACAACAAGGAATAAATAATGTAACAATGAATCAAATGAAATATTAAGAAAACAATTCATCAAGTAATATCAAATATGCCATATCCCCTGTGGCAAAAGGCTTGTATTTACTTTTTCGAAATGGAGTGCCTTTGACCTTTTTTCTCTTTTGAAATAATATCAAATATGCTACTAAACATCGGGCCATAACTGTTACTGAATGACGTAACTGATGGTTTGAACTAATCTCTCCATCCAGAACTCTCATGCTCTGAAGAAATCAATGTTTTTCTCAGCAATTGCATACCAGTAATGGCTTCCTTAGGCCACCACTTTGGGAAGATCCGGAGGTCCTGCAGGGGTGCTACACACCCTTCAATGGATCCAAACATGGTGGACAGGCCAAGGCAGAAGAGCATGATGAAGAAGAGGACTGACCAGAGTGGGGATACCGGCATCTTGGTGATGGCTTCAGTGAACACTATGAAGGCCAGACCAGTACCCTCCACACCCTGGAGAAGGAAGACAATATAATGCAAAGTGGTTAAGGAATCTTGCTTCCGTTTCCCAAAATCTTGCTTCCGTTTCCCAAAAATTCTAAATCATACAACTCTCTGGTCCCTTCCCCAGTCTCTACTACATTCGTCAACGGCCTCTCAAATCCATCCTTCACTGTAGCTGTCAGCTGCTCACAGCTGTGATCGACAGGCAGCTATCCCTCCCTCCGAACCTGATTGATGGAATAGAAGGCTACAGGGAGCGCTGGATTTTTGCAACCATAATTACAGTTTAGATGGAGCTAGAGAATTCGTTTTTTTTATATATATATATATATAGGATTTTTCATGTATTTCTTCCAGAATTGTGACAATTCTAAAAAATTTGACTTTAAAAGAGTTGCCGAGTACAGATTTAACCCTTATCTTAATATACTGTAAGATGGAATAACTTACTAGTGTGACAGTCATGGCATTGAGTACAGTGCATATAAACATACTCACTTGACTGAGAAATGTCTGGATGTCACAAAACTCCAGATTTAGCCCCTGGATGACGTCTGGATAAGTGGCATTGAGTTGAGTGACTGTTTCATTGTAGTTGCTCTCTGTGATGTTTCCCTCAGGGAGATCGAAGGCATTCATCAGAGCCATGATGTTCCTATAGTAAAAGATGGCACACTGTTGGAGATGTTTCTGGAAACATGTAGGGATGTTGGAGAAAGACAGTACTCTTTCTGAAAGGGCATACTATGGTACTACTTCAAGGTATATTCTGGTATTTAGCACTTGTAGCCCCTTTTTGGGGGTGTCTAGGATGTAATAGAATGGTTGACATTGAAATCTGGATAATGGTCCTTGTCTCAGCTTTTTGGCTGAGAATCTTAAGAATCTCCTCTGCTTCAAAAGGTCTGCCTTTAAAACAACCTTACACATTTGTTTTCAAACATGTGCAACTCACTGAGTGATACTATTCAGAGGCATAGTCTTGTCAAGTGAACCAAAACAACAACTTAATTCCCTTACCCATTGAGACAAGCATCAAAGGTCTCTGTGGCTCTGAAGCCTATGATGGAGTAGATGACGATGGCAGAATACACTGATGTGAGGCCATTGATGACAGATATAATTACAGCATCCTGTTCACAGTTGTTACTGCAGATAAAAGAGAAAAATAGAAATGTTAAGTTCTTTTGTGTATGCGATTCTCTTTCTGACATTTAAACTGAAATTTCAGGAACCATACCAGAGAGAGAGAGAGAGAGAGAGAGAGAGAGAGAGAGAGAGAGAGAGAGAGTGAGAGAGAGAGAGAGAGAGAGAGAGAGAGAGAGAGTCTTACTGGACAGAGTTGTAGCTGGAGAAAGAGATGAGTCCTCCGAAAGCCAGCGAGAAGGAGTAGAAGACTTGGGCTCCTGCGTCCAGCCAGGTCTGTGGGTTTATTAGCTCCTCCAGCTACACACATGTTGCACAGAGGAATGTTAGTTAAAGGAATTCTCTACATTACAACACCTATGCTAAGCTAACGGTAGAGTTGTGTTTGGACAATGTGTGAGAACAAATGCCTTTAGCCCACACGACATGCGCGGCACAGTGTCATCAACGTTGACAACAATATCATCCAGATACACATTACAATAGAGAGCTTTGTCTCGTTTCAAAATCTCAAATCCATATGTTATGAATACAAAATACATATCTTTAGGCCCCAGACTTTTGCTGATATAGTATATTGCTGTGGTGCAACATATTTTAAAAATGAGTAATTTCCGTCCTCAGCACGTACCTTTGGAGTAAAGAGAAAAACAATTCCACTTGTAGACCCCTTGAGAGTCAAACCTCGAATCAGGAAGATGGTGAGGACAACATAGGGCAAGGTGGAGGTGATGTATACAGCCTGAAGAAAAAGGAAGAACAAGAAAGAGGAGGAAGAAAATTGAGGAGAGGTAGATGAACATAATGCTGACAATAATGTTTGGATTCATTTAAGCAAAACAAAAACAAATTTAAGAAAAATATTGCACGCTCAAGTCTGTGCAAAAAATATTTTTCTCTGTGTGAAAGCTTTTGTTCAGCAGACTTTTACTCTGCCCGAAAAATGTCTGCTGACCGAAAGCTTGCACACAGCATAAAATCTTTTGTGTACAGACTTGAGTGTGCAATTTTCAACTGAAAGATATTTATCAATCCTGCACTTCGACAGATGAGCAGTGATCTTTTGACTGTTTTTTTTTTAACTAAACTCTACACAATAAAAGACCAATGTTGCTACTCCTGCTGTTGTATCTAACCTTTCCTGTGGTCTCAATGCCTCTAATGCAGCAGACATAGAGAACAGCCCAAGCACAGATGAGACACAGGACTATCCACCACTGCAGGCCTCCTGACTCCTCAATGCTTGCACTGGTGTTCAGAGTCTCTCTGTACCAGAAGTAATCCACTGAAGAGCTGCGAGCGCACTCTGACACCGCACCTGAAGGGGGCGACACTGGGTATTAGTCTTCAGAATCAGACTAATAACAGACTAATAATACTAAAATCAGAATAATTGACAGAAGATGGCAAGTTACGCTTTGGTTTTGTTGAAATAGAAATGCTTCCTTCTTAAAATTACAAGAAGGCTAAATTCATCCAGTGCTAAATGTTTCGTACAGTTTACCTGTTCTGTTTTCATTGAGGGGACACTGACTCCAAGGCAAAGGATCCTGGAAGGAGTTGAAGAAGTACCACATGACCCAGGCAATGATGGTGTTGTAGTACATTCCCACCATGAAAGAGACCATCATGGAGGCGATACCTGTGAGACACAACCACAACAACACATACAAATTACCTACCTATAGCTCATACCTACAGTATAGTCCATTTTAACTCCCTCATGAGTACATTAAATGCTGAGTGGTATACATTTGATTTAACAAATACTTTAACGTGTTACAGATCTGATATAGACTTACAAGCTGTATGTACATTACAATGTACATTAACTTTATGTAAATTTAGAATTCATTTATAAAGATCTTTAGTTGTTCTCTGCTGGTAATGTATAGCATAAGGCATGAGTAATAGTTTTTTAATGTTGTAAAGAATTTCATGATACTGACTGTATATTCACATCACTGAAACTGAGTATGTTTTTTCAACCAGTATTATGAGTCATTTAAACGTTTGTGGGCATATTTGTCTTGCTCCTGTTTGTTTCTCGACTGAGTGAGGAGTCTACCTGTAAAAAGACCCCGCACATACTATGACCGTATGTCAGGTGATGTCCAGATTACTATCTGAAACTCTTATAGGCCTATAGTATCCTCTTTCCATCCTAGTCCTTGCACACACACACACACACACACACACACACACACACACACATACACACACATACACACTTGTGTGACTCAGCCTCGATAGTTATCAACAATATAACTATATGGCCGTTGAAGGCCAGGTAATCTTTATGTAACCACGTCTTTCCCAGATGAATGAACGCACCAACACCAGCCAGGTAAGGATGGATGGATCTCCACACTCCCACACTGCCACCCCGGAGCCTCTGGCCGATGGCAAACTCCAGATGCAGGAGTGGGATTCCCTCCAGGACCAGCAGGATCAAGAAAGGAATCATGAAAGCACCTGGAAAACACAGATAAAAGGTCACGTGAGGTGATTTCAGCATTAGACATGTATGCCGAAAAGATACCCAACACTTATTTTTTTTAAATCCTGCGTTGCAGGCTTTAGTATCAAACGCTTATCAAAAAGTTTTTTTTTGTTATATGCTGCTGAGCAAATATAATATTTGACACAAAACACTGTGCTGCAGTGCATTTTAAAAAAATCACAATATCCTGTCTCAAAACTGAAACACTATAGAAGTGTGAATTTATTATGTCATTTAAATCTGTGATACAGTAGTCAAGTCAAGTCAAGTCACTTTTATTTATATAGCACATTTCACACAACATAGGCCTAGTTGATCCAAAGTGCTTTAAAAATAATAATGATAAAAATAACAATAAACAAATAAACAAATAATAATAATAATAATAATAATAATACCAAATTACCAAATAAAACAAACAAACAAAAATAATAAAATAAAAGAGGAAAAGGATTTAGGGAGAATTAAAGGCTAGAGAAAAAAAATGTGTTTTTAACTTAGACTTAAAAAGATCAATGGTATGAATGGACCTAATGTGGGAGGGGAGACTATTCCAGAGCTGGGGAGCAGAAACAGAAAAGGCTCTGTCACCTCTGGTTCTAAGGTGAGAGGAGGGAACAGAGAGAAGAAGTTTAGAGGACGATCTGAGTGGCCTAGAAGTACAGTAGGGACTTAGTAAGTTGCAGATGTATTGTGGTGCTAATTCATGTAAAGCTTTAAAAACAAATATTAACAATTTAAACTCAATTCTATATTTCACTGCCAACAAGTGCAGTTCACAGAGCACAGGAGTGATGTGATCACGCTTCTTAGTTCCAGTAAGCAATCTGGCAGCTGCATTTTGAACCATTTGTAGTCTAGCAATAGAAGAGTTGGGAAGGCCAAAATAAAGTGCATTACAATAGTCTAATCTTGAAGTGATGAATGAATGAATTACAGTTTCCATGTCTTTAGCAGAGAGGAAAGATTTTAACTTTGCAATAGTTCTCAATTGGAAAAACTGGCTTTCACCACCCTGCTTATTTGATTACTGAATGTGAGTGAAGAATCCAGGTAGACTCCAAGGTTTTTGACCACACTACTGAAATTTGAAGATAAGGAACCAAGAGCATTACTCAGGTCAGATACAGAAGTAGGAGGCCCAAATATGATCACTTCAGTTTTCTTTTCATTAAGTTGTAAGAAATTCATGGCCATCCACCATTTGATGTCATTAAGACAGTTAAACAGGTTTACCAAAGAGCCAGAGTCACCAGGAGTGACTGGAAGGTCAAACTGTGTGTCATCTGCATAGCAATGGTACTGAACACTGTATTTTTCAAAAATTGATCCAAGTAGGAGCATATACAGTGAAAATAAAAGAGGACCTAAAATGGACCCTTGGGGGACACCACACTTGATTGGAGCAGAAGAAGAGGAATAATAATCCAACAGTATATTGCAGTGTTTCTCAAACTTTTTCAGAGCGAGGACCACTTTGCCCCAAAAAATGTTTTTCAGGGACCACCTGCCCTCACATCACCACTCCAAGTCACATAATGCTGCCCTTTACCATTTAACCAAATCAATAGGCATTTTAATGAGCATTTATACGCTCATCTAAACATAAATGACAGGCCTACCTCATAGTATTATGAGAAATTACTATTTGAATTGTAATTTGTAGTTCCCAGACTAACACCCACTAGCATCATTATTTTTTAGTGGGATTATGTTATGTTTTAAAAAAAACATTTTTAATTAGTGCAGACAGTCGCTTAGCAACAACACTTGTGCCTGCACTTGATTTTTTCAATGTGGAAAAAACTCTTAATAATGTTAACAAGGTAGGCTACTCCTGCAAATGTAGTGACCCATGCCTTCTGTAGAGCTTTTCTTTAAAGGTCCTCCTCGCTACCTTGAGTACCTTGAGATTGTGATGTAAAGCTTTAAAAACAAATATTAACAATTTAAACTCAATTCTATATTTCACTGCCAACCAGTGCAGTTCACAGAGCACAGGAGTGATGTGATCACGCTTCTTAGTTCCAGTAAGCAATCTGGCAGCAGCATTTTGAACCATTTGTAGTCTAGCAATAGAAGAGTTGGGAAGGCCAAAATAAAGTGCATTACAATAGTCTAATCTTGAAGTGATGAATGAATGACAGTTCATGACAGTTCATGTCTTTTGCAATAGCTCTCAATTGGAAAAAAAACTGGCTTTCACCACACTGCTTATTTGATTACTGAATGTGAGTGAAGAATCCAGGTAGACTCCAAGGTTTTTGACTACACAACTGAAATTTGAAGATAAGGGACTGAATGGTACTGAACACTGTACAAAAATTGATCCAAGTGGGAGCATATACAGTGAAAATAAAAGAGGACCTAAAATGGACCCTTGGGGAACACCACACTTGATTGCAGCAGAAGAAGAGGAATAATTATCCAACAGTATATTGCAGTGTTTCTCAAACTTTTTCAGAGACCACCTGCCCTCACATCACCACTCCAAGTCACATAATGTTGCCCTTTACCATTTAACCAAATCAATAGGCATTTTAATGAGCATTTATACGCTCTTCTAAACATAAATGACAGGCCTACCTCATAGTAATCCGTGAGCAACTCATCTTAGGCCTTTAAATAATGTATAAAAATATTTTTTGGAAATCCCCTCGCGGACCACTTGAGCTTTCCCTCGGACCACCAGTGGTCCCCGGACCACACTTGTGAACCACTGTGACAAGTGGTGTAAGGGTTTTTCCTTTCCCTCCTTTTTTATGAGGGAAGAGGGCAATGATCTTGTGCATTATGACATGATAAGCATCGCTGTAACACTGAAAATAGCTCCTTATCAGTTAAGCAGCTGAATGTTGCCCTCCTCCCTGTAGATGGCTTATCAACCCTGTCCTCTTTGCTTGAAGCGACAGGGCCAGGGGAGCTACGCCCTAAAGTCCATTTGGAGGTGCTCACTGCTTTGTAACCATGATGATAAACAGTAGAAAATGCCCGACAGAGACAACACCGGAGATAATGGAGTGGCGTGGGAAACACCAATATCGGGCCCAAAGGATAGTCCATTTGAACATTTTAACTCTGAATTACAAATGATTTTTAACTAACCATCCTTACTTTTATAGTAAGGATACCATCCTTGCTATTATAACTAGGTTTTCAATATAGTAAGCTCTTTGAATTTGGTATTTATATATGCGTGGCATTTTAAAAGGGTGCTTATTTGAATAGAATAGAATAGAATAGAATGCCTTTAATTGTCACTATACAAGTACAATGAGATTAAAAGTATCTCCTTCAGTTCACAAATGTTAAATATAACCAAATATAAAAATCCTGCAGGATTTAACCAAACATCGTTATATATATTAAGATGTCTGATTTAAAGATACAATGAGCACTCATGCACTTAGCTGAGAGAGCCCTTTTGAGACAATAGCAATATATTCAATGTCCACAAGATGGCAGCATTACTGTGATTTTTTTCCCCAGCCACAGCCACTGCTCTGACAGAGATGGGTGAACTGAAACAGCTGATTGAGGATGGGATCTTCCATAATGAGAGGTAAATACATGCAGCGATATGGGTAATCTAATAGATATGGGATGTAGATGCGATTTTGTTACCTCTGCCAAGGAGGTTATGTTTTCACTGGCGTCTGTCTGTCTGTCTGTCTGTCTGTGTGTGTGTGTGTGTGTGTGTGTGTGTGTGTGTGCGTGTGTGTGTACAACATAACTCAGTACTGCACTAATTTTGATGAAATTACCATTTGAATTGTAATTTGTAGTTCCCAGACTAACACCCACTAGCATCAGAGCTATTGGACCATATGTGACGTTAACTTGAGGGCAGTGGAGCAAATAAAGAGCATAGCAACATTTTACTTACGTTGCTCTCTATCTCACCTTTTCAGTTTCATTACAAAAAAAACAGTTAAATGCATAATATTACTTCATCAAACATTTATTTTTAACTTTAATGTGTTATTATTTTTATATGTGCGTCAAGTGTTCTCTTTAACTTACAACACTTAAAACTACCCCAGTCTTTGTTATCTCTGGTATAGGAGCCTTTGTGGATGGATTAATGCTTCAACTTTGATTAGTCTTTATCTAAATTGTGGTTAGTGACCCTAGGCACAATAGGCAATCATTTATCATGCAGGAATCATCTTATTTTATTATTAAGTGTTCTCTCATATAATGCACGTGAGTGAGCATAATGTCATACAACTGTTTTGTAAATGAAGGTCAGTGTGACTACAAATGAGCTGTTAAATGAATTAGCATATATTTTTTGCTCTTTTGCATGCAATAATGGAAGTAAATAATTTACATACTATGTTTTTCTACATAGTGGGATTATGTTATGTTATGTTTTTAAAAACATTTTTAATTGTCGCTTAGCAACAACTCTTGTGCTGGCACCTGATTTTTTCAATGTAGAAAAAACTCTTAATAATGTTAACAAGGTAGGCTACTCCTGCAAATGTAGTGACCCATGCCTTCTGTAGAGCTTTTCTTTAAAGGTCCTCCTCCCTACCTTGAGTACCTTGAGATTGTGATCTCTCTAACAACAACAAATCTGCTCATTGTGTGACACATGTGATGAGGATATCCACACCACACGTGAGTAGTTTCGCCT
>JAODXP020000029.1:23582419-23607419 GCA_027497455.2 Sardinella longiceps
CAAATAAAAGAAAATAGGCAAATAGCCTACATGAAAACATTAATCACAAAAACACTAGAGCGAAATCGCATGATGTCGTCGATAGATACGACCATGCAAGCCTCCTAAAATAAATTTGCCTATTGACATATTTAAAACATTTCAATAGGCTACTTCAGAACTTGACAAATCTCTACAAATGACAAATCTCTCTCGCTTGCGCGTACTCTCTCTCTCTCTTCTTTCTCTTTCTCTCTCTCTCTCTCAGCTCGCTCTCCCAAGGTACGCACAGTGCGTACAGCCGTACGCCTGGAGGCGCCACTGAACACAGCTACGTGCTTTTTGTGAAGAGTGCGCTAAATGAGTCACTGGTTTGATATCTAACAACATAAAATATTCTATATAACATACTAACGACATGTTTAAGGTCTGTCAAAGTTAACGCGCTAATACAGGAAATCAGGTGAAGTCTAGCCATCAGTCAAACAGTTTAACCTACCACTGGCAAGCAGCGTGTAGTTTCTGTAACGATTAACGCACAAAAAATACCAGGTTAACAAGATGCAGATCTACAACTTATCAACTGAACGTGTGACATGTTCAACTAAGTTATGAGAAAGTGTTGCACATTTCCTTACCTCGTCAAAGCGATTTCCTGTGTTTATGGCAGATAACGTTTTTTTTTTTTTTTTTTTTTTTTTTTACAGTAGGCCTACATGTGGTCTGAACGAATGACAGGTCTCTGAACGAATGACAACATTGCAAACTGTGTATTCCCGCAGTAGTGAGGCATTTGGTCGAAACCAATTAATTTTTATTTTTTAGTACAGTTTTCACCTAGGGTTAGGGTTAGGTGAAGGGGAATGTGGCTTGGTTGAAGTGGGTGACTGTGTGTGCACTGGCCAAGAGGATCCCAACCACCAG
Source organism: Sardinella longiceps (assembly GCA_027497455.2). NCBI lineage: Eukaryota > Metazoa > Chordata > Actinopteri > Clupeiformes > Clupeidae > Sardinella > Sardinella longiceps. The sequence goes on from JAODXP020000029.1 coordinate 23,583,323, forward strand.
GGTAGAGGGAGAAAAGAATATAAGTGATAAAAAGAACGTAGGACTATGATACCATCTTTGAAAAAGACCATGTATTGAATGTTAAAATTTGCCAATGGTTCTGATATGAAAGGCCTACCTATGAAGTTCTGATAAACGGGCCAGCCTAATGCCTAAACTGTAGGCCTAGGAGAGAGTGGGGTAACGTTTTTTTTTTTTTTTTACCATTCTTCACCAATCTGCTGATGTGGAAAGGTCTTGATGTGCAGTTTCACATAATAATAATAATAATAATAATAATAATAATAATAATAATAATAATAAATCAGTAATTCTTTCATAGAGATCAGTAATTCTTTGATATCAGATGTGATACCCTGCATGTTGTCAGGTCCGTCAGCCCCACCAGAGGGGCAAAGTCATGATAGCATTGGTCAGTAAAACTGCGTATTGGTGTGGTTTTAAACTTATGTTGTTCTGTGGCATTCATTATTAGGCTATTCATAGCTTGTGGTCGGGCACATAACTTCTTTTAAACAAGGGATGTCGATAGACATGACTAAACAAAAATAAATCCACATTTACTGCATATCACCACGCGATGTCACTGTTTCCCTTGCAACTTGCCTGCATCGCTTCACCGCAGTTTATGCCAAAGCGTTTAAGCCGATGGGGGAGGAGGGGGTGCGTGGCTTACCCTCAGACGCCAAGAGGGACCGGCTGTCCCGGCTGTAGGTTTCCTAGCACCTTACTGCCGCTGCTGTCATTGGACACCTGCCTTTCTCGAAGTAGCGTCGCAGTGAGCAGCAAGGTCGGTCCCCCTAGAACGGCACAGCCAGGCAGGAGAACGAGGGCATATCTGGTCGGTATTGATCCGGTGCCATAATAAGCAGCCGTCGGATCCATCGTGACATTTGCAACTGGCTTCAGAGGAGGATTCATTTGACTAGTAGTAGTTGTGGTAGTGAGACGCTGCAGCCGTCGCTGGGACAACCTGCTGGTTTTGTTGTTGTTACTGAAGAGGGGAGCTCCAAGCGACGGATTTAATCATTAAACCGGGTTACCCCCACTTCGGTGCCACTTGCATGGATACATCATGGCCTCATTTGTTTGCAGGGTTCAGTTTTTAGATGACACCGATCCATTTAACAGTACAAATTTCCCAGAACCGACAAGACCCCCGCAATACACTTTTAGGGAAGACATCCCCCTCATCAACCAAATTGCCGGTGTTCACCGTCTTCTAAAAGCCCCACATAAGGTAGGCAATCATAACCTTCTCTGTTATGCCCGTTATTAGTGACATGGCATCTTGTCCTTCTCAGAGTAAAGGGTAGATTTTCTTTAGATCTTGGTTAAATATCACAGCTAAATATCACAGAATGTCCATTTACGCACAATTCATGCATAAAAAAATGTCTCGGAAAGTTTTGTTTACGAGTTTGTTTAAAAATTGTGTTTGTGGCAGAAGCACTTTTAAAGACGTTGATTCTCCACCTTTGTATGTTGTGGATGTTTGTTTGACTTCATTTCGACTACGCTATAAGCTTAAGTTAGCGCTACTGTAGTTTTACGGTTCGTGTCACGACGACAGGTGGACGTGAGGCTTTGGTCGAGCCCGATATATCCCCAGCTACCCGTCCCATTCATTTTTAAAAGCAACAGTTGCATAGAACCTTAGCCAAAGTGCAACATTGATATTTCAGCTATGATTAATATACGTACAATCCATTTTAGTTTGTCCAAAAACATTTTTATCTTTAAAACTCAGGCGTGTGTTGATTTCTCTTAAGGGCGTAAAACCAAACCAGATTGATGGCTCTTTAATCTCTGACATAGGCTACTGTAATTGTACAGGACAGAGTGAGTCACAGTGTGTCAATCAAATGTAGACTACATTTTTCATTGCAAGAGAGTCTTTTTCCATTCCCACTGTATTGCTCTAGAATGGACCAACAGAATGCCGTACACACTTTGGAAAATAAACATTTGGTTGTGTTAGAGTGCGCTTTTACGCACACCCAAATTTATGCCTTACGGCTTTACGACGAACAACACCATCGGAACCAACAATAATCGTTAAACTGTCAAAATAACCAGAACTTTTACCAGCGTCTTAAACGTGACATTTTGCATTCGTGATTTAGATTCATGCAGGCAATGATTTTGAGCGCATTTACGGTGCGTGGTGTATTATTATGTCATCCATTTCTTAGCATGTGAGGTCGTAGGCTATCTAGCGGAAGGGGTCAGCGATGGATCAGTGTCAGGGATGGGGATTAGTAGTTGTAAGCTATCATATACAGGGGATCAACAGGTTTGGGGGATAGGGCGGGCTTACCATTCAGACAGAATAATGATTTAGCAACACTGAGTGTCTGGGGTTGAGAGGGGGTGTGTGATGCTTAATAGGCAAATATAGATAGACACTATTTCTATGTATACAATCCTGTACTATGCTCCTGCATGTTTATGCTCTCTCTCTCTCTCTCTCTCTCTCTCTCTCTCTCTCTCTCTCTCTCTCTCTCTCTCTCTCTCACTCACTCACTCACTCACTCACACACACACACACACACACACACACACACACACACACACACACTTAACTGTCATCCCTCCCTTGTTTTTGTAACTGAAGCATCCCTTTGTTTAGTTCTATTCTCCTTTCTCTCTATATTTTCTTTCTGTCATCTGTCCGTTTCCCTTCACTGTGTGTGTGTGTGTGTGTGTGTGTGTGTGTGTGTGTGTGTGTGTGTGTGTGTGTGTGTGTGTGTGTGTGTGTGTGTGTGCATGTGTTTGTCTCATACTCTGTTATTTTAGAGAAAAGGCAGTGGACTGTAATTGGATGTTATGCTAAAATCTGTAAAATATAGGTCACTTGTGCTCCTGGCTTGCGGCTGCAGGCTGGAGTTTACTCACACTTTGTTCTCGGGAGCCGAGTGCACTGTGACTTGCACTGACCTCTCCACCTTCACCCTTACTTGGTGTGTGTGTGTGTGTGTGTCAGTGTCAGCTTGCACTCCAGGTGTGCACACATACATTTGTATGTTCCAAAGACAGATGGATATAATTAAACAGATGAACACATGCATCTGTAGTATATCTAGACGGACAGACAGACTCTCTCTCTCTCTCTCTCTCTCTCTCTCTCTCACTCACTCACTCACTCACACACACACACACACACACACACACACACACACACACACACACACACACACACACACACACACACACACACACACACACCAAGTAAGGGTGAAGGTGGAGAGGTCAGTGCAAGTCACAGTGCACTCAGTGATATGAAATTGCACACTTTTTGTATATACCATCTGGTGGTATTCACAAAATGACCACTGAAAGTAATGGTGTCAGACACATACACTTTTTTTATTTTGGTGGCTGAACCTTCACACTTCTATGTGTCATCGTCTTTCCCAGCAACGCCTGTTGACAGATATAATCACCACTCACACTTTCCTCCTGTTGTGTCCCAGCTCAGCCAGAGCCAATCCCACCTCACCTCACCTCATCTAACTTAACCTATCATATCCCATCCTATCTGGGATACAATCCTCTGAACCTACCCACAGACCCTGCAGCATCCTGCACTCTTCTTTACTGTCTTCTCTCTTCCTCTCATCTGTCTCCCCGATCATGTCTTTTTCTTTCTTCTCTCCTCTTTTCTCTAATCTCATCTCTCTCTTCTCTTCTCTTTTCTCTTTCCTCTCCTCTTCCAGTCCACTTCAATCTCCTTTCTTCTTTCTCCTCTGTCTTCCATTCTTCTTTCTCTTCTTTCCTCTCCTCATTTCTATACTTCTTCTATACTTCTCTCATCTCTTTTCCACTCCTCTAACCTCCTCTCCTTTCTTCTGTACGTATTCTCCTCCTCCAGTCCTCCTCACTCTCCTCTCTTCTTTCTCCTCTCCTCCCCCCTCTTCTCTCCTTTCTTTTTTCTCTCCTCTCCTCCGTGGGTTAGTGTCTGAGCTCTGTACTGTAGTCGTCTGTCTCCTAGCCAGGCCCCTGTGGAGCCTTGACCTCAGAGGGGGAAGAGGCCTGTCCCTCTTGGGCTCGCTGGGTCCCATAACCACCACTTTACCCTTCTGTGTGTTCCAGTCTTTCTCTTTTCCGCCCCTTTCTTTCTTTCTTTCTTTCTTTTCTTTCTTTTTTTAAGTGTTGTTCACATACTTTTTATATGCTGTATCCTTCCAGTGTCAGATGATACTACCTATGTGATTGTTGAAATTTAAACTAAAGCATACACTTTTGTGTTTTTACTGTGTGTGTGTGTGTGTGTGTGTGTGTGTGTGTGTGTGTGTGTGTGTGTGTGTGTGTGTGTGTGTGCGCGAGTGTATACATGTGATTGTGAATGCATGTGTGTTTTGTGCATCCACGTGTGTATGAATGATTCAGTTAGGCTCTGGATTTGTGTTTATTTAAGCTAGGTTCTGTGTATGTATTTATTATCTAACAGTTTACATGGAAGAAAAGTGCATGGCATTTTCTTTCTCACTTTCTCTTTTTTGTTTACTGTGGGAAAATCCCTGATGGAGTGCAGATCATATGGGAGTGGGGAACGGGAAAGTTCTTTCAAGCCCGAGAGTTTCTCGTAAGACTCGTGCACAGACTCCTCTCAACTCAACATCCCAGCAGAGACACCACCACAGCCACAGCAGTCACGGCCCTGTGCACACCCAGAACTCATTTTAATTAAGTCTGTTAGCGTAGCTTAGCTTAGCGCCGCCACTGCGCTACTCTTTTCATTAGCATGTCAGCAGCACACACACACACACACACACACACACTCACACATCAAAGCCTCATTGGCCCTGCAGGATACATTGGTCTCTGTGAAGACAAAGAGAAGAAGGGCCTTTCAAGTAATAAGATCCATCTCTGTCATATAGGCTACTGTAGTCGTGTTGTTGTGTTGGACATCTTGTTGTTATGACTAGCATGCAGGAAGTGCCCAGTGTCATTATAAGTGGAAAGGGGGCGGGGCACCGAAGTTTAAGAAATCAGGGGTTACTGGACTGTGTCTTCTCTACTGTATGGAGTTTAATCTGTAAAAGTTGACATTATTCAGATGAATCATAATCTGTAGCACTTTGCAGCTTGCATTCTACACAATTCCTTTACCAACACAATACAATTATACATAAACAATATATCTCCCTATCTTTACTCTTAAAACCTTCTGTCGCTGTTTTTGTAATCCTTGGTTTTAAAAGAGCAGAAAAGAATGACCGCACCCCCCCCCACACACACACACCCCTTCCCAATTCACACACACACACACACACACACACACACACACACACACACACACACACACACACACACACACACACGCACGCACTCACAAAGCAAAAATTCAGGGTTCCATTTGCAAGCAGTGAGCAGTGAGTCTCTGTGGTCCCATGCTCAGGGAGGCTGTCGGAGATGATGGCCGAAGCCTTTACTTTTCCCGGCGTGTCAGGATGTTCTGGTTTGGCGTCAGGGGGCCTCTCTGCCAGTGTGGTGTTGGATGGGAGCCCGTCGTCAATCCAGCTCAGCTCAGCTCTGCCTGTGTGTGTGTGTGTGTGTGTGTGTGTGTGTGTGTGTGTGTGTGTGTGTGTATTTGTCTTTGTGAATGTGAGTGTGAGTGTGAGTGTGTATGTGTGGTGATTGATGGGCCCTCTTTGAAGATCGTTCTTCCCAGAGACGCTGATGGTGGAAGGCACGCAAAGCAGAACCAATGGCGCTCACAACAATGACTCTTCAATTGCTTTTTCTGGGTGTCTCAAAACAAACAAACACAACTCGGGGTTAATGTAGCATAACAAGACCCTCTCACACTTAAATAACTCAAAATATATGTTTAGACTGTTATTGCTATTGTTCAAATACAGTAAAACCCCTATTGTTCAAGGATGAGGTTGTATGTTTGTCCGTGTTGTCTGTTCACTGTTTACAGCCCCTATACTGTATGTTGACTTGGTAATGGATCTGACCTCTCTCTGGCTCAGATCTGGGCCTTATCTGGCACTGATCCGGTGTGGGGGGGTCGGGAGCACACTGGGAGGGAGCTTACTGGATCAGTTCTATTTCAGTAGACTTGGATTGTAGACCGTGGGGGAGGTCTTTTTTTAAAGCGTTAAAGCCAGATCAGCATGATTATGCTCTTCTGTCGTTCCATATTTACCCCAGCGGACGGTAATGTGAGTGTGGGATATTTTGATTAAAGCGTTCCCATATAAATATTATACATGTGGCCAAATACACCATCATCCCATTTTTAAAATGCCTGTGGGTTTTTGGAAAATAAGGGGACTCTTTCTGGATCAAAATTGTTTCAGTAAAAACTCATATGCACAGGCGAGATTGGTCCTAAACCAGGTTTAACATTAAAAAAAATAACACATAATTCCTAAGCTTGTCCTCCACTCATGTTTAGTGTCAGCCATAGTGTTTTGGTAAGTGCTTCGCTTCCCCAACCTTCATTTGGTCTTTTGGCTCTGTAAGCGATTAGCCAGAGAACTTTCAACCCGTAGCCCTGATGTTCAAAGTCACCGAGTGTAGTCGGTTGGGAGAAAAATTAGAGAAATGGAGATTACCAATGTGTCGTCATCACACAATGCATTCTGGGTTTGCCCCGGAATTAGACCCTAGCAACAATCTCTGACAAGACTCGCAAAATATTTAAAAAAAATTCGGGTGAAAAAAAATGTGATCGGGTGTATGAACCGGAGCTACGATGGGGCTGTAAAAAAGTTACAGCTTAACTAACCGCTATCTCCGGGGCAAGATGGTGCCGATTATGACGATTTTGACGTATCTTGGCAATCCCTATTGGTCTTCCATACACAGAATAGCACACAAGGGACTATCAGAGGACTAAGCCCCCACCGTAGTCATACTGCCCTGTGCAGGCATGTGGCTTAGGGTTAGGGAAACACAGCCCGATGCTCCACTCGGAGTGGGAAGGATTTAACTGAACTTAACGCAGAATAGCAAACCACTAACACTAACTGAATGAGGCTAGAAACTCGCTTTCTATTTCATTCCGTTAAGTGTGATATGCTGTCTTCATTATTTGATCTATGTTTTACCAGTTTTTGGTTTTTCTTACATACAGCACTTTGTGACCTCAAACAACAGGATAGTGACTGTAAATCCTCCAGAGTATTACTCTAAAGTGTTCCGTGAAGCCCCATCAGAAAGAAGCGCTCTTGTCATCTGGCAAACACTCTATCACAGCATAAATTTAGACAGACCAATTTAGAGCATCAGTCCTGGTGCTTGTCATATCCATCCATCCTTCTGTCTGTCCGTCTGCCTGTCTATCTATGTGTGTGAGTTATGCCTCTTTTAGGGAGGGCTTAGTGAAGTGTCCTTAATCATACTTGGGGTACATTGTGGAGAGAAAGAAAGAGAGAGTGAGCAAGAGTGAAATAGGGAGAGTAGGAATGAGAGACTGGACTATTTAAGCAGAGAAGCCAAAACTAGCAACAGTCTGATTTTGCATAGATTCCTACAGACTGTAGAGACAACATTAATTGAAATATAATAAGTTCTTTTTTATTATTTTTTTTATAGGGAGTTACACTGTACGTTTACTTGTTTATTTGTTTATGTGTGTGTATATATGTACAGTATGTGTGTGTGTAATGATCTAATTTGAACACACACCTGTATCTGACACCTGTTGCCATGGGACTGCAGGTTTCTATTTCCCCTCAGTGGGGAACCTAGTTTCTCTCTCTCTCTCTCTCTCACACACACACACACACACACACACACACACACACACCCTCCCTCCTCATACACACCAAGCTGCGTCGTTCACAGATTCTGCCAACCTGGGCACCAGTGCAGCTGCCTTCCATAACACAAGCTTGCGCTACTTCAGATCTCCTCCATCCACTGCTTGTCAGCGGGGTTGAAAACATTATTACACGACACCCAGCGTGACGCTACACATCACTCTCTCAGATCAAAGAAGACCCAGATGACAACACATACACACACACACACACACACACACACACAGACACAGAGAGAGAGAGAGCGAACCCTACAGAGGTGTTGTTTTTCCCCCTTTGAGTGTCTGCATACACAGACTTTGTTCCCCTCCCTTGTTTCTTAGTAGCATTTCGTTCACATGTCGGCAGCGACCTGCTTCCGCCATTCTTCTAATGAAGACAAGCTGGGGTACATGTGTGCAAGCACATGGAACAGACCCCATTTGCTTGCTTTCTCTGCTTGCTCTCTCTCTCTCTCTGTGTGTGTGTGTGTGCCTCTCTCTCTCTCTGTGTGTGTGTGCGCAAGCGTTTTGGGGGGGTGTCACTCGGGGTTGGGTTTCATGTTCTGTGTGCTTTATAGCGGTTGGTAATTCCCTTTACTACGCTGTAATGTTGAAAACAGGACCACGCCACAGAACTAATCTGAGTCTACATCGCTTGCCCACTCTACACACACACGCACACACACACACACACACACGGTCCTCTCGCATGCAGCTTGCAACTCGCAGGCCGGGACCCTGTAAACGGGTTTTATTTTACGGCCAGGGATCATTTAAAGGGGTGTGAAGAGTGGAGGCCAAAAGAAAAATAACATAAAGGCAAAAGAAAGAAAGAAAGAGAGAAAGAAAAGAAGGCTGGAAAAAAAACATAGCATTGTAGCATTCCTCTGGTGGTTTATGCCTTTCACACTAGGGCCCTTGATGTAGCCATGATGTTGCACTCCAAGTCCCTGCCCTTTCCACTACCCATAATCCCGTGCAGTTTGTGGTCTCTCTGGACAGAGGCTTTAGCTGTGCTAAAGGTTAGAATAGCAGCATGTGCAGCTCACACAGCCAATGGAGAGATAGAGATCACAAACAAATACCTGCTCTTATCATGATGTCACTTACTTTCTCATTTTCTTCTTTACTCTTTCTCTCTCTCCCTCTCTCTCTCTTTTCTCTCCTCCTTCTCCCTCGCTTTTTCCATCTCATGACTGTTTGATTACAAAGCAATTAGGCGTTTAGCAAAGCAAACAAAACTCTACATGTGTTCAGTCAATGGAAGACTAATGAAGTGTTTTTTCTCTCTCTCTCTCTCTCTCTCTCTCTCTCTCTCTCTCTCTCTCTCTCTCTCTCTCTCTCTCTCTCTCTCTCTCTCTCTCTCTCCCAGCTTGATGACTGTGCCCTGCAACTGTCCCACAATGGCACATACTTGGACCTGGAGTCCTCTCTGGCGGAACAGAGGGATGAGCTGGAAGGCTTTCAGGAGGACTCTGCTGCTGGGTAAGAGGGTCAACACACACACACACACACACACACACACACACACACACACACACACACACACACACACACACACACACACACACAACCCCCCTTCAATGTTTGTTTTGACTGGCCATCACAAACACACCAATGCATCATCACCACACATTGTGTTGAAGTTGGGGATCTTAAATAAGGGTCTTGATGATGTGATGATGTCACAGGAAGTTCACACAAGCAGTTGGTAATTAAGCTTTTGTTGGCAAACAAACAAAAAAACAAAACAAAACAAAACGTTTACAATTACAAGACCTTCCCATCTAGAGTATGGTATGTCCCTTGCAGTGCATCCTTAAACATTTGCAATGCACTGTATGTGTGTGATCCTTGGCGTGTGTGTGTTAGTGTGTCTATGTGCGTGTGTGTGTGTGTGTGTGTGTGTGTGTGTGTGTGTGTGTGTGTGTGTGTGCGTGCGTGTGCGTGCGTGCGTGTGCGTGCGTGTGCGTGCGTGTGTGAGGTGGAGTTTGGCACATGATTTTGCCTAGATACCCACCTGTGCTATGCCCCCATTCCCCCCCCCCAAAAAAAAGTGACAGACACCCCTGTGGTATGTGTCAGATATGAGCCCAGGCCCATCACAGGGGGAAATGACCTTAGCAGGCTTCCTGTGTGCATACTGTACACTACAGTACGATGCAGTACAGTAGTGAATATGGCAGAGGGGGGTTGACAGACTTAACACAGGCCTGGAGCTCAACACCTCTTAGGCTCACAGGTGCTGATTTAGGAGAGGGCTGGGCTGGGCTGGGCAGGTGCACAGAGAGATAGTGAGAGAAAGACAAAGATAGATAGATAGAAAGAGAGAGAGAGAGAGAGAGAGAGAGAGAGAGAGAGAGAGAGAGAGATGGAAGACATTCCCATTCTTCGGAGATCAAGAGAGAGAGAGAAAGAGATGGAGGACATGCCCATTCCTCTGAGGGAGAGAGAGATACAGAGAAAGGAAAGCGAAAGAGTGAGACAGAGAGAGAGGACTTGCTTATTCCTCTTGTGGACTGAGAAGGAAACAAGCAGGATCGTTTCCAAATGTCTTCATGTGAGAGAGAGAGAGAGAGAGAGAGAGAGGGAACACAACCTGTTTGGGGAAAAAGTCAGCATGGTTTACACGTTAGCAAACAAACAAGGGTGTTGAGAGCAGTTTGAGGTGTGTAGTTGTGTACAGTTCTTGGGGAAAAACCAGTTCCAATTTCTACAGTTATACAGTGGTAGTAACAGTATCCATGTGTTTATTACGGAGCTACACCCTCCAAATGCTTCCTCACGGGATGATGTTACAATGTTGCTTTGAGGCTTAAAGGTTTCCTTATGAGTAGGTTTTGCAGTGAGATTGTGCTTCTCCTTAGTTGATATGTGATTTACTTACTTTCATAAGGAAACCATTGAAACACTTGACTTTGCACATTTCAAGCGTCACAAAATTATATCTCAATTGCATGTAACATCATTAGAAAGGATGTTTGTTTTATAGGTTTCTTAAAATAACGGAGCTTGGCGCTCTATAAAGACGGCTTGATACGATTTCAATTGTTTTGGGTGTTTTATAACTAAAATTGAATTCCAAAAAGCTTTGAACTCAGAGTTATTTACTTTTAAAGCTTCATTATAGGCATCTCCCATTTGGATTTAATGCACTGTGTAGACTACATTTGAATGTTTATTATGAGTTGTGTGTGATTACAATTGAATGTTATGAGTGTGTGTGTGTGTGTGTGTGTGTGTGTGTGTGTGTGTGTGTGTGTGTGTGTGTGTGTGTGTGTGTGTGTGTGAGAGAGAGAGAGAGAGAGAGAGAGAGAGAGAGAGAGAGAGAGAGAAAGAGAACGCACAGCCATATATGTGAGAATTATCTTTTCTTTCCTTCTTTTGAGAAAAAAAGTCACATGAACAATCACAGGCCAGTTGAAACAGGCTTTGTTGTATCCAGAGTGAGAGAGTGAGAGCTGTTCATGGAAAAAGTGAAAGTCCTTGGAGTCAAAAATCCTGCTCTGAAATATCCTCTCCGTTGAGGGTCAGTGAGAGAACCATCGTTGTGGGGACATTTTGATTTTAACTTTGGAAGAACCAAGAGAGCGCTGACAAAGTCAGCAACTTTCCTTTCTTGGCTGCAACATGCAAGCCATGTTTTTTTCCCCATTCCTTTGGCGCCAAACAATGGAAGCGTACACACACACACACACACACACACACACACACACACACACACACACACACACACACACACACACACACACACACACACACACACACACACACACACACATACACACACACACAGTGTGGTTGTCTGGCCAGGGGAATGCTGGAGGTGTCTCCACCCACCTGCTGTTGCTGTTGCTGTTGCTACCTCAATCCGCATCAACAATGACTGCCACATCTCCAAACGCCTCACGTCTCTCCTGTGTCACCTCATAGGATCAACACTTCTCACTGTTTCTGACTTTAAAGTATTTGAAAGACACTATGGACAAAACACTATGGATTTGAAATTCATGGAAAATATGGATTACTGGAATCCCTGATCTTGGGCGAGGATTTCAATGGAGAAAGTTCAGCTATATGTTTAATCCTGACATGAGATTGACTTTCCATTGTGGCTCATCAGTACTTCAGACTGGAGGGCATATCACTTTTTTCATCCAGATCAATCCGATAAATCAGCTGCAGACTTGAATTGAAAAGGAACAGTAGATACAGTAGCCTAGCCTAGCATCCCTGTGCATGTGGAGCATTGGTTACCATCCCTCCCAATGCCTTAGAAGATACTCTAGTCAGCCGACTGGCAGCCTGAGGTCACGGGTTCGAGTCTGTGGCTCGACCGCACAAAATGACCTCAGTTGCAGGATGTAGACAAAGCAAGCACACTCTCAAGCGAAGCTATATCTCTTGGCTGATTTTAATAGAAGCATGTCCTAGATGGACGTGTTTACTTTTTCATCTCTAACCTCAGTTGCACAAATATGACACTAAATATGAACGTACTGTTATCAAAGGTTCAGTCTCTCAAACACCTGCACCATTTAGTGGAGATACCGAAGAAGATATAGGCCTATATATATATTTTTACATCTTTGACATCTTTGTACTATGGTTTTAGGCGCTGTCTCCATTCAGTGTAAATAATCAAGACTTTGACAGTTTGAGTGTGCCTCAGTGCAGATTATACTACCATCAAGGACCTTTGAATATTCGTTTACTCATATCGCCGTAGTAACATCATCTGAGCCAATAAGAGATTTACCTCGGTGAGCTCAATGTGTGTGTGATATATTTTTCCGACAAAGCGTTTTTATGATCTTGACGTCAGCGACATTGCTGGGATTTGATAGTGCTGCACCATGCTGCTCTTGAAATACACGTGTCACGAGTCCATCTCCGTCAGTCGGCCGTCAGTCGGCCGCCAGTCTAACTCACTCTCTCTCTCTCTCTCTCTCTCTCTCTTTCTACCTCTCTCCCTCCGAGCCCCCTGAACGTCCCTCTAAATCAGGAGTGGGCGCTCACTCTTTCCATTCAAACACACACTCTAAGTTTGGCTGCTACGCAGGTCGAACATCGTTTTCCGCTGTGAGATAGCAGCTATGTATCAAGCTGTTTCAGACTCGTCCTCCTGCCATGGCTATATTCGGCCTGAATTGAAGGTTGTTGTTTTATTGTTCTGTGCTGCATTCAGTGTACGTGTATGTGTGTGTTTGTACGAGTGTATGTTTTGTGTGCGTGTGTGTGTGTGTGTGTGTGTGTCAATGGGAATGTGACTGTCTGTATTGTCTAGACATATATACTTATGTGTATGTGATGTAAGTGTTGGTGGTGTGTGTGGGTGTTCTGTGTGTGAATGTGTGTTTGTGTGTGGTTGCACAGATTACATATGTTATCTGTGTGTGTGTGTGTGTGTGTGTGTGTGTGTGTGTGTGTGTGTGTGTGTGTGTGTGTGTGTGTGTGTGTGTGTGTGTCTGTCCATATTGTGGTCGCTCTGTATAAAGCAAAGCCAAGTGAAGAAAAGGTCCTGTCATTCTTTTCCGTCTATAATGAGTTTTGACAGACAGCTCAACCAGCTTTGACAGTATGATTGTGTGTCTGTGTGTGAGAGAGAACCAGTCCTTTTCTTGAGAACTTCCTTTTTGTTCCCTCTGTCCACCCCTGACACTTACCTTGCATTGCTTAGAGGTGTCAGGGATGAAGAACAGTCTCAACACACACACACATACACACACACACACACTTTCTCTCTCTCTCCCTCTCTCACACACTCACATAGACACACGTACACTTTCTCTCCCTCTCCCTCTTTAGCCCCCCTCTGCACGTTCTAAAACAGAAGACAGCAGAAGATAAGACTTTCAGACTGTCAGTTCTCTCCACGTGCCCCCCCCCCTCTACCCCCCATTCCTTTCGCTCATCCTTCTCCCCTCTGTGGGGGATGTTTCCAGAATGTCAGATATGAAGACACACAGTTGAATCTAAAGCATAAGCCCTGAAACGTTGAAGACTTCTATCAGCATAAATCAACCAATAATGAAGTCAGTTCATTCATACTACTTAAAGGAGAAATTTGCTGAGATTCATTACATGGTCCTGTTGTCACCGATTTCTAGCTGCTAAAATGTTAATGGAATGGGGCGTAAAGGAGTGAGTGTCTATGCCCCATTCAATTACTGTTAGCTGCCTTTTCACAACTTAGTGTATGAGGCATACAATTTTCTCATTCTTATTTGTACCCACCTACCTTTTCCTACCTGGAACAGCAGGACTATGGATTGATTCCTACTGAATGTCTCCTTTAAGTGTTTGGGGGTTCAGGACTATAAGTTTGAGTTTGAGAGACTCAAGAAGATTCACACAGAGAGTTGCAATGGCGCTCACTGCCCTGGTAACCACCTCGTGTTTGTTATTGTTTTCACACAGAGGTCGAAAGGGCTTCACACACTGAGGTTGGGTTTGGGTTGAGCGGCGCTGAATGATTTTGTGAGGCAAAGAGCGCAATGCAAGAAAGGAAAAGTATAGAAAAAAAGAAAAGAAAAGAAATAAGGCTCCCAAAAATAAATTTCAAGTTGAAAACTTGAAAACAGCTCTTTAAAACAACATTGGTAGGCCTAACACTGACATGCAATTGAAAATGTTTTAAAACATGACATTGCATATAGTACTTGTCAACACTGTGAATGTTTGCTACCCAATTATGGTTGAAGAGACTCCAGTGTGTGTGGTTGATACTGATGTATTAGGCTGATGTAATTGTATTTGGTAGGTTTAATTTGGGTTTAATTGTGAGTCATAATTGGATGAGTGACAGACGAAAACAAAGCCGCTGGGATGGGTCTCCTGGGACCCCTTTGTGTGGTTAATATGCCGTAACCTTTTTTTTTTCTTTATAATGTTAAGAATTGAAAAGACACGTTTTTCTAATCATTTTTTCCATATTCTGCTTTGCATCAGCATAAAGTATCATTTATGGGTGCGAAATAAAAGTTTTATTCCCGCTTTTATAGACGTGACTCCTTCGTTCTCCATTCTCGTTTTTCTCTTTTTTTCATCCCAGTCAAAATGACTCTACGATCCCTCTCTCTTTCTACCCTTTTCTCAGTGATCCCTCTGTCTTTCTACCCTTTCTCAGTGATCCCTCTCTCTTTCTACCCCTCAATTATCCCTCTCTCTTTCCACCCTTTCACTACCACTGATCCATTTCTACTACCCTTTCTCTGTTAGCAATCCCTCTCTTTTTTCACTTTTCTATCACTGATCCCTCCATCTTTCTACCCTTTCTTGCTGTTTGCAAACTCCTATCTGGCTTTCATTTGTGCTGTTTGCGGATTTATGCTACAGTTTAACAGTCTGGGCACAATAGAGAGGGGATAGACCATTCAGCAGTGGCAGCTCCAGAGAAAGAGCCAGAGAGAGAGAGAGAGTGCACAGAGATCCACAAAGCAAAAACGAGATAGAGATAGAGAGAGATGGAGAGAGAGAGAGATGACAGGAGAGAGAGAGAGAGAGAGAGAGAGAGAAAGAGAGAAAGAGATAGAGAGAGATGGATGGATGTTGAAATCTCATCCCATGGACACACACACATTATGGAAAGAGCCAGATGTCGCGGGTCTTATCGACACCGCGTTAGCATTGTGCTCCATTTCCGAGCACGACAGATGCGTGGATAAGGACCCCAGCTGCATGCTCGTTTGGCCCTGTGGAATGTGTCTTATCCAGGGAGACTGATGTTTCTGTACCTCACTCACTCACTCACTCACTCGCCAGTGCTATGGGAATGCTGTCAGCAGAGATACTGATGACCCAGACTGATTAGCTAACGCTAAAGGCTAGCTAGCAGAGCAGACAGATGTTTGCTCCGTGTTGCTGTCATGGGCGATTTAGAATGTAGCATCATTGATGGGGCTTTGAATGTTAGCATGATGAGAGAGAAGTGGGTTTGTTGCTTTAGCTATACGGGTGGATGGCATAAGCCTTTTTAGTGATCTCTCTCTCTCTCTCTCTCTCTCTCTCTCTCTCTCTCTCTCTTTCTTTCTTTCTTTCTTTCTTTCTTTCTTTCTCTCTCTCTCTCTCTCTCTCTCTCTCTCTCTCTCTCTCTCTCTCTCTCTCTCTCTCTCTCTCAGTGTGTGTGTTTAGCCTATATGTGGATGAGTGTGTACGTGTGTGTAAGAGTTAGTATGTTCAAGAGACTGTGTATGAGTCTGTGTTCATATGTGTTATGTCTGCTTTGGTGTGTCTATCTTCTCCGTGATCATTATCTCAGGACAGAAACATGGGGGCATTTTTTTCTCTACACTCCTACACACACACACACACACACACACACACACACACACACACACACACACATGCACACACACATTGGCCTGTTCTCTGTGTCCAGTTCCCCCTGTCTCTCTGTCATTCTCCCTATCCCGATTTGTCTGTCTCCATCCCTGTCTGTCTGTCTGTCTATCTTTGTCTCTGTCTCGCTATTTCGGTCCGTTAAGTATCTGATTCCATCTTTCCCCTGACCCCAATGGAAAAGAATAAAACACAACACTTTGCAATGCTTTTCCAAGCAGGTTCATTTACATCCTGTACCCCAAAGCGGTACAGCTAATTTAAACGCATCTTTAGACTGTATCTCAATGACAAATCCAATGAATTAAATTTGAAATAGACTTTTGACCTAGTCACAATTTATTTATGCCAGTATGATGTCTATGTTGATGTTTATGTTGATGAAGTAGGTCATTGTGTGGCTAATGATGACCTCATCTCTTTCAACAGGAGAGGGAAGAAGCATAGTGTGATTCTACGCACACAGCTGAGTGTGCGGGTTCACGCCTGCATTGGTAAGTACCTTCCTAACTGTGAGGACCCCAGGATGTGTCTTAATAGGTGGCCAGGCATGTGCCAGTTCACATGTACTGTATAGGCCACAAACACTTTGCTCTAGATGTTTATGTGTGTGTGTGTGTGTGTGTGTGTGTGTGTGTGTGTGTGTGTGTGTGTGTGTGTGTGTGTGTGTGTGTGTGTGTGTGTTTGCCATGTTATGGATGACAAGAAGGCCAAACTGAGGCTTGCTTATTGGCCAGCTTGTGTGGCCTGGTTTATGAGGTGTGTGTGTGTGTGTGTGTGTGTGTGTGTGTGTTTTTTAGATACAGTAGAGGGGGGTTGTGTGAGGGGTTGAGAGTCCCTGAATTTGACAGCATTTCCACAGTGTATGATGAACTGTGTGTGTGTGCATGAGTACTAGTAAGCAGTGGCAGTGCATACCACAGCATAGCTAAGCACTGTTCCCCTGCTAAAGTGTTTGTAAGCAAGTCTGTGTGTGTGTGTGTGTGTGTGTGTGTGTGTGTGTGTGTGTGTGTGTGTGTGTGCATTTGTGCACTGGAAACTGTGGTGCACTGTACATGTTTATGTTTGTAAAGCTGTGTGTGTGTGTGTGTGTGTGTGTGTGTGTGTGTGTGTGTGTGTGTGTGTGTGTGTGTGTGTGTGTGCGTGCGTGCAGTGGGCATACTTCCTCTGTGGTGTTTTGCACTGGGGTTGAGCTAAGTGACGGCGTAACACTTGTGTGAAAAAAACAGAGGCCTTAAGCCCAAAGGCCTCTGGGTCACACACACACACACACACACACACACACACACACACACACACAGAGAGCCTGGTAAAGCAATTAAGGCGTGACGTCTCTAAGTCTCCTTAGTTTACAGGGAGAGAGAGAAAGTTACTGTAGAGAGAAGGCAAGACTGACAGGGGAACTAGGAGAGGAAGAAGAGAAATAAAAAGCAGGAGAGAGAGAGAAAAAGAGAGAGAGGGATAGGGTGGAAAGAGTAAAAGAGGAGTGAGAGAGAAGGACAGTGGAAGGAGGGAGAGAAAAAGGAAGAGAAGAGATTGACTGTTGACTGTGACTGTGGCCAGAATGACTTCTGGAGGCTGTAACCCTGGCCGGGGACGAGTCAGAAGCGCCTTGAACGGCCTCTCTTTAAAAATAAAGGCCACCATCTTTAGAGCTTAGTGTCTGAGACCTGTGTGATCCTCTCCTCTCTCAAGTTCAAATTCAAATAGAGTTGAATTGATCCACACTCAGGATTTAGGAATTTTATGTATACAGAAAACATAGCTTTCATGACGAACAAAAAATACAAATTGAAAATTAAAAGCATGCCAGGAAGTCATTCAGAATTAGGAATTAGTTTCTCTTCCTCTCTCTCTCTCTCTCTCTCTCTCTCTCTCTCTCTCTCTCTCTCTCTCTCTCTCTCTCTCTCTCTCTCTCTCTCTCTCTCTCTCTCTCTCTCTCTCCATTTGTCGGTGGTCTACCCATCCTCCCTGCATGGTCAACATTCTCCATGCCAATGATAGCGCAGCTATTTGTGGATTGCAGGTCATGTGGCTCACGGGCTGCCAGCCGCCACAGATCAGCTCAGGTCAAAGGTTAAGGGGGCGGGGCTCATTCTTATGACATCATCATTATCATCATCACCACAACCCTGTCTGCAAGCTAAGTATTTTCACAGTGGGATGATAATGGAACTCATAGGGAAAACTGCATATACGACACAGACAGTATCTTATGTGTACACTATGCTATGGCTTATAATGTTATATAATGTTATTTACCACCACATGCAATGTCCTGGCCCAAGATTCTTAGTCAATAGTACATTAGACAACATTGTGAAGATTTGACCAGTTCCATGGACTTCCATAATATCTTAGACCAACAAGAATAAAATAAAATCTTATAGACCAAAATGAAAAAAAAAAAAAACTGTAACTGAATGTTCTATTTTGTTTCCAAACTACTCCTTCTAACTTTATATCACAGCCAAGTGGAATGTGACAGGAACAGTGGTGGGATATTTTCAATTCTTGTTGTGCTTCTTATCCAAGAGCTATAGGAAAGGGAAGGAATGGTGTGTGTGTGTGTGTGTGTGTGTGTGTGTGTGTGTGTGTGTGTGTGTGTGTGTGTGTGTGTGTGTGTGTGAGGGTGGGTGGTTGGTTGGTTGGTTGACTGAAGCAGATGAGCAGCCTTCTTAAGTGGATGAGGGACCTTCCCTAAGACTGCAGCCACCTGCCATACCCCCACCCCCACCCTCACCCCCGCCCCTCCCTGACTGTTTGGCTTCCCGAGAGGCTGTGAGTGATTGAAACGGGCAGCGGCGTAATCTAAATCCCCCCTCCTCCTCCTCCTCCTCCTCCTCCCTCTGGTGTCTTCTACTCTTCTTCTTCTCTTTCTCTTTCTCTCTTCCCCCCATCTCCATTGCATGCTGTCTCTATCAATCTCTCTCTTCTCTCTTTTAGTCTCTTTATCTCTCACCCCCTTTCTTTTGAATAGTTTCTCTCTCTCCTTCACTTCACTTCTCTTCTCTCCCTCCTTCTGTCATTCTTTTTCCTCTCTTTTTCCTTTCTCAATTTTTCCCTTTCTCTCTCTGTCTATATATCTTTCTCTATCTGTCTATATCTCTCTCTATCTGTCTATCACAGTAAGGGACAGTTGGTCACTGGTTCTGATTCTGGACAGCAGCCTGTTGTTTCAACATGATTCCCCAAGAGTTTAAAATCCAAACAAAACACTAACATACACACACACACACACACACACACACACACACACACACACACACACACACACACACACACACATTCCAAGGCAAGTAAAAGTCAATAATTAAAAAAAAAAGAAATTTGATTGTCACACAGGATTATTGCACAAGATTGCATGTCAGATTCTCTGTTAGGTTCCATCTGGAACGTCAACCACCTCTCACACACAGTAGTGTGTGTGTGTGTGTGTGTGTGTGTGTGTGTGTGTGTGTGTGTGTGTGTGTGTGTGTGTACTTATTAAGCATATCATGGTTCCTGTATGAAATCCTGTACTCTTGCTATCTATTACTGATGCTAAGCTAACACACTTGAGGCTATTAAGAGCTGTTAGATAACATTCTCCTGATGACCTACAATCTCTTCATTGCCAGGCACTCTTTGATTATGGCCGCGGATCTGCTCGATAACTTCACTAATCTCAGTGGAGCTGAACTTGCCCCCTCACCACCCACCACCGCCACCACCCCCCTACACACACACACACACACACACACACACACACACACACACACACACACTCTTCACAATCCGCTAACAGGTTGCGGGATTGCCCTAGAATGTAAACCCCACCGAGAGACGGAGGAGGATTTGCGTTGGCGATTGGGCGAGGAAAATGGGAGCGTTGGTTGCACCGGCCGGCTGGCTCAGACTTTTCCGGAAGCCTTTGCAGGCGTGTGGTACTCGAGTTGACGTCTCGGCATATGGGCAACGGGGAGGAGGCCGCTGTCGGCAATTTAATTAAAAGTGAAAAGCACTGGCCGATTCCTTGAGCATGTCGGTGGTGGTGGTGGGCGGTGGCATCCAGTGCCCGACTCGATTGGTCACCAGCGGGCTGCAATGGGATTAAGATCTATGCTTTGATTGGGCGAGATTAAGATTCAACGATAGTCCAGGGGGAGGTTGTTCGTGATGTGTTGTTGACACACTAACATTGAGATCTTTTTATTTGGTGTGTGTGTGTGTGTGTGTGTGTGTGTGTGTGTGTGTGTGTGTGTGTGTGTGTGTGTGTGTGTGTGTGTGTGTGTGTGTGTGTGTGTGTGTATGTGTGTGTGTGTGTGTTGTGGACCACTCACGTTATACAGCAGTACTTTGTTGTCATTTTGTTGTTTCATCTTTGTTTCTGTGAGTAAGACACCATGTTGCATTCCATTACAAGAATCAGATTAAGAGAAAACCCATTTACTTTCCACTGATCCTTCACAAATGAAATATCTCCAAATCCTTTACTTTACCACATAAAGTAAGAGTGTGTGTGTGTGTGTGTGTGTGTGTGTGTGTGTGTGTGTGTGTGTGTGTGTGTGTGTGTGTGAGAGAGAGAGAGAGAGAGAGAGCGCAGGTTGCTCAGCAGGTTTTGAAAATCTGACAGGGATATTACTCCCACCAATTATGCAACATCATGTGAAAGAGGAAACCTTAAACTCTCCTCTCCCCAGCAACACACACCCACCCACACACACACCTCGGCAACTTCCACCACACACACACACACACACACACACACACACACCTCAGCAACATCCACCACACGGACAGACACACACACACACACACCTTCCTACCACACGGCACAGACACACACACACACACACACACACCCACACACACAACACACACAATACTCCTGTTCTACTCTACTTTTGTTGTATTTTTTCATCATATTTTGTTAATCAACTCTAGTCATTCATTCATTCAGTTCCCTTGCTTTACTCACTCACTCACTCACTCACTCATTTTCCCACCACACCACATTAATTACATATTTATTTGTTTATTTTTATTTTTATTCATTACTTTACAGTATACACAATCAATCAAAACATCGATAAGCCTCACGTTCGGGACACTTAAATGCATGGATGCAAGCATAGTCATTGTGAGGTGGCAGAATGCAATAGTTGGTCTCCTAATGACATGTAATGAAAGAATATTTGAATCTCGAATTGTGATCTTGTCACTGGTCTATAAATTGTCCTTTAGGCCTCTACTGAGCATGCCCAGTCTGTCTCCTGCTGTGTGTCCACGTAGCAGCTGTGCTCAGGAGACCGCGGGAGCATCCACTAATTAGAGGATGACTGCCACTTTCCCCATACTGTTGTTGACTCCTCTCACCGAAGTCTCTTTTATTCTCTTTGTCTTTGTGTATTTCTTCTTTTTTCATTCCCCGTGCTCTTGCTCTCTCCCTCACCTACACATACTCCCACACACACACACACACACACACACACACACACACACACACACAGGCACACAAACACAGGCACACACACAAACACCAAACCCGAAAAGAATCATCGAGAAAGAATTCAAGAGAAAATAAAGAGAAAATAAACACTTTTCAAGCCAGAGGAAAAGCCAGAGCCTACACACACACACACACACACACACACACACACACACACACACACACACACACACACACACACACACACACACACACACACTTCTTTGCTTATTTCTAACACCTCATACAGGCCTCTCATTGCAGTCAAATTGACGGCTAATCTGTATTAGATTGGCCTTGGAACCGTGTAGCCGTGAAAGGCTTTAATGCATCGTAATTTCCCATCATTCACGAGGCTGTCGACACAAGACTGTATTCTGCCAACTCACATCAGTGCAAATGGACTCCAGTTACATAGCCTCAACTCAGAGAGAGAGAGAGAGAGAGAGAGAGGGGAGGAGAGGAAGGATGGGAGGATGGAGGAGAAAGGAGATGAGAGAGGAAAGGAGGGGAGAAAAGGAAAGGAAGAAGAGGAAGGAGAGGAATGGAAATGCATGGAGATTGAGGGAGAAGAATATAGGGAAGTGTAGGAGTATTCTAAATATCCACACATGGATGATAGTCCGGACTCATTCTGAGCGAATCGATATGAATACTGAACTCAAGGTTTGCTGCCTCTACTGAATTACCTCTGGGAGACTCTCACAAAAGCATTCAAGTTTGAAAGTTCAAAGAAAATAGTTCTGGCACATGTGCCTGTGTTTGCTGAATTTGTAAGCGCCTTCGGCTGATGGTTTCCCTGCGAATGGGACCTGTCAGCACTTCAGCCCTTTACCTGTGTGTGTGTAGCATACTAATGAGGAGGAGCATTTAGCTGGGGCGTGCTGCCTGGGACACTCGCTCGGGGTACAGGGCGTGTGTGTGTGTGTGTGTGTGTGTTTATACTGGGTACTGTTGCCAATGTGGGTACTCGGCCTGTTTGTGTGTGTGTGTGTGTGTGTGTGTGTGTGTGTGTGTGTGTGTGTGTGTGTGTACTTATGTGTGTGTGTACAGTACATTGGGAACTGTTGGCAATGTGAGCACTCGTGTCTCTGTGTGTGTGTGTGTGTGTGTGTGTGTGTGTGTGTGTGTGTGTGTGTGTGTGTGTGTGTGTTCGTTGGGCCTGCTCTTTAATCCTCGTGGGCAGTGGAGGAAGCATGTCTACTGCAGCAGGCTGAGAGAAACTAAAGTCCCTTTGAGAAGTGCTGTTGGATAGCTGTAGATTGCTGTTGTAGTTGTTTTGTAGCTGTTGTGTAGCTGTGCTGATGTCATTGTTGGATATGTCCATGTGTGTTTGTGTGTGTGTGTGTGTGTTTGGCAAATACCGTTGCTATTCTTTGCATTCCATGTTTGCGTGTGTTGCAATGACAGACCTGGTTGTTTTGCTCTGTGTCTTGTCTAGCAGACACCCCCAGAGTGTGAAATATGCAGTGAAATATGCCGTGACTTGTGGATGTGTGTGTGTGCGTCTGAGGGGTATCTAAGTCATCTAGGTCATAGACACTACAACACAATTCCAAATAAATAAACAGTGTAGTTTTCATACAGTAGGGGGAACCTCCCCAGCTTGGCTAGTAGCCTGGAAAGTATCCTACTATCAGGTCCTGAAGTACTAACTGATAGGTGACGAATGTAAGTCGCTTTAGATAGAAGTGTCTGCTAAATGCATAGATGTACTTCTTTTCCATACTTTTTGAAGGGAATGAAGTCTTAAATTCCCTGATAATTTGCTCTATATAGTAGGTGTAGGTGTCTTTCCTGTCCTGCCAAGGTCACGTGCCTTCACTGTCACCCTGCGGTGTTTCCTGGGGCACCCATGTTTGTGTCTGTGGGAGTCAAAGGGCCTCTCAGCACCGCTGTCCTGTCAGTGTGAGTGTGAGTGTCCTTTGTGCAGTCTGAGTTCCCAGCTTGCTTGCGTGTGTGTGTGTGTGTGTGTGTGTGTGTGTGTGTGTGTGTGTGTGTGTGTGTGTGTGTGTGATACAGTAAATTTGAGTGTGTGATTGTGGCTGTACGTGTTCCCTTTCTCTCTCTTTGTGTGCGTGTATGTGTGTGCGTCTGTGTGTGTGTGTGTGTGTGTGTGTGTGTGTGTGTGTGTGTGTGTGTGTGTGTGTGCTGGGATGTGTGTGTGTGTGTGCTGTGATGTGTGTGTGTGTGTGTGTGTGTGTGTGTGTGTGTAGCTGTGTTCTTTGTGTGTGTGCAGTGTGTGTACTATGTGTGTGTTGTGGTGTGGCTGGGTTTGGGTGGCTGACTGACCCCCGGGCTGCAGGGTTAATTTTAGCCTGGACTCCACTCCAGCAGCAACAGTAGAGTAGGGGAGCAGCACAGCCCAGAGACCAGAGCCCAGAGCAGGGAGCCGGACTGGGGAAAGGAGGAGGAGGGAGAGGAGGAAGAGGGGGAGGAGGAGGAGGAGGAGGACCCAGAGTGTTATCTTTGGAAAGTGTTGACAGGACAGAAGCATGCGAGAAGCACACCAGTATCAAACG
>JAODXP020000029.1:23614919-23617419 GCA_027497455.2 Sardinella longiceps
CTCTCTCTCTCTCTCTCTCTCTCTCTCTCTCTCGCTCTGTCTCTCTGTGCATGAAATCATCTATTCCACCCATTGCCGAAGGCTATATTCTTTGCTGTCATATGCTTGTTCATTGGTTTGTAGGTTCAATTCTTCGATCCACATCAGTAGCTGCCCCAACACACACACACACACACACACACACACACACACACACACACACACACACACACACACAGCGGTTGGTCAGCTGTCACGCCAAAGTCGTGCAGCCGCCACGTGCTGCTCCGTACGCCACCCGGCCCAGTGCAGGTTAATGAGTTAAAGGCATGGCTGCACACATGGGGATGATAGGAGAAGGAGAAAAGGAAGAGTTTCTTTTCCAGAGAGAGAGAGAGAGAGAGAGAGAGAGAGAGAGAGAGAGAGAGAGAGAGAGAGAGAAGAGAAGTGAAGAGGAAAGAAAGAGATGAGATTGAGGGAGTAAGAGTGAGAGAGAGACACACAGTGAGAGAAATGAAGAGAAGGGGGGGGAAGAAAAAGAGAGATTGAGAGAGAGAGAGAGAGAGAGAGAGAGAGAGAGAGAGAGAGAGAGAGAGAGAGAGAGAGAGAGAGAGGCCAGATGGGGAACACACACTCTCTGAATTTCCCCCAAGAGCACGAGGACAAAAACAAACCTGGACAGACACTTAACAAGACAGGTAGAGAAGAGGAGACCAGAGTATTATGTCATTACTTCCCATCCCATAGGATCAGTTAGGCCTATCAAATGCAACAGTCCAGTGTACATGTGTTTAGTGGAACTGTTTACTGTGTGTGTGTGTGTGTGTGTGTGTGTGTGTGTGTGTGTGTGTGTGTGTGTGTGTGTGTGTGTGTGTGTGTGTGTGTGTGTGTATGTGTGTCAGAGCAGAGCATGTGAGTATCACAAAGCATGTCAGTGTATTTGGCTGTATGTGGGTACTGATGTCACTGATTTCATAATTGATCTGTTTTAACTGATTGATCTGTTTAAATGTAATTAGGACAGTAGCCTACAGTTGGTACAGGAAGAGAGAGAGAGAGAGAGAGAGAGAGAGAGAGAGAGAGAGGGAGGGAGGAAGAGGAGTGAGTGAAAGGGGGATGACAGAAGCGGATGTATGGTGAACAGTTTGTCTCTGATGTTGAACCGTTATGTAAAGACACAGGAGGTCTTGTTTGCCAAAGTTTTACGGCCATGTTAAAAAAAAAAGGGTTACACCTGCGTTTTCTGCACCTGTTTTTATGCCCTACACAAACTTTTGGATTCAGAAGTAAAAGATTTACGGCACCCATTGTAGCACAATGGAAGAATATATCGTTTGTTCACAAGTCCTGTTTTTTATGGGGGAAAGAGAAAAAACAGGTGTGAATTTTGCTCGGTTGTAAAAATATGATAAAAGACACCCTGGCTGTGTTTGTATGGTGTGCGTTGAAGGAAAGCGAGGTTTGATGTGTTTGTGTAGCTGTGTGTGTATTTGTTAGGCGTATTTGTGTTGCTGTGTGTATGTGTGTCTGGTGTGTTTGTGTTACTGTCTGTGTATGTGAGGACGTTTCTGTTGATTATTTGTGTCTGAGTGTCCTACATATCATGTTTTTATGCACTGAGAAGTGCGTTGAGTAAGTGTGTGTGTGTGTGTGTGTGTGTGTGTGTGTGTGTGTGTGTGTGTGTGTGTGTGTGTGTGTGTGTGTCTGCATCTGTCTGTGGTTTTAAGCATATTCTGTGCATTTATGTGTGTTTTGGGGAGTGTGCATGTCTACTGTGTGTGTGTGTTTGTGTGTTTGTGTGTGTGTGTCTCTGTGTGTGTGTGTTACATGTGTGTGTGCGTGTTGAAGGGATTACAGGGGTGAGCAGACAGCAACTGCAGCGTGACTCACGGCGTCTACAGGGAGCTTCTGCATCCTTGCCCCGCCTCACGGGACATTCCCATCCATTCACAACCATGGAGACAAACAAAAGCAGAACGCCTAAAAATATAAGAAAGAAAGAGAGAAAGAAAGAACGAAAGAGAGAGAGAGAGAGAGAGAGAGAGAGAGAGGGGAGAAATGGGAAAGAGAATGAAAGAGTGAGGGAGCGAGAGAAAGAAAGGAAGAGAGTTGGAAGGGCATTGTGGACAATAATATCCCACTCTGAGTTGGACGGTCAGTAAAGAGGTTGCAGAGCAATAAAACTTTTCTGCCTGTGTTTAGTGCTCATGTATTTGAACTTGCTGCAGTTCACTTTGTTTTTCTCGCCATTTCTATTGGTAGGCTGTTTGTATTGTCTCCCCACCAGTTCTGTACTATAGGCCTATTCTATTTTATGTGGGGTTTTTTATGATTTATTTCTTAATCCTATTAACTTTAATCATAAGCTCATTGCTGGATTTCATTTACATGCAAAATTACATTTTATGAATATCATTTTTACAATTTTTCTTGCAGTGGCAGCAGCATAGCTAAGCACTGTTCCCCTGCTGAAGTGTTTGTAAGCAAGTCTCTCTGTGTGTGTGTGTGTGTGTGTGTGTGT
>JAODXP020000029.1:23624919-23627419 GCA_027497455.2 Sardinella longiceps
GAGAGGAGAGGAGAGGAGAGGGGTAAAGTAGGGCAGTAGAGCAACTAAACTGCCCCATTAGACAGTCGTCTTGGAAACCATCTCTCTCTCTCTCTCTCTCTCTCTCTCTCTCTCTCTCTCTCTCTCTCTCTCTCTCTCTCTCTCTCCAACCTGGCTGGGGTTCAAAACTTTGTTTGGGTCACTGGAAATTGTTCTGTAATGCATTTCCATTGTTTACATTTGCTCTATTCATTAAATCATTTTTTACTTCCCACTTTCATTTGCAGTTTCTGTGTAGTTGGAGACAAGCTCTAGGAAAGTCTGAAGGAGCCAATTAAAACATAATTATAACATGAACACAACATTTTCACATCCATTACGCCAGTGAAATGCCAGGTATTTCTGTCAGGTGAATAATTATATGAAATTTGAAGATTTGCTGTGTTTGGCTGTAGAAAAAAGCTGCACAATATTAATAAATAACCATACTTTCCAATGCTCACAATTGTATTTTGGAATTGGCCCACACAATATTAGCCTGACATAGCCCGTCCATAATACGGCTGTTCATCCGTATTTATGGTCTGGAGACAGTCTTCTGCGGAGGGTTTACATTGGTTAACAAACAACCGGCCAATAAGCGAAGCTGAATAGACGAGCTGTCCGTTTCAAACCAGAACTAAATGCCCTCCCCCCGCCCTATAATCATGTCAGGATAAAGAACCTCCAGACCATGAGTACGGATAAACAGCAGTATTATGGGTGGGCTATGTCAGGCTAACACAATATAGCATGGAGTACCTTTCCCGATTCGGGATAGTATCTGATGTGGATCTGGAGATTTCTGGACTTTTGATAAGGTTCAGTGCCAAAGGTTTGGTCCAGTCTTGTGCTCCCAAGCCTTCACCTCTAGCTAATACAAGGTCTCCTTGCTTGTACTTTTTGTCATGTTCGACTGAGTGCTGCTCCCTGATTTTTTAGTGCTTTGCTCAACATCACTTTGGTTTCTATAAAAAAATAGCAGGTTTGACCTTTTCCACAGCTGTTATAGATCTTAGCTGAACTGATACTCGTGCACACATGCAAGACCACTCACTTACTCACTCACTCACTCACTCGCTCAACCACACACACACACAAACCCACAAAAGATACTAACACAGTGTACACACACACACACACACACACACACACACACTGTCACACACAGATGCGAAGTATACACTTTGGAGGCCATGCATGCTCGCTCTCTTTACACATACACACACACACACACACACACACACACACACACACACACACACACACACACAGAGAGACTCTTGCAAAAACACACTCTGGCAGAGGTAGGTTCCAAACCCAACACCCCCGACCGATGGCACAGATGTACTGTACATCTGAACTCTCGTATCCGAATCCCACTTTCTATTTTTAGGGATGGTTAATGTAGCCACCACCACCACACCGGGAGAACTCCTGGGCCGAGTGTCAGCTTCTCTCTCTCTCTCTCTCTCTCTCTCTCTCTCTCTCTCTCTCTCTCTCTCTCTCTCTCTCTCTCTCTGCCTGTCTCTCCCGTAAGTTTGATTCTTTCTGTAATTTAAGATTTGCTCCAGATGCTTTTTCTGGAGGAGGCGAGGATTGGAGAGAAGATGGTAGATGAGTGGTTGGAGTTGAGGTGGGGGTCCTTTGGATGAGTTAAGTATTTGGCTTTGAGTTAGTGTGTGTGTGTGTGTGTGTGTGTGTGTGTGTGTGTGTGTGTGTGTGTGTGTGTGTGTGTGTGTGTGTGTGTGTGTACGGAGAGGGGTGTAGTGGGCTGTGTGGGGGGAGAGGGTCATTTAAATGAGTCAAGTATTTCTGTGTATGAAGAGATGATGGTAGGGGTGTAGTGGGTTGTATGGAGGGGAATGGATGAGTGTATGTGTGTGTGTGTGTGTGTGTGTGTGTGTGTGTGTGTGTGTGTGTGTGTGTGTGTGTGTGTGTGTGATAGGGGAGACTGGCGGGAAGGGGGGCTTTCCGGCTTAATCCCAAAAAGCATGAGTAAGCACAGCCCCACGGAGCTCCACTCCGGAGACCAGCCACCGGGCCCCCTCCCTGCCTCACCAGCTGTTTCACAGACATGGATCACACACCCCCACCCCTACTCACACACACACACACACACACACACACACACACACACACACACACACACACACACACACACACACACCCTTCCTTGCCACCCGCCCCACTGTGCCAACCCCCTTCAGCCACCCTCACCACCCCTCGTCCCCAGGCGCCCGACTCCCTCCATCCCTCCACCCCTCCATCCCTCCATCCCTCCCTGGCTCAGAGGGCTTTTCTCCAGCCCCCCTCTGGTCCCCACTCAGGCTCTGGCAGTGCCCTCCAGGTCTGTTGTTTTTGGGAGGGCAGGTCAGTGAAGATTAGCCCACTGCCCTGACTGGAATGTGTGTGTGTGGGAGAGAGAGAGAGAGAGAGAGAGAGAGAGAGAGAGAGAGAGAGAAGAAAGAGAGAGAGAGAG
>JAODXP020000029.1:23632419-23642419 GCA_027497455.2 Sardinella longiceps
CTCTCTCTCTCTCTCTCTCTCACACACACACACACACACACACACACACACACACACACACACACACACACAGCACACACACACACGCACACACATACACACACACACACACACACACACACACACACACACACACACACAGACTCTCTATCTCTCTCTCTCACACTACACACACACCTGTCCTCCCCAGCTCTGCTATCAGAAGCTCAGAACCAGTCTCTTAAGTGGGCAGACATTTTGCTTAAAGGCCATCAAGATAGCCCCTCACCAAGCCTCCCAGTAGAAGCTGATAGTCCAGAGGACCCCCTCAATTCTCCCATGTCCCCCGCCCCATTCCTAGAGCCATTTGCTGCTCTGGATCGCTCTACCATGCAATCAAGTGGCCCTTGATTTCCAGGGAATACTTGCCGGCCGAACCTTCTGTCCTGTGAAGAGATTATAGGCCACCGTTGGGCAGTGTTGGGGTCAGATGGTGGATGGTGCTTCAGATTTGGAGGGAGAAGAGATAAGGGCTTGTTTACGCTGGAGAAAAACATGGATTCATAACCATAAACATACCATACCATACCATACCATACCATACCATACCATACCATACCATTCCATACCATACCATATTTCAGTCATACCGTAGCTTAGCATAGAATTGCATTGCATTATGCATACTGCATTGTGTAGCATTGTATTCAATGTATATTCAATGTATGTGTCAATACATACGTATTGACAGATAGATGAATAGATGGACTTCCCAGAAGGAAGTTATGAAATAGCATAGCATAACATAACAGTGTTTCATATATATAGCATAGGGTTGCATTGCATTGTTTGTATACAATGTATTTTCAATTTATGCGTCAATACATACATATGTTTTGATAGACAGACAGAAAGAAAGTTAAAAAGAAAGAAAGAAAGAAATTCTTTATTTATTACATCACAAGACGTTGGAACTTGTTAGAAAGAGGCTAAAGAGGTTTTATTGAGTGCACATTGACACAGCTTTGTGCACAGAACCCTGCCAGGCAGTTGGACTTGTTTCCTATGAAGAGATTAGCGGTCACTCAACGGCAGCGTGGGGGTCAGATAGGAAATGGCCCTTGAGATCTGGGGTGTGAAGAGACGAGATACGCCTTAATTTAGTCTCAATGAAGCTTGGATGGATGACGCCGTTATTTAGAGTGGCCACCGGTCACCAGAGCTGTTGACAGGGCAAAGATGTGCTGTGTGACCCAGTTATTAAAGCAAAAGAACACAAAACAAAAGAACACAAAATCTAATAAAGAAGAAGAATTCATTATTATTAAGTAGAATTAATGCTGAATTATAAGCAGTTCTGAGATTAGCTGAAATATTTGGAAGAGTATAAAAATAACTGTACACTCAATAGTGGGCACACACACACACACACACACACACACACACACACACACACACACACACACACTAATATATAACCCTCTCTGAGAGCAGGCCAGTGCAGCCTATATGGGGTGTGGGGTCGAGTTAGCACACAAGGGCAAATAAGAGACTGCACACACAGAGTGCTGAGAGAGAGAGAGAGAGAGAGAGAGAGAGAGAGAGAGAGAGAGAGAGAGAAAGCGCTGTAGGGCTCTTAATAAGTATTGATGATGATTGGGGTTTAGCTTCCTCTCTCTCTCTCTCTCTCTCTCTCTCTCTCTCTCTCTCTGGGGAATTGATCAATGATCCCAAAGTGTGACAGGGCAAGAGAATGGTGATATGGGTGATTACACTGGGGCAGGGCAGGGTGGGGGGTAGTTATAGTTATATGGGGGGAATAATCAATGGCAAAGGCAAAGTTTATTTATGTAGCACAATTAATGTGGGACCGTTTAACACAGCATTTTTTTTAATATGAAAGAAAGAAAGAGAAAAGGGATTATAAGATACTATAATAAAGAAGATAAAATAAATTAAAGACCCTATTAATCAAGATTTTATCTAGGCAAAGAGGCGTGTGTGTGTGCGTGTGCGTCCAGAAAAAGCTGACTCCCGGTTGGTGGTGATGGATGTTGGCCTGTGGGAAGGTGAATAGGAAGTAGGACTCTGTTCGTGGAGGGTGTGATGGGGGCTGTGTGTGTGTGTGTGTGTGTGTGTGTGTGTGTGTGTGTGTGTGTGTGTGTGTGTGTGTGTGTGTGTGTGTTGGGGACAGAGGGTTGTTAAATCACTGTCCATGCGTAGGGTGTAGTTAACTTTAGAGGATACTGAGGTTTGTGTAATGAAACACTCAATCAGTCAGAGCTTCAGCATCAATAACACAGTGGTTAAAGGGCGCGGCTGGTTCTGCTGTATTTCACACACACACACACACACACACTCTCACACACACACTCATGTACATGCAAACACACAAACATGTAAACATGCATGCATGATCACACACACACACGTGCGCTCATTCAAAAGCTAATTTGCATAAACACACAATTATGTATGGAAACAAACAATTATCCTATTTCATAGCAAACACACACATACTGTACATGTCTACACGGATGGCTATCCACAAACTTACACACACGCATTTATCAAAGTGCACATTCAAGCGAGCACAGACACAAACACACTCACGCACATGTACATTCCCATACACACACACTCTAAGCATAATACACTGCATGCATACACTCCTACACACACACAGACACACACACACACACACACAAACACACACGCTCGCACGCACACTGTTGACCTCTGCAGCACTCTAAACCAAAAGCTTACTGTAGGCCCTTTTCCCTGGACCCGTATCCGAACATGCTGGGAGCTGGAACACACTTTTGAGTCGTACATAGACCGAACCGAACGCAGCCCTCGTCTCGAAGAAGCGTCTGTCCGACGGACATAAAACATGCTCCCATGGGCAGCTGCCTATCCTTGATCCTTGAAATTGTTTGCAGAGGCCGCTGGCTCCTCTTCAGTGTAAGTGTAGGTTTGCTCTAAAGGGGATAAGTGTGTGTGTGTGTGTGTGTGTGTGTGTGTGTGTGTGTGTGTGTGTGTGTGTGTGTGTGTGTGTGTGTGTGACTGTCAGAGCTACTTTCCCAGAGACATGACACACACGAGGGACCACGCAGGAGTGCATGAAAGGACGGCTTTGTGGTCTATAAAGAAAGACCCCCTGCAGTTTGTTGAATGCAGAGTTCATAAATTTGATCTTCCCAAGTGTGTGTGTGAGTGTGAGTGTGTATGTGTCTGTGCATGTGTGTGTATTTTTGTGTCTGTGTATCTGTGTGTTGGTGTATGTCTGTGCATCTGTGTGTGTTTTGTGTTTTTGTATCTGTATGTCTGTGTGTGTGTGTGTGTGTGTGTGTGTGTGTGTGTGTGTGTGTGTGTGTGTGTGTGTGTGTGTTTTGTGTGTGTAAAAGAGAGTGCATGTGAGTCCGTTTATACATTTGTTTGTTTGTTGTTTGTGTATTTGTTGTGATTTGTTTACTCCAAAGCTGTGACCAGCGTTTTTTGCCTGTCGGTCATGCTTTTATTTCATTGGCCTCATAATTGACTTTCCCGCTTTTTTATGGCTTTTTAATCTGTCACTTTGAAGAGCATGCGGTCTCGAAACATCTCACATGGCTTCGTTTGTCGCACACGAGTTTCCATGACAATATTCGTCCTTCTTTCTCTTTCCCCGTCATTTTCTCCTCAAACTCACGGTCTCACGGTCATCGCTTGGGCCACAACAGAAATGTCCGCTAAGCTAGTCAGGAATGTGGCCCGGATGAATACATTTTTTGTCTCTTTTTTTTGCATAATATCTCCTTGTCAAATACCCCTTCACAAAAAGAGGATTCTTCTAGGACTGTGTAGGCTGTGAGTTATTGGTGTTTGTGTGTTTGTGTTTGGCGTGTGTGTGTGTAAGTGTATGTGTGTGTGTGTGTGTGTGTGTGTGTGTGTGTGTGTGTGTGTGTGTGTGTGTGTGTGTGTGTGTGTGTGTGTGTTATGTGTATGATTGAGTTGAGCTTGTTTGTGAAGTGTGTGTGTTTAGAGCTTGACTGTCCTAACTGTGGCATGACAACATTCTTAGCGTTTCCATGACATAGACTGAATGAAATGTGTCAGTGGGGTTGTGTGTGTGTGTGTGTGTGTGTGTGTGTGTGTGTGTGTGTGTGTGTGTGTGTGTGTGTGTGTGTGTGTGTGTGGGGGGGGGGCAGATATGGTGTTAGCCTCTGACCACTGACATCCAGACAGACAGGGGATGGAGCCAGACAAGCCCACGTGTCACCCCACACTCAAGCCCCTCTCCCTGGCCTTGGCTACCACCCTCAGCCCCTTGTCATGACCACAGGCTTTGTGGGTGCAGATGAACAATGGCTTTCAATGGCTTTAGGGGGTGACCACTGTTGACCCCAGTTGTTTACAACTGCAATGATGGACC
This sequence comes from Sardinella longiceps, assembly GCA_027497455.2. Lineage (NCBI taxonomy): Eukaryota > Metazoa > Chordata > Actinopteri > Clupeiformes > Clupeidae > Sardinella > Sardinella longiceps. Next base: position 23,636,813 of record JAODXP020000029.1, read on the forward strand.
TCATAAACCATAACCCATAAACCAATATGCACTTTCACTGTTACTCATGTACTGTAGGCCCACTCCTGCTATCATTCATTATATAAAATTGTTGTATATTTGAAATCATAAATATATGAAATAATAAATATATGAAATAATAAATATAGCTTGTATGTATACAAATACTCCAATAGTGGTGGTTTGGCAGTGAAGGCAGGTGAAGGCTACTGTGGTTTGTTTTCATTCCTCTTCTCCTAGTAACTTTCTACTGAGTTTCTTTCATTCATACAGCAGGCACACTCACTCCTGCACACACCCATTGTGCTTGTTCTTCATTTCTCCCTTACATACACACACACACACACACACACACACACACACACACACACACACACACACACACACACAGTCTTAGCATAATCACATCCTCTCTTACATGCTCAGGTACATACAGCACACACACTCACACGCACAGACACACGCACAGACACACACACACACACACACACACAGTGATTAGTATAGTTATGGAATGTTAATGAGCTGCTGGCAGTGAGACAGCAGTGGGGTATTGAGGCCACTGGGTGGGCTGGACTCCCCGTCACTGAGAGAGAGAGAGAGAGAGAGAGAGAATGTCTCCACTGCCCCCAGTCCCTTGGAGAACACCACCGCAGCACGCTTCAGCCGTCTGTTTTAATGTCTTCTACGTTCTGTTTGTGTGTGTGTGCAGTGGGCGGGTTAGTGTGTGTGGTTGGAGATATTTAGTAATTGCTGTGTGTGTTTGTATCAATTCTGTGCTTGGTGAGAGACAGAAAAGAGAGCAAAGTATGTGAAGGTTTTTTAATTGTGTTTGTGCACAAGCTTTTGAGGTGTAATTCTTTTTTATGGAGTTTTTGGAGCGTGTGTTTTTGTGTGTGTGTTTTTGTGTGTGTGTGTGTGTGTGTGTGTGTGTGTGTGTGTGTGTGTGTGTGTGTGTGTGTGTGTGTGTGTGTGTGTGTGTGTGTGTGTGTCCATCTGTCTGGGTGACTGGGTGACTGTGAAATATCAGTGCTTGCCAGACATGGCTTTAGTGTGATAAGAACTCAATGACGGATTGAGGCTTTGATAGTTTGGGGACGGGTCAAGTACTCACTCTAAATATCACCTCTCCAATTGGCTCTCCCTTGGCACCATTCTCCTAAACTGATTGGACCAACTCCCCATCAATCAAAATCACTTCCTCTCCTCCTCCACTCCACTCCCGAGTGGCCAAACAGAAGTAACAGGCGATAAGCTCCCGGCATGGCAGTCAGAATGCCTCTGAAAATGTCAGGTGCTGTGTGTGTTGTTTGTGCGTTGCCCGTGACAACAGCGGCGGCGGGCCGCGTGGTGTTTTATTAGTGATTGAGTCATCGCTGAGAGAGGAAGTGCGGTCAGGAGCCCCTGTTGCTGCTGCTGCTGCTGCTGCTGCTGCTGGGGGAAGCAAACTGTCTCCAGGAAAAAGAGATGGAGGGATGGATGGAGGGATGGGATGAAGGGATGGAGGGGTTGAGGGATAATGATGCTGCTGCTGAGCTGTTTAACTAATTCTTCTTCTCTCTTTTTGTCCCTCTCTCTTTCTATCTCTCTCTCTCTCTCTCTCTCTCTCTCTCTCTCTCTCTCTCTCTCTCTCTTCCTCTCTCCGTCTCTGTCTTTCTCATTGACTTTCTCTCTCTTTCTTTATCTCTCTGTCTCCATCTGCAGAGAAGCTGTACAATTCCAATGGGCGTGACTTGAGGAGGGCACTGTTTTCTCTCAAACAGATATTTCAGGTAAAATAAAGATTTGCTTCATTCTTGCCACGACCCCCCTCATTCATGAGTGAGACAGACACACACACACACACACACACACACACACACACACACACACACACACACTCATGCACGCACAGGGACACATTCTCACACACTAAAATCACACACACAGAGACACATAGCCATGCACTACAATCACACACACACACACACACACACACACACACACACACTACAATCACACACACCAAACATTCTTCCTGCTTATACACTGTAATCATTTCAGGAATGTTAACAACAACAGTAGATTTGACTGTTCAGGCCATATATTTAGACCATAAAATCATAATCCACATATTTTTGGTCATTTATGCAAGTTTGAGTGTTCTAAGAAAAGGTCACATTGCAAAAACTACATGATCACACACATAGAAGTAGCAGCAACAGCAGCAGTAGTAGTAGTTGTAGAAGTAGAAGTAGTAGGACATGATATTTGTAAAGCTCCAATTGACCATAACAATGCAATGAAAGTATTTGTAGCTGTAGAAGTAACATTGTTGTAAAAGTAGTATTCGTGTAGTAGTTCTAGTAGTAGTTGTAGCAGACATAGTAATAGTAGTAGCAGTAGTATTAGCAGCAGCAATTATAGTAGTAGTAGTAGCAGTATTTTAGTAGTAGTAGTAGTAGTAGTAGTAGTAGTATCAGTTCTAGTAGTAGTAGCAATAGTAGTAGTACAGGTGGTAGTAGTAAGTAAGTAAGTAAGTAAGTAAGTAAGTAAGAGTACTTTATTTGTCCTTGGGGAAGGAGATTTTTTTCTCTGCATTAAACCCATCTGGGGGGTATACACACATGTACATAGAGACACATACAAGTTGTAAGGTGCGCACACCCACACGTAAAGCAGTGGGCAGCCATTAATCCAGCACCCGGGGTGCAGTAGTAGTAGTAGTAGTAGTAGTATCAGTTCTAGTAGTAGTAGTAGTAGTAGTAGTGGTAGTAGTATAAGGAGTAGAAATAAAGTAGCAGAGGCAGCAGTATTGTCAGAGTGAGTAGTGAAGTGGTGTGTGGGTTGTGACAGCTGCAGTGCTGGTGGTGGAAGAGCCCAGCAGGCCGCACTCCTCTCCTGCCAGAGCTGCTCGCCGTGGCAGCTTTGTGTCTGTGACGACTGGCAGGCGGCTCCACGTGGCCTTTCAGACACACACACACACACACACACACACACACACACACACACACACACACACACACACACACACACACACACAGACAGAGAGAGAGACACAGACAGGCAGAAAAAGAAAGAAGAGGAAGAGAAACACTATTTTAGAGGACAATAACCTCCAAATGCTGCCCTTTTTTCTTTTATTTTTTTCTCTCTTTTTTTTTAACTCTGTTTTGACTGTTACATGTTTCAGCCAGACTTCAAAGTCATGGAGTCCTTTCATCTCCCTCCCAGTATTACAATAACCTTTGACCTTTTCACAACTTCCTGAGAGCTGCACCCAACATTTTATTATTATTTTTTTTTAACTTCATGATCTTAAAACCTTGTAGCTTTATTCTGCCGTATAGACATGACAGACTACACAATAAACCCTGTCATCTCTTGTGACGTATGTGGTGAATTGCCTGTCTTGCAGGTGAATAGCCCCCTATATATTAGCGTGAGGGCAAAAAAAAAAAATGGCATGTCATGGGAAAAGCACTCCCATGGGCACGAGAGGTGCTTCAGACTGGAGAGAGAGAGAGCGAGAAAGAGAGAGAGAGAGAGAGAGAGAGGCCATCTATTTTTAGCCACAGATGTCATCCGAGTAACAACAAAGTTGCAACCCCAGTGCCCCGTCGAGCCTAACAAGATACAGTTGGCTGTCATTGATTGAAAGAAAAGCATTTTAAATTCACTTCAGTTTAATTCCATTCAGTTCAAAAAGCTTTATTGGCATGGCTGTATCAGTTATACAAAGTATGTTGCCAAATCATTATTGTATGTATATAAAATAAATACAATTATATTTTTAAAAAATCAACCAAGAAGACTAAACAAATGCCAATGCATTCACGGATCATGGAGAGCTTTCTTGCATGTAGCCTTCCAGTGTCCTTATTATACTGTCCTTACTGTAATATCCTGACTCACACTGACTATTCCATAGGTCAGGCAAACTACTGCCCCCTGCTGGTAATACTATGACACACACAAAAACAACACATCACACCAAAGTCATGTCTGTTTGTTGCATTGCATTGCATCACAAGTTAATCTTTGTCTTTCTCCGTAAAGAGAGCCATTTATCAAGCAGTGTGTGCTCTTCACATCGCGCATCCTATTTCAGCACAAAGTGCTTTCACAGAAATCTGCTCACATAAATAATGTGTTGCTTGCCAAAGCAGTAGCAGAGTCCTGACTGAGATCTGTGTGTGTATGCGGGTCTGTTTTTGTGTGTGTGTGTGTGTGTGTTTTTGTGTGTGTGTGTGTGTGTGTGTGTTGTGTGTGTGTGTGTGTGTGTGTGTGTGTGTGTGTGTGTGTGTGTGTGTGTGTGTGTGTGTGTGTGTGTGTGTGTGTGTGTGTGTGTGTGTGTGTGTGTGTGTGTGTGCGTTTTACAGGATGACAAAGACCTGGTCCATGAGTTTGTGATGGCGGAGGGTTTGACGTGTCTCATTAAGGTTGGGGCGGAGGCAGACCAGAACTACCAGAACTACATCCTCAGAGGTGGGTGGAGCCTAACCACCAACCCCCAGTAGTTCCTGCCACTCCTGAATCCTTACACCACACAACCCTTGTTTACCAAATGGATATCGTTTACATGTTTGTTTGTGCTTGCGTATTTATAGCTTTTAGCGGACACTCCACACTAACTTTCTGTGACATTATTAAGCATTACATTTAGCCTAGCTATTCACACTTATAAACAGTCATAAACAGAAAAAAATGCTAGATATAGTAATACTTTAGAATTACTAAGAATACCTCAGTCACTTTTTACAACAGACAACAATATGTATAAACCACATCTCCGTAATCAGAAGAAATCATGCTTCAAAAACCATGTTTAAAACATCATCAGCAACGTGTATATCACTGATATGTGAAATATAGCCCAGGCCCCAGCAGGTTCTTCATTATAATCTCAGTTCTGCCCTTGGTTATGGTCAATGCCCTGATTGCGTATATTGGTCATACACCATAACTGTAGCACATGCAGATATTGACTGACTTTGCTGAGGTCAATCAATGAAACCAGGCAGTGCTGGTATTCAGATATATGTGGGTTGTTCAAGATTTGAGAATAGCTAATGACATATAGTTGAAACTTTCTGAAAACTTCATGCTGAGAGATTCTTGCTTGCTCAAGGGTTAGTGATACTATTTGAGCTGTCACCAGTGCATCTCGCAGCTATTGTTTTGTGTGACAGAAATAGCTATGTTTCTGTGAATCGCATCTCACCCCGACACCATCAATGAAGAATGTTCGTAATGAGGTACTTTTGACGGCACTGATCCGAGCATCAAAGGACGTTGCGTTCACAAAAAAGGCTGGAGCTTAATGAAGGCATGTTGATCTTGGGTCTGTATCACACATGCAGACAATGAAAACCATGACAGGCCCACAGCTGAGGGCTTCTCAGCGATCAGGACTAGACGAGACAAGAGGAGAACACAATCTGAATTTTAATCACACTCTCTGCATTCGTGATAAAGAGCAGTTGGAAGATTGAGAGGTTGTTCTATTAGATCATGGCCTTGTTAAAGATGCAAGGTGTGATTCTTCTGCCCAGGCAGACAATCAGTTCATAGCACTTGTGTCTTACAGGTGGGAAAAAAGGTACTTAGTTATACAGACAGCTGTAA
>JAODXP020000029.1:23662419-23669919 GCA_027497455.2 Sardinella longiceps
ACAAACACATGAAGCCACAAATACACACACACACACACACACACACACACACATACACACACACACACACACACACACACACACACACACACACACACACACATACACACATACACATACACACACACAACACACACACACCACAGCACGGCTTCTGTTTTACCCCTCTGAAAGCTCTGAAGTGGATTGATGTTAATGAGTTTGGAACACCGAACAGCCAGCCACACATTCATTCAACACACACACACACACACACACACACACACACACACACACACACACACACACACACACACACACACACTCAAAGAAAAAGAAAGAGACAGAAAGAGAATGAGAGCAAAAGGGAAATTTGGTGGAACAGCAAGCGAGGAAGTGAGAATGTGTGTGTGTGTGTGTGTGTGTGTGTGTGTGTGTGTGTGTGTGTGTGTGAGAGAGAGAGAGAGAGAGAGAGAGAGAGAGAGAGAGAGAGAATGAAACACAAAGGGAAATTGGGGTAAAAGATGGAGATTTGAGGGCAAGAAACAGATAGACATAGAGGACCCTGTGAAAAAACAAACCTTCTCTGTGTGTATGCGTGTGTGCGCGTGTTTGTGTGTGTAAGCGAGTGTTTGCATGTGTATGTGGGTGTGTGTGTGTGTGTGTGTGACTCAGGCTTCAGTCACTGGGTTTGTGGCCACCCGTCTCTCTCTCTCTCTCTCTCTCTCTCTCTCTCTCTCTCTCTCTCTCTCTCTCTCTCTCTCTCTCTCTCTCTCTCCCTCGTTCCTCTATGGCACAGGTTCAGGTTCAGACTCCGGCTGCTGCTAGGTTGGACAGCAGCACATCTTGAACAGGTTTAGACTGATTTACCTCTGGAAAGCCAAGCGGGACTTTCTCTCTCCCTCCCTCCCTCCCTCCCTCCTTCTCTCCCTCTCCTCTCTCTCTCTCTCTCTCTCTCTCTCTCTCTCTCTCTCTCTCCCTTCATTTTTGCTCTCTCCCGCTTTCTCTTATATTTTATATTTTTTTCATATCGCTCCTCTCTTCCCTGACTATTTTGTCTGGTGGTGATAACAGTTGCGACAGAGAGTGAGAGAGAGAGAGAGTATGAGAGGGAGAGAGAGGGAGAGAGAGTGAATGAGAGGGAGAGAGAGCATGCTTTTTGGATATCTCCTGAGCAAAGGGAAAGAAGATTAATCTACATGATAGAAAAAAATGAGTACAAGAGAGAGAAACGAGTGAGGAAGAAGAGGAATGAGAAGTGCTGGGAGATGTAATGGTGTGCAGTAGACTGTGGAGAAAGAGAGGAGTGAGTGAGAGAGAGAGAGAGAGAGAGAGAGAGAGAGAGAGAGAGAGAGGCTGTAACAGGACATGCTTCTGTTGGAAAGCAGCGCAGAACAGGAGAGAACCAGGAGAGCTGAGGTACTGGAACCCTTCTGACTCCTTATGGGGACAGGCAGCGCTCCGTGTGTGTGTGTGTGTGTGTGTGTGTGTATGTGTGTGTGTGTGTGTGTGTGTGTGTGTGTGTGTGTGTGTGTGTGTGTGTGTGTGTGTCTGTGTGTCTGTGTGTTTTGTGTGTGTTGTATGGGAGATTGCATGTCCCTGTGTGTGTATGTTTTTTTCTGTTTATCTTTTTTGTCAGTTTGTGTTTGTTTGAGACATTTTCTGTCTCCTAGAGGAACCGGTACTGGAGAGGGTGCCAACAGCTTCTAAGAACAGTTGTCCCTGTTTTTGATGTTTATACTTTGTACCCCCCCCCCCCCTCCTTCTTCTTCTCTCTCTCTCTCTCTCTCTCTCTCTCTCTCTCTCTCTCTCTCTCTCTCTCTCTCTCTCTCTCTAGGTATAAGACTGTGGAGCGTCTGGCAGCGGAGGAGTATGAGCGTAACCGCGTGCGATCAGGTCCACGAGGGCTCAATCTGTCCCTGAGCCCTGATGACTCCTGCCAATCATCCCGCAGTGCCACGCCTTCCTCTATTGCATCCCAAGACCTCCAGGACACGCCCACAACAGGTACAGATATTTTACTTTTCTTTGCTCTTTTATTTTATTGCATGGGTGCTGATTTTCCCAGAGAAGACCCACATAGTTTGGGTCATTAGATGTAAACTGTACTGTTGGATTTTACCTCATGGCTTTTTTGCATTTCTTCATCTCGTAGAGATTGTGTGAATGACTTCTGTCTTGCTATCAGTTACCGTAAATGGATTAAACCTAATGCTAGCCAAAAACAAAACAAAATAAAGATTATTCAAAGGAGATTTTTCTTTTAGTCCGAGACCTGGCTTAGTCCATGTTTTTATTGTATTGCAGACTGTATGTGTTCTTTGGGGGTGGTGGTTAGATTTAATTTTCACAGATTTTTTCCACCTACCTGAAATAACACAAGGCACTGCCAAAGGCATGCTAGGCTCATCACACACACCTGCGTTGTACTGAAGGAGTTTTACTGTAGATGCTGCTAATATGCTTTCTGCCACTGCATGGTTTGCACAAGAGAGCACTTGGTCAGGGTTAGTAAAGTCTTATCTGCCTCATAGAACCAGGAATCTGGATTAGGACCATAGAAATCTTGAACTAGAACTCAAAATGGATTTGTTTACACTCGTCATCCATAGAACAAGCTATTAACTGCCGCCAAGGATGTTCTGTTTTCATTAGAATTTGGTTGTCTTTTTGTTTGTTTGTTTTTCTGTTTTTCTGTCTGTTGACAACCGGCAGATTCCTATGTAATTTTTACATGAGGTGTGTCTTTGCCCAAAGAAGAACCTAATAAATTTTGTTGACGATCCGGATCCAGATCAGGATCTGTACTCCAGAATTTTTTTAAAGATTCCTCACTACTGACAGTTATCTTGTCCATCTGTAAACGCCAGAACTCTAGGGGGCACCAGTGACCGTACTGCCTTGGCAGAGGTCTGCACTCTCCGATTGTATTTCTAATTTTTAAATCTTTTCAGTGTTTGCCGCTCCTTGTTTATGTAGGCTGCTGTTAGTGAGTTCTCTAGATCTAGAGCTATAGAACTCAAAATGAACTTGTTTACATCTTGTTCTTGTACCTGTTCCATCCATAGAACAAACTCATTTTTAGATCTTTTCAGTTGGTTGGCTGTCCATGTTTAGCTCGACTGCTGTTAGTGAGTTTGATAAATCCACTACCTGGTTTAGGCCTTTGAGGGGGTTTTGTGTTTGGCTGAAGTGTGTCTGGAACTCATGACACATGTCTGCAGACAGAAAAGCTTTTATTGCCCCTCGTGTTTCGACACAGCGAAAATGCGTGGAGATGACATGCTTCTCTTTGGGGAAAAGATGCACATTGTTTTTTAATGCACATTATAAACAACCTGAGCTGTTTAAAAGGCGCTGGATCTAAATATATCAAGGCCCACGTTGTTTGTGTTTTATGTGCATGCTGTACAGTAATGACTGTGTCTGGATGGGTGCAGATGTGTGTAGTGCCGGACTGCTGAGCTGGGATTTGGAACTGTCCTCCATGACGAGCGCGGCCAGGAACAGGACATAAGTCAAACGTTACGCCTTGGAATTATCAAAGCATATAAAATACAGCATATGAGAAAAAAAAGAAAGAAAGAAAAAGAATTCGACTTTCTAAGCACCTTGCTAGGCTAGGCGCTCTCGTGCAGAACAAAGGCACTTTAATGAAATGAAACAAAAATGAAACAAACATTTTTTGAATGGTAAATGTCAAGTATACACTTGTTGCTGTGGTTGAGTACTTCAGATTAGTCAGAAGCACTGGCTGCCTTGTTGCCAGTCTACATGCCCCCTTCTCAATCAAATGTGCTCTTTTAGCTTGCTGTAAATTGCCCTGCAGGCTCTGACTGAGACCTACTGTGAGCTATATTTTGAGAAAAACTCACGGATATTAAGTAATGGGTCAAAAAACACTGATTATTTTTCTTGCGTGGAGTTTGAAGTGGCTGATAGCATGGGGGCTTGTGGCGTCGATACAGTCCCCTTTGAGAAGCTTACACAAGGCGCACAAGCTGTGTGTTGTTGTATGCAAGGGGTCGCGGGGTCGCGTGTGTGTGTGTGTGTGTGAGCGGGGCTCTGTGCTGCGCGGCTGTTGACGTAAACAAGAACGTAACACAGCGTTTCCTGCTCATTTCCGGCCTCTGGAACAAGCACACACACACACAAGCCAAGGCTTTCTGCCTTTATTGTTGATAGCCATGCTAATGAGAGAGAGACTCTGGCATTTACAGAGGAGCCTTCAGCTAGCGGAACATCAACACTGAAACCCTACCATAACATGAGAGAGAGAGAGAGGGAGAGAGAGAGAAAGACGGAGGGAGAGAGGATGAAAGGCACAGAGAGGGGGAAAGAGAGGTGGGGTAGAGATGAGGAGAAAGGAAGAAGAAAGGAAAGGAGAGAAAGTGAACGATGGAGGGATAGAGGGAGTGAAAAAGAAGGCTCATGATGGAGAGAAAGGGACACAGAAGTGCAGAGACTGATTGGTAGAGAGTAGGTTAGACCGAAAAGAATTGAGAGAGAGTCGAGGGGGATATATAAACAGAAAGACAGACAGACTGATATTTTGTCCTGACAGAATGAATGATGCTAGAAAAGAAAAGAGGCAGAGAAGGCAGGAACCTATAGTGAGACACTGAGGGAAGGAGGGAGAGAGAGGGAGTGAAGGAGAGAGAGAGAGAGAGAGAGATATGAAAACAAACACTGAAACCTGACTCTCTCCCACACCTCAGCACATGTTTGGTTGCAGCGCTGCGCTCCTTAAGGTAGAAGCCCACCACAAGAGAGGCATTGTTTACATGTTCCACAAGTAGGGCGGGAGGGAGGGTGTGTTACTAGCTGACATTATGGTTGGCTGGATATACCTTAGTACATGACCTTAGTAGGCCCTGTATCCAACTGTACAGGCCACACGTACTGATGCGGTGCAGTTGTCATGACAATGTACAGTACAGATTCCACAGGCTTGTTATTGTAAGACACTTGATATTTCTGTTTGTGCATATGTCTGAACACAATGTTAACTTGACTGTTTTTGTTCCTTTTAAACAGAAGCAGGAGTGGAATTAGAAGCAGACCTAAACGCAAGTTCAGAACCAGAGGAGAAAGAATCTGAATCCCCTGAGGAGGCCGTGGACCAGGAGGAAGAGGAGGAGTCTGAACAGGAAGTAGAAGCAAGTAAACAGGAAGAAGCTGAGGCAGAGGAGGAGGAGGCTGCTCCAGAACAGGAAGAGGAGGAGCCTGTGGAGGAAAGTGAAGAGCCTGAGAAGGAAGTGGCCAATGGAGAGGCAACCGAGGACAGCGGTATTCTTAGCGACAAGGAACGTCAGAATGAGGAAGTGAACGAGAAGGATAACTGTTCGGCCTCCAGCATCTCCTCAGCCAGTAGCACCTTAGAGAGAGAGGAGCGACTCGCTGGCAACAACAATGAGACGGGTGAGATAATGACAGCCCTCATTTGGCCAGTTCCACATAATTTTGGAAAATGCAAATAGTATTAAGAAAAATATTTTATACATTTTCTATTTTTTTACTTGACAGCTAATCTTTTATAACCTTGACAGCTAATGATAACTGATGGAAGTACCTGCTGGATAGTGTTAAATGTGTGTTAGTGGTTAAATAGTGTTGTTATTCGGTATAGGTTGCACTAAATCCAGTAATTCAAATAATCAATTTTTCACTGCGACTTTGGACAACAGTACTACAGGTTGTTTAATCTATTTGAGATGTTATACTTACAGTATACTTCAGATAATTCAAATCGCGCACAGTTTACAGTAAGCATTTGCTGTCGTAGTGTGTATTTCAGTCACAAATGGATCCCTGCTTAGGTGGAGGTCACATACATAACCGCTGTTTAAATCGCCAACTCAGAATTACATTCCAATAGATGGCTGTAGTTTCACTGTGGTTGTCAGTGTGAACACACCATGCACTAAAAAGCATAGCGTTTGAAGTGTTGAAGTGTGCGATTTGAGACACAGCCATAAGGTTTTTCCCATACTAAGGTTTTTCCCATACTAGATGCAGTAGCTTCAGCTGTTCTTACATTGCCTTTCCAGGTCCATGGGCCCAGAGTGTCAAAGACGTGGATGTGAACGAACAGTGCAGCAAGATCCTCAACAGCAAGCTCTTCATGCTGGACATGCTGTACGCCCAGACTAAGAAGCCAGCCGAGGAAGAGGAGGAGGAGGAAGAGGACGAGGAGCAGAAGGAGAAGGGCCAGGAGGAGAAGGAGAGCGGAGAGGACTCGACAGCGGCCACCATCGAGGGATCGGGTGAAGGACAGGAGGGAGAGGAGAGTGCTGAACCAAAGTCGGAGGGCGATAAGCGATCCACAAATGTCCGCGCGTTTGCAGAGAAGTTCGGCGACCTGGTTAAAGGGTTGACGTCGCCGCATTCAGCTATGGAGTCGGCAGAGACGGCGGCGGAAAAACCACAGCAGCCGCCACCACCTCCACCGCAACCGCCCAAGAAGGAGTCGGACTACATCTGGGATCAGCTATTGGCAAGCCCTCGTGAGCTACGCATCCGTGACATCGACTTCACCGACCTCGGCGAAGAGGACGACCAGGACCTGCTGGACAGCAGCTCGCTCATGAGCTCGAGCGACCTCCTGCCTCCTCCGCCACCACCCCCTTGCCCCTTTAACTTGCCCCCTCCCCCACCGCTCTTTGGCGGCTGCCCCCCTCCACCCCCAGTGCCAGGCTCCATGCGGATGCCCCCGCCACCACCCTGCCTCTCCTCCGCTCCTGTACCCCCACCCCCGCAGGACCCCAGCGCTGAGCAGCCGCTCTTCCAGAAGAAGAAGAAGACCATCCGGTTGTTTTGGAGCGAGGTACGAAGTTTTCTTAAAACAGTAGTTGTCAAACTGGGGCATTGGTACCCCTGGCGCTACATGAATCAGTCTAGGGGGTTAACAAAATCGAATAAATAATTTTGTTAGTACTTAGGTTAATTTTAATTGGTATAGCAAGATGTCTGTGGCATATGGGGTACTTGGTGGGACACTAGAGTGTCTTGGGGGTACATTACAAGTGTGGAGCAACACTATAGAACAGCTATATGTACATTTTTAATAGAAAACATTAATAGAAAACCTCTTGCGTATGAGAGAAACTGTAAACTTTGCTTTTCTTAAGTTTGGTGACTTTTTTCTTTGAGAAGTGTGAGATAAAAAAAACAAAAAACTTTTGACCCAACTTAGTTGATCTTTAGTAACCTTTTGTTTATGAGAGGTGTTATACTGTACATGTAAATAAACTTGATTTACTTTACCTGCTTGCCCAGGTGAGGCCAGACTGGCAGTACCGAGGCTACAGGCGACTGCAGGGCTCCCTCTGGGCCAAGCTGGAACCTGTGAAGGTAGACACAGCCAAACTTGAACATCTCTTCGAGAGCAAGTCCAAAGAGATCCCAGTCACCAAGGTACAGTACAGTATATCCACACAGAAGATTGTTTACACACACACACACTTACTCGCACACACACAGATGCACCCTCATGCAAATAAATGTCTTTTTTGCTGATCT
>JAODXP020000029.1:23677419-23754919 GCA_027497455.2 Sardinella longiceps
CTCATCTCTCTCTCCCACTGGTTTCCTGTCCACCTCTACACTGTTCTATCTCATTAAAGGGGAAAAGACCTAAAAATATTTAGACCAAAAAAAGTTAAAGATGACTCATTTTGGGAATTATGGGATGTATGTAGAGTACCGTGCAACAAGATCAAGGTGAAGTGAATAGTGATAGAACACAGGAGACATTAATCGTTAAAGGGCCCACCTGTATTTTGTCAACCTCTCAAGTTTTTATCCTTTGTGTCTTTTTCTAGAAAATTCTGACGATGATCCCAACCGAAGAGGAGAAGCAGAAGATCCAGGAGGCCCAGCTGGCTAATCCAGACACCCCGCTGGGCAGCGCCGAACAGTTCCTGCTCACACTCTCCTCCATCAGCGAGCTCTCCGCACGCCTGCAGCTCTGGGCCTTTAAGATGGACTATGAGGTCACAGAGAAGGTACGAGCATACATGTGGATGTGTGTGTGTGTGTGTGTGTGTGTGTGTGTGTGTGTGTGTGTTTGTGTGTGTTTGTGTGTCCATTTGTGTATGCTTGTGTGTGCCTGTGGCAGCAATAGGTACAGTCTGTAGCTTGTGTGTTTTTGTGTGTGTTTGCGTGTGTGTGTGTGTGTGTGTGTGTGTGTGTGTGTGTGTGTGTGGGCATGCCTTGAACTTGCTCTCCACCCCACCAACTACAAAGTTGTGGCTTACTGCCTGGTGTTCCACTAGGCCACCATGAATTTGTGTGTGTGTATATAAGTGAGTGTAAGTGTGTGTACTGTGTGTGTGTGTGTGTGTGTGTGTGTGTGTGTGTGTGTGTGTGTGTGTGTGTGTGTGTGTGTGTGTGTGTGTGTGTACATTTGTGTCTGTATGAATGTGCATGGGAGAACAACACTCAGGCATGTAGTCTTTGTGTGTGTGTGTGTGTGTGTGTGTGTGTGTGTGTGTGTGTGTGTGTGTGTGTGTCTAGCCTATGTGTGTGGGCCATCTCTCGGGGTATATCTGTTTCTGCAGGTAATATGACAAACCCTCACGTCTCAATAGCACTGGCAGAGACACACATTCTTCTTTAGGCCCAGGAATGTGTTTTGGGAAGCGCCTTTCAAAAGAGTCGCGGATGGAGAAAACAAGAAATAGAAAACACACTCCCTCGTCCCCCCCTCTCTCTCCCTCTCTCTTTCTTTATCTTCCACTCCCTTGTGCTGAGGATGAAGCTGTCCTGTAAATTCTCGTCTCTCTGACTGGAAGCCGCTCTCTCTCTTTCATCTGTTAGACTCAGAGGAAGCAGGAGCTGCTGCTGCTGCCCGGCAGGCCGGCCGGCTGTCTGGAACAATGGCAGCAACAGCAGGGCCTGCATGAGCTCCACAGATGGATGTGTTTGGTAGTGGGAGTCTTAATGGAGAGGAACAGGGTGTGCTCACTATTTGAGACACTCCACACACACACACACACACACACACACTTAACCTCTCCCTCCCTCTCTCTCTTTTTCACATACTCAGTCACAAACACGTGAATACACAAACACACACACAAACACACACACATACAGTACAATGCCTCACTCACCAACACACACACACACACACACACACACACATACAGAGACACAATCTCTCTCCCTTTCTCTCTTTTGCACATACTCACTCACAAACACACAAATACACCTACACACAAGCCCTCATCCTCTCACACACACACACGCACATACACACACATACGCAAACCCTCGTAATTACAACCATCCTTTGTTTGCTCTGTGATGTCAGCCCCTCACCATGACCTTTATCTGGGGGACCATCACCCATATGCACCTGCCAGCCCCGCGGTTCCGGAAGCTTCCGATGTCTCTCTCTCTCTCTCTCTCTCTCTCTCTCTCTCTCTCTCTCTCTCTCTCTCTCTCTCTCTCTCTCTCTCTCTCTCTCTCTCGTTCTCCCTACCTCCCCTCTAATTATTCCTTGTTAAGGCTCTTGTAGCCAACTGCTTAATTACAGTGGTAGACAAAGCAGGACAAATACCATGGGATCAGATCAATCAATTTCAAACTACTTGTTCAAGACTTCATTCATTAAGGAAACTGGGGTTTGGTTCCAAAAAAAAAGAGAGGGAGAGAGAGAGATAAAAGAAATCAAATTAAAAATGTGCGTCATGATTGTCATTCCTTGGATCCGGACTGATACCACCTACGAAGAACTTTGTAGGCGTTTAAGCCAAAAATTACAAGATTTTGCGCTTAAAAGCAGAGTGTGTCTTTGAGTGTGTGTGTGTGTGTGTGTGTGTGTGTGTGTGTGTGTGTGTGTGTGTGTGTGTGTGTGTGTGTGTGTGTGTTTCACAACACAAAAGACTTAATTAAAGCTTTAGTGCTCCATAAATGAAGTGCAGGTGAGGAGTTCCCATGTTCTCCAGCACGTTTAACCGATGTCGTCAACCCCCCCTACCCCTCCCCCCTTCTCCCCCCAACAGGAAGTGGCGGAGCCGCTGCAGGATCTGAAGGAGGGGATGGACCAGCTGGAGAAGAACAAGACGCTCCGCTACATCCTGTCCACGCTGCTCGCCATCGGCAACTTCCTCAACGGTTCCAACGTGAGTGATGCCAGCTTGATGCCCTCCTCCGACAGACACGCCATGCCATAGCATAGGATGGCACGACCCTTAAGGGCACGGTGCGGCCTGATGAGATCATCAAAGTGGGCCCAGTAAATGAGAGGAGACCACATGCTGTTTGCTTGTTGCATAATAATGACACACTTCCCAGTTCCCATGTCCTGGGAAGGCACTGTTAAAACACATGTTTATCTTGGGGAGGGTGTTTGTTTTGTTCCGAGTGTAAACAACCAGATGGATGCATTAATGAATGAACACAAATCGGATTTCTTTATCCTACGTTGTGGAAGTTTGGAATTTGAGTGGTTGTTTGATGTTGCCGAGTACTGTGAGAAGGCATGAGAAGGGCAGAATTTTGTGCAACAACATAGACCAAACAGTGACTGATGAAGTCAAGAATGTTCTTTTTTTTTTTTTTTTTTTTTTTCCCCGTATGCCCCATGTAGGAGCATTAGCTGCCAGTTGGCAAATTCTGTCTATGTTACTAGATGGTGTTGTTCTCATACCTACCAACCACACTCTGCAGCCTCAAAGAACAGAGATATGAGCTGATTGACTTGGATTTAATGCTAGTAAAATATGAAAGTGGATGATAGATAATTAAATAAAAAAATATGAAAACTACATCTGTCAGATTGTCTATGGATAACTTACAGTGACTACCCATGAACTACAGAATTATATATGTGCAATAGGCTGTATTGTATGTAATATCTGTATGTTATTTACAATGAGCCATGAGCCTGTGTCCAGACTATTGATATGTAGATTGATATGTGATATATGTTGTCCCAGGCTAAGGGATTTGATCTGAACTACCTGGAGAAGGTTCCAGAAGTGAAGGACACGGTGCACAAGCAGTCTCTTCTTCACCATGCCTGTGCTGTAGTGGTGGAGAACTTCCCTGAGAGCACAGACCTCTACTCGGAGATTGGCGCCATCACTCGCTCAGCCAAGGTATTGCAGCTTGGACGTGTGTACACACACACACACACACACACACACACACACACACACACACACACACACACACACACACACACAGAAAGTACATATAAAAACACACACACACACACACACACACACAAGTACATATAAACTCTCACACTGTTAAGTACATATAAACACACACACACACACACACACACACGGTACTCTAGACCATACAAACATATTTGTGCGCACACTCTCAGAATCCACAACAGAATTGACAGGTAACTTTCCAAAATGGACGTTATTAACTTATTTGTTTTGTCTTCGCCACACAGGTTGATTTTGACCAGCTGCAGGAGAACCTCACCCAGATGGAGCGACGTTGCAAAGCATCATGGGACCACCTGAAGGTCATCGCCAAACATGAAATGAAGCCGGTACTGAAGCAGAAGATGTCCGACTTCCTGAAAGACTGTGCCGAAAGGATCATTATTCTGAAGATCGTGCACCGTAGAATCATGAACAGGTACATCTCAGACACTCCATTCACAGAAAAGAGCCATTCAAAAACATGACAGTTTGGATTGAATAAGGGGTTCAAGGAGTTGCAAGAAAACTTTGTGCGCATCAATAGTGTAGGAAATGAAATTGTTACGAAAGGTCTACATAGTTAAAAATCTGTTAATTTTGTTTTTTACTTTTTTAGTGAATGAATTTTCAAGAGCTGTTTTTGTAAGAAAGAATGAGGGTTTAGGTCAAATAAGTTAAATGTCATGTTATAATGTTCATATAATTAAGAGCTATCCATTCTTACACAGACTTAACACTGGATTTCTCTGTTAGGTTTACCACTTCCTCAAAGTATTATAAGTTCTTATTTATAAGTTTATCACTCCCACCTTCCATAACCACCAAACACCACCCATTTCATTTGTTTGGGAGCTCAGAATTGTATTAGTGACATAGCACTGTGACTCAGCACTGCAAGGATGTCTAAGAAAGAGCTGACTAACCCCACGTAAAGGCTTTCTATGACGGGAGAAAGCTGTACTGTGTTGCCAAGAACTGGTGTACATGGTTTCAATGTCAGCTCACCTAATGTTCCCCTAAAACTGTGCTCTTCTGTCCTGTGTTGTTCTCATTTGCTTTGTTCTATTCTGTGCTTCCCCTCTCGTTGTCAGGTTCCACGCGTTCCTGTTATTCCTGGGTCACCCGTCGTACGGTGTGCGGGACATCAGCGTCCACCGCTTCAGCAAGATCTTAAGCGAGTTTGCGCTGGAGTACCGCACCACCCGTGACCGCGTCCTCCAGCAGAAGCAGAAGAGGGCCGACCACCGCGAGCGCAACAAGACACGCGGCAAGATGATCATGGACGTCAACGCACCCGTAAGTCCCTCACCTTTGACCTTCGAACCGTCATCCACCACCATGACCATTCTGGCGGCTGTTTCCCAAAAGCACTGTTGCTAAGTTGCTAACCAGTTAGCAACTTAGTAGGTTGGCAATAAGAAAAAGTTAGCAACTTAATTAGCAACTATGCTTTGGGGAAACAGACCCCTGATCTCTGCAGGGAGAGAAAGGTGTTCTGTCTCTACTGCAGATCATTCTTCTCAAGTGTGGCTTAGCTGAAGGTGTGTGTGGGTGTGTGTAGCCGAGGTTGGTTCGACCACTCACAGGTCTCGAATCTCTCTGCCACCTCATCAACTCCAACAAACCCAAGGCTGGGAATCGAACACTCTAACCACCGAGTTGAAAAGCCCTGGCTCCCAACTCTTCGGTTAGAAGCATTGTGAAGGCTAGGGGTGTGAAGATTTAGGTCCTGCGGCTAGTTAGCCCAGGCTAGTTAGCATCCGTTCCATATGTCTACTGTGCTTAAGTGTAAAGTGTGACCCAGTGCTGGAGTTGAATCTGAGGCTTTGTATAGCATGTGTGCCCAGATGTACAGTAATCAACTCTAAGATCAGGAGTCAGCTTGGGAAATTGCCTTTGATTAGCAGAAGGAAGCGCGCTGAACACGGATCACATGTAGCGCCAGAGTTTATTACGACGCTCGCAGGCGTTTGATTGGCTGACAGCAGTCATGAGACCTGTGGTTAATTTCTCTGCGGTGAGACCACAGACACCCCAGGGAACCTGTGTGTTGGCCCTCACTGCTCCTTTGGAGGTGTGTGTGTGTGTGTGTGTGTGTGTGTGTGTGTGTGTGTGTGTGTGTGTGTGTGTGTGTGTGTGTGTGTGTGTGTGTTTAAGTATGTTAGTGTTAGAGCTTCTGGCCTCAGAGGTGTGTGTGTGTGTGTGTGTGTGTGTTAGGGTTAGAGCTCCTGGCAACTGCTGGGTGTTTGTGTGTGCTAGGGTTAGAGTAAATCAAAGTGTGTGTGTGTGTGTGTGTGTGTGTGTGTGTGTGTGTGTGTGTGTGTGTGTGTGTGTTTATGTATAAGCGTGTGTGAGTGAGTGTGTGCTGGGGTTAGAGTACAGAAGTGTGTGTGTGTGTGTGTGTGTGTGTGTGTGTGTGTGTGTGTCTTTGTGTGTGTCTTTGTGTGTATCTGTGTATTACTGTAGGGTTAGAGAAAAGAAGAGAGAGTGTGTGTGTGTGTGTGTGTGTGTGTGTGTGTGTGTGTGTGTGTGTGTGGTGGGGTTAGAGCTCCTGGCCACAGAGGTGGTGGGTTCGTGTCCCTGCTGCATTGCTGCTTAACCTCCCCAGCGGAGACTCAGCTGTGCAAACAGAGAGGCTGTAAGCACTGCAATAACAATTATCATCAGCACGGGTGCCACGTCGTGCCTCTAGTCAGTCTGTTAACACACACACACACACACACACACACACACACACACACACACACACACACACACGTGATTGCTCATTCTCTCTCTCATTCAAAAACTCCTGCCTGTTTTTAACATTCTAGTATACTCTATCCATCTTTCTCTCTCTCTCTCTCTCTCTCTCTCTCTCTCTCTCTCTCTCTCTCTCTTCCTCACTCTCTCACTATGTCTCTCTGAGTGTCTCATCCCTATACTATAGTAGGCCTATCTGAGGCCTTTGAAGAAGGCCGTAGAAATGAAACCATCTACTCTAATATTCTTCAGAGCACAAACAAGCCCTGAAAACTGCTAATAATTACAGCAACTAATTGGGACCAAATGTTGGTTTGTGGTTAGCCCAAGTGGGAGTAGGGATTGTGTGTGTGCGTGTGTGTGTGTGCGCACGTATATGCGTGCAGAGTGTGTGTGTGTGTGTGTGTGTGTGTGTGTGTGGGGGTGTGAAGAGTTAGTGTGTGTATATGTTTTCGGACCCCCGTTTGTTTTTGAACGATCTTCCAGAACGTTCTGACACTTGTTTGGGTTCAGATGAAAGGCCATAATAGCCCTCACTCATATAATGTATATTTTATATATTAATTATGTATATATAAACAACATTAAATAATAATATTTTGCTGTATAAATAACTGAATACACTTAAATGTCTATTTTTGTTTTGTTTTGTGGGCCTTTGGTGAGTTTTGTGAGTTTATGGTGGTAAGATTTGTGGTCTGTGACTCCTGGCCACACAAGAGTTGTTGATCTCCGAGAGGCCAGGCAGCAAGTGTGGCAGACATTACAAGTTGATCCCAGAGAGATTTAAGAGATCGGAGCTAGACGATGCTGGCCGGCTGCAGGTGAGCCCTGGGATTAGGCTAGGGAGGTCTGCACGCTCCAGATTCTGTGTGTGTGTGTGTGTGTGTGTGTGTGTGTGTGTGTGTGTGTGTGTGTGTGTGTGTGTGTGTGTGCTAGTACATCTAGCTCTATATGATCCCTGTGGCAACAATAGCAAACAGAGTCTAGGACCAGGGTGGTCCTGCTTTCTTCCCTCTTGCTGTCGGTCTCTTACACAACGCACACACACACACACACACACACACACACACACACACACACACACACACACACACACACACACACACACACACACACACACACGCATGCGCAGACACACACACACACACACACAGATAAATATAAACACATACATGCAAACATAGATAAACTCTCACATTATATAAACACAAATGTTTCATACATACACACACACACTCATGAATGAATACATGAATACACGTTCACACACACACACACACACACACTAATAAAAACATGCCTTTTAGACTCCTCTCTTTTCTGGCTTTTCTTCATCACATCTCTCCATTTCCAACTCCTTTCTTTTCCATAGAGTGATGAGGATGATAAAGAAGATAAAGAAGAGGTATGAGAATAATGACGATGTGTGTGTGTGTGTGTCTGTGCATGCTTGTGTGTTTGAGCACAAGTGTGTGTGTGTGTGTCTGGTGTGTGTGTGTGTGTGTGTGTGGGCGTGGGTGTGTGAAAGTGTGAGAGTGAGAGAGAGAGAGAGCGAGAGAGAGAGAATATTTGTGCATGTGTGTGTGTGACACTGTGTGTGCGCGTGTGTTCATGCTCGAGTGTGTTTCCGCATGTGGCGACCTCTAACCTCACTAAATACCTTCGACTCCTCGTCTTCATTTTCGTCTTGTCTTCCTTCTCTTTTCCAATTCTGTGTTTGTGTTGGACATGTCCACTCACACACACACAAAAAAAAACAATAAAACTCAAATAAATGAATGTTAAGACTGGGAAGTATGTCTCCCTGTTGTCCCAGAGTGTCAAACCCTCAGTGGTTGGGGCGGAATATGTTCTGCCTTGTCCTGTCCTCACATTCCCAACCTGTAGGGACGGAATAATCGGAGTCATGGAGTGTCCGTCCGTGAATGGGAATGCAACACTTAACCCACTCTCGTCTCTCATATGTTTTATTGTGTATGCTTGATGAATTATACTGTACTCACAACTCTACAGTATGCTGAGACAAAAGGGTGAATAATGCGTTTGGCTACAGAAAGTATTCTTTTACGTGAAGATTTACGTGTCTAGTGAACGCTCTGTTCTGTGAATCTTCTGTGCCAGATGTCATGTTCAGCACAGAAAATCTGAACGCCTATCTATCTATCTATCTATCTATCTATCTATCTATCTATCTATCTATCTATCTATCTATCTATCTATCTGTCTGTCTGTCTGTCTGTCTATCTGTGTCTGTCTGTTAGTCTATAGTTATTCACCCATCCATCCACCCATCCATCCATCCCATGCCAGACTCATGGTGGTCAAAGCAGCATAATTATTTCTTTGTGAGGTAGAGATAATCCGTTAGGGTGGGTCATCGTCGACTTTATCTATCTCCATGGGCGTCAGGTTTGTGTTGGGCCTACGCAGCCCCACTGTGGGAGCAGATGTCTCTTGTTAGGACTGTAATTGGCTGTTCAGCATGAATGCCTTTGTGAGAGTCCAGGAGGAGAAGGGGGGGGGGGGGGCATGCAGGTTGGAACAGAATTCACATAGCAGGAATGATACTGGAATAGACTCTGCTCCCGATGTTCTGTGGTCCAATGGACCCTTGCCAAAACAGACTGTGGTCAGGCCAGATTTGTTTCTGAGATTTTTTTTTTTTTTTTTTGGCAATCTGCTGTTTCATTTCATCATTGCATTACTTTAGATTATACTACCAGCCAAGAACAGGCAAGGATGGATGCCTAAAACTCAAGAGGTAGTGGACAGAAAGGGGGAAATGTACTGTATACATACAGTGTGGTAAGTTAGTAGTGGAAGCAAGCACACATGCTCCCTGAAGGATGTAAAAGTACAGCTAACTTTAGATAAATTATTACTTTATTTATCCCATTGGAAATTCAAGACTTGACTAGTATTTAGCAGGCACCTTTATCCAAAGTGACACAGACTTGTAACACGGGATTTGAGAGTTGTGTTGGAGTCACCCACTGCTATGTAGGTTATCGTTATTACTAACTCTACTTTTCCTTATGTAAGATTGATTGTTTAGAAACCCCTCTGCAGACATAGCAATATTAACTGACACCTTACTGAGCTTTGAATGTCTGAAATGCTATCAGTGTCAGATAATGTTGCTATGCATGCAAATGCTTTACCCTCTTGACCCCTTGTTATAAATAACAAAAAAAAATAACAAATTAGTAACTGTTTACAAATACTTAGTTATACTAATAAACTCTGACAGTGCTATTGACAACAATTATTGAACAAACTATTTGGTAACTACATTGCAGTTTATGGTGGCACATTATTATGAAGTGTTACCAAGAACTCTGTTCCATTAGCATGTAGCATTAGCAGCTAGCAACAGATGAAGCGCTGCTCTCCTCCCAGAGTGGCTGTCTTTGGGTTTACACCTCCGATGAGGAACGGCTGCCTGGACGGCAATCAGAGAGTATTTATTAGGGCGGACGTGTTTCCTCTCTGCTTGCTTGGTCTGCAGTGCAGTGCAGGAATGCGGAGAAGTGTCATAAAACTTAAGATCCATTCTAAACTAATTAGTGCCTAGGGCATGGTAACGCTCAGGCCTTTTAAAAAACAGCCAGACTGATCATCCATCTACTGTCAGTGGTAATGTGTGTCTATGTGTGTGTGTATATGTTCTGTGTGTGACTGAATTAATGTTTCCAAAAGTTTGTGCATTTGGACATTTGTTAATGCATGCAAGTCTGCCATGTGTGTTAAATTGTGTTTGGACATATGTGTGCGTTTATGATATCCACTGTAGTCTATGTACTACAAGTACCATTAATTGCATATTATGTACATTTGTATGTACACTACAGTATGTCTCTATACAATGTATATATATATTATATTTGTACAGTATGTAATGTATGTGTGCACTGTATCTGCATGTGTGTATTCATGTGCACATCAGTGTGTGTGTGTGTGTGTGTGTGTGTGTGTGTGCAAAAGTGAATGCATTACTGTAATACGCACATCTGTGTGTGTGTGTGTGTGTGTTGTGTAGTCTGGCCGGTTGGGTGGCAGTGGCGGCGGCAGCAGTGGTGGCGGTAGCGGCAGTGGGGGCGGAGCTCAGGAGAACCAGCAGCCCCAGGGCCTCGGCCACGCCGAAGACGCCGCCGAGCACGAGCACATGAAGGCTGTGCTCAAGAGCAGCGTGCAGGGCGGCGACAAAGAGGCCTCCATGGTGCCAGGACTTCGTATGCGAACGCGGACTAGGCCCAGCAGAGGTCAGTGTTCCTCTAGTCTATGGGATGTGGTGAACCACTACAAATTCAGCTCACTATCAAACTCCACCTCAGACTATACTACTACACTACATTTTATTCAATCTCTGTGCCACATGTTGTGTTCCAGTTTTAAGACTATTAAAACTAAGTCACAATTAAGTGAGTAAAGTGTATAAAGTGATAAGCGAAATCTAAAATGAATATCAAATGTTGACCAACAATAAACTTATAAAACTCAAAAGAGATCAGTCTGGAGTGCAAACAAAATATTGCTGATTTGGCAGCATATTGCCTTCATCATCACTACTCAGGAGAGCCAGACAATATGTTACTTTTATAGACCAGTGGATGATAGTAGTATTAGAGGAAATGTGCTGATTACAGCAATCCTTACAACAATCCTATAGCAATCCTGTTACAATGTTCAAGTGGTGAAATAAAACTCCAAAACAGTTGCTATGCTCAAACTGGCTCCCCGCTTCCTGGCAAACAGGTTTTTAAAGTGAAAATCTACCAACCCCCACAGACCTAAACCATATGTATGTAAAACACTTTCCTCTCTTATCGGCATGGACCAAGTTGATTGATCACCCACAGCTGTCCTTAGAACAATAACACTTTGGTTAACAAAAGGTGTGTGACCAACGGACAAAAGCATTCTTACATACTGAAAACTTGAAAACACAAACAACCACCATAATCTTGTCATATCTAAGTCAGGTGATTCAAATTTTTCATACAACAAGGCAACATGCTACTGTTCTTTGTGTCCTATCAGGTCGCACAGCCTGGTCCTCAGCAGCCAATGAGGATCCTGTTGCCATGACGGATGACGCTGCTGATGAGATAATGGAGCGCATTGTGAGGTCAGCAACGCAAGGACCCAGTCAGAGAACCCAGCCACGGGAGCGGAGACGATCCCGCGCCAACCGCAAGTCATGTACGTCCACTATATATATTAACAAATCAGTTGCAAATCCCTCTAAGTGCAGTTGCGGTGAACTTGCAGAAATATAATGATATAGTTTGGATAAACCTTATTAACAGGCCAACTCCATTTGTATTGTTTTGACTTCCATTTATTTTTACTCAGTAATGTTCAGAAGGGTAGGAGCAGGCTTTAGTCAAAGTATTTTCTTTGTTTTTTAAGTGCTGGCCAAACATTTGTTCAGTTAATGATCAGGAATGGAGGCCGGCAGGCCGCCCTATGCATACATGTTTTTTTTCACTGTAACTGAACACACTGAGGAAGGCGGAATGCAGAAAAGCGTCTGTGTGAATAAAAGCGTATGCATATGTGGCCTTCTTTCCTGATCATATGCACTTTCTAAGGTTTGGGTAGCATCATTTGGATTTGTATTGTGATCTACATTAATATTAATTTTTCTACATTGTTTATATTGACTGCATGGGAAACCTGCACAAGACTTCTAAAGCACACACATTTGCACTTGGGCAGATGCCAAATAAATAAAATAAAATAAAAAAATAAAACACCATGGCTCTTCAAATCAAAGTAACATTTGGGGATGAATGTCAGTGTAGTGAGTTTGTTTCTGAATTGCTGTGTGAAACTGCTTATACTGCCTACAATTCCCATCATGCATCTATGTGTGTACCCACAGTGAGGAGGACCCTGAAGAACGGACTTACGCCAGAGGAAGCACAAGCTCTTGGGTTGGCTGACAACCCAGAAATGCCAGTGTGAAGAGCCCAAATGGACATTAGGAACATCATGAACACACACACACACACACACACACACACACACACACACACACACACACACACACACACCCTCTAAAACACAAACACACCCACCTTCTGCAACACACATACACACATCCTTTCTGTCCTACACAAACCTTTTGGCACACTTTGGCTTTCTCACTGCCGCCACCTGCAGCATTCATTGGCCAATCACAAACCTCCCCACAGCTCCTATCCTAGCAGCTAAAGCCGCTAATAGCTAACTGCTGTCTGTGGCCATTTGACTAGCCATGGCGTTGTAGTCCTATGTATGAGTTTTGGTGTTGCAGAAAACAAGGGCAGAATGCATTTTAAAAACAAAAGCAAAAACACATAAAAAAGAACTGTGGGTTGTTTCTGAGAGAGAAAGAGAGAGACATTGAAAAGAGAAGAAGGAAGAAGAATGTGTTTTTGGAAAGTGACAAGAGAAATAATCACCTGAAGGTGAGAGGAAAAAATAAAAGAGGAAAAGTGAAGCTTCTGCTACGATTGTAACTCAGGGTTTGAGCCAATCATCTCGTAATGTTTATCATTGTGGCTGTTTTTATTTTTATTTTTATCTTTAGGGAACTTTTGTTTCCCCAACAAACAAAATGGTACTCACAATGCTGTGGAGACTCCGCAAATAAAAAAGTCCCTACACTCACACTCTCACTCACTCACACACACACACACACACACACACACACACACACACACACACACACACACACATTTTGCATATAGAAGGCCTTTTAAATGAATACCAAACACTGTGGTATAGAAGGGGTCGTGATATTCTTGTCTTAGGTCCTGTAGGTCTAGATGAAGTCATTTCACGTCCCTCTACTCCCAGAGGCCTTTTCACACTCCATATGTGTGCTGTTTGGAAACTCACCACCACTTCTCAATACTGATCATGCATTTTGTTCATCTCATTCTTATGCTATTTGCCAATTTTGAGTGTCTCTATGTGCTTGCGTTAACTCTCAGCACACGGCCTGCTCTTCCACTACCCTTTTGGAGTGCTTGCTTTGTATTTCATTTGGCATGGAGTTGGTTGCTGAGACACACAATGACAGTAATGAACACTGTAAAAGGAAAAGTAGACCATAGACACAGTCAGTTGTTTCTATAGAGACTTGATGTTAGAAATTCTGGTACAATGTCCACTTGAATTTAGCAGAAGACAGGCCTAGTTTTAATGGGAAGTGTTATTTTCTGTGTTATTTTACAGTATTTTTTTTTTCTTCAGAATGTCAAAAGCATACTCAACCCACTGACGTCTTTTGTTGTTGTGTTAGCTCAGAACGAGTGCTGAAGGTTGTAGTTTAGCATGTGCCTTCCTGAAACACGAGGCTGTAGTTCTTGTGGTACTTCTTGTTCCATTACAGCAAATTATGACCAAGACTACAGATGACCATTTCAACAATAATACTGACACGCCTCAAGTAAAATTGATTAGTGTAAAACAGACACTTTCATAGATCATCTTTTGGTAACATGTTCTTTAGGCTTCAAAACAGTTGGGTTTTGTTATTGTTTATTTGTGTCATTTCCAGGTACTATCTCACGATTTCATTATTTATTGAGGAGATTCACAGTAATTTTTTTGAGAGGAACATTTGGGTTTTTTTAAACTATATTGTTCAAGAACCGTAGGTCAATTGATGACACGGTAGTCTGGCACCTTAATCTCAAATTCTTGTGTGGGATTTTCATGGAACCATTGTCAGAATTTGACAGATTTCATTCAGTCTCCTTCTTAGGCAATCTTATACTGGAAATTGTAAAAAGGACAAAAGTGTATAAAAATAAACATTTGAAAGAGGGATATTGTAAAAACTATAATAATTATGTAAATGCCCTGCTTTGTTGTCAAGTTTGTTTGTGTGTAACGTTTGTTTGTTTTTTGTAATTTCTGTAGAATAGTGTATTATAGACAAAGATGAAACAAAGAGCAGTGTTATTATATTAACTGTAATTTAAGAGAAAACAGAACAAAAAGCCATGCATGATCACAAATATATAGATACATATAAACTTTTTCAAACGGCTTTCACCCATAATTTTTGAAACTGATTTCGTTTTTAAAATATCCATAATGTCTGTTGGCTTTTCAGATTTTCTTCAGCTCATAACTCCATTACACTCCACTCAATATGTCATTGTGGAATCAAATGCCTACGCTCTTTTAAAGCTCCTGTCTATAAATTTACATGTCCGCTGGAAACAGTAGGCTGCATTTACACACCCTGCAATAAAGAATTGTATGAAATGGACAAGTGTTTCATTACAATTTGTCAAGAGTTTTGGGAGAAATAACCTACATGTCATGCTGACATGACAACGACAGGGAATAAAATGCATTGTCATCTAAACTCTGGTTGTCTGGTAACCATGTATTTACGTGGGCGAGGGAGTTACATAACCCGGCTACTCTCGTGTTTACATTAAGGAAGCAACTGTTCAGACGAGAAAGCGTGTCGTGGTGCAGCCTATGCCATATTTTCCATACATAACTAAACTGGTTAAATACGCGCGTAGCCTACAGAAGTCTTCATACACTGTACGTGGCTTCGTTGATAGCTCAGTCAGTTAAGTGTGGGGCAGAATTTGACCGACTAAATCCGTGATCATGGCCAAGAGCATGACGCTTCTGTGGGGTTCTGGCTCCACGCCATGCTGGCGAGTTATGATCGCCTTGGAGGAGAAACTGTTGCAAGGCTACAATCAGAAGCTCCTGTCGTTTGCGAAGGGAGACCATAGATCTAAAGAAGTGTTAGACATCAACCCGAGGGGACAGGTAGGCTCTATCTTTTCTTGGCATACGCCGCTTAATCGCACGAACGTCACACAACACATATCAGTTCCTTTTTTTTTTAATGAAAAAATGCAAGTCATCCTTGACTCAGCATCTTTTTCCGTAACAGTTACCTGCATTCAAGCATGGTGATAACATCCTGAATGAATCATATGCCGCCGTCATGTACATTGAGGTAAGTTGGCCATTAGTTTGAAAAAGTTAATGAAGACTAGAATGAATGGTTGAAACATCCAATTAATTAATAATGAAATTCTATGATGATCATTGATCATATAGGCCTATACATTACTGTAACACAGAGATGCCCATGTTATTTGATCTTTACTGTGTTTGTCTGTGATCTTTCAGAGCCAGTTCAGGTCCCAGGGCACTCCCCTGATCCCTGAGGACCAAGCTGAGCAGGCTCTCATGTACCAGCGTATGTTTGAGGGGCAGATTTTGCACCAGAAACTAAGTATGTATGGAATATTTCATTAGTTACTTCTACTTAAAGATATAGTTTGGTTTTAGCGTGGTGTTTGATCAACTTAAACTCTCCAGTAGCTGCCGTTTATCATGCCACTGCATGTTGCATCCCCTACTGTAGAATACCAGGAATTCCATTCCTTATCAAAAAGCTACAAAAACACAGAATAACCCACCGTCTCATAGACAACCATTCCAGTCACAGCTCCTTGTTAGGGAAGGTTAATGTGTTACAGCCTGATTCTGGATCAGGAATGATGTGTTTGTCTACCAGATGACATTGTGTAGGCCTACTACTGTATTACAAGCACATCAATCCCTGATCCAGGCCTTATCAGAATGGAAAAATAAACCTCAGAAAAAAACATCACAACATACCTCATTGTACTATGAGTAACCATTCTAGACACTAGGCTAGGGGTGGGCAATTATTTTGGTTGGGCCACACTGAGTTTGAGATATTGACTGAAGGGTCGGGTGTTAACAGTTAACCTATTGACAGTGTTGGGGAGTAACGAGTTACATGTAACGAAATTACGTAATTTAATTACAAAATAAAAGTAACAGTAATCTGTTACAGTTACTTTGAAAATTTGTGTAATTGAATTACAGTTACTTCAAGAAATATTCAGAATTACAATTTCAGTTACATGATCCCAATATCATCTGCAGAAACATTGGCTATGTCAGTACATCCCACTACTACAGCTAAAAGACACTATAATTAATTAAACACTATTCTAATATAATCGCTTCTACAGTACCATCATGTTGGCAACACCACTCTACAGCAAGTTGCAGTAGCAAGGAGGCATGACTGTCAGACAGAAACTAGAACGCCTGTAGCCCATTGCTGGATATATTGCTGGCTATTGATCAGGTGCACACATACTGAGCAATCTCAGACAAACAAACACCTGCTTATTCTGTGATGTTCACCAATTATTTTAACTATTTGCTCGGAGTGAACTCTGACACTGCTGTGGGAGTTAAAAAGGATTTTGGCATTGTCAGTGTTGAATAATAGGCCTATGTGACAGTTAACATTGCCAGGATTCAAAAACTCAAAATTGCTTGATAATTAATTAAAAAATGTAGAAATGTAATCAAAAAGTAATCAAATGTAATTAGTTACATTACTTTATTAAAGTAATCAAAATAGTTACACTACAATTACGTTTTCGAAGGGGTAACTTGTAACTGTAACGCATTACATTTCTAAAGTAACTTATCCAACACTGCCTATTGATGGGGGTTGATGCCAGTAAATTGGTAAACGTCAAACATGTAGCCCCACTGTGTTGAGAGGACATGTTAACATGCAGGGTTAAAAAGGAGGGGATTTTTTTATTTCTTGAATACAACATATTATAAACAAAACAGGCCTATAATCTAATTCACCTTGGCTAAATGACAAATTGTTCTATTTTGGGAAGGCTCCAAGGGCTAGATTAAATAGCCCAATGGCCCACCCGGGCATTAGTTTGCCCACCTCTGGCCTTAGCTTGCCCACCTCTGCATTTAGCATTTAGTTATTGTACCGTATGTGCAGTGAGGACATGTGTTGACCATGTTAATGTTGTGGTCTAATGGGATTCCCATGGCCTGTGTGTTGACCAGGTGACATTGTTTACTACAACTACCGTGTCCCTGAGGAGGAAAGGCATGACTCAACTATGAAGAGAAACATGGAGACTCTAGCTGCTGAACTCAAGATGTGGGAGGGATATCTAGAGAAGGTACACACATACACACACACATAAAGTGTATATATGTATTTTGCCAAATGGATTTTATTTTACAAAACTGCGCCAAGAGCTGAGTCAGTTAGTTAAAGTGCCATTAAAAGTGCCATTCTATTCATTGCAAATTCAGCTGTACTTTTTTTTTTTTTTTTTTTTTTGGGCCCGCCTCCACCCCCCCTCTTCGGAGGACAACTTTATTTTTATTTATTTCATCATAGTGTACAAAAGGTGGTTGTTCCAGACAGACCCACATCGGCCTCAGTTCCAACACTGTTTCAAAAGAAAAGAAAAAGAGAACAATTGTAAATTCAGTAAAACTAAAAATAAAAACAAAAAAAAGAAAAGAAAAAAGAAGAAAAAAAATATATAATAGAAATAATAATGATTGTTATGAACGGTGGCTGGGGGCTGAATAAAATTAGAATGATTATAGGTGGATGGGTAACAGACGGGCAGGATTGCAGACAAATAGACAGGGTAGGCGAATCAGACACACGATTAAACAGACAGGAGAACGATAGACAGACAACACAACTGAGAGACACAGATATAGACATACAGACAGACATACATATAGACAAACATAGACAGAAACAGACATACTGTACAGTCAGGCATATATACAATTATATACAATATATACAATTCAGCTGTACTTGACACCATCATGTAGCTGGTGAGGCCCCAGAGTGAATATTATGACCCTTGGTACAGTAGGTGCTTCACCTGATCAAGTCATGTGTTTCACAGATGCAGCCAGGCTCATATCTGGCAGGGAAGGCCTTCTCATTGGCTGATGTCCTTGTCTTTCCAGTGATTGCCTATACTGTGCGCTTTGGGTAAGCAAAAGAATCTTACAGGCACATTTATTTTATAATATTTATTTAATAATATATTTTAATAAAAGATTTTATAATATTTATTTCATTATAATATCCCATTAAAAGTAAATAGCTTATGCGATGAATTTGTTTATTGTATAAACACACGTATAATAGATAGCACCTGATGTAGAAGGTTGCTTAGACTTTGGGTACACAGCAGTATTCAGGATTCTAAACTACAGTTATTGGTCTTAAAACTTTGACGTTAACATTTACAGTGTGTGATGACTTTAATCTTTGCTGTAAAATAAACCATATTTGGTTTGGACAAGTTGCCCCACTGACAATCATGCACCCCACGTTCAATTCCAGAACTCCACATTGGGAGCCTGCGTCACCTGCTAACTAACGTTCAATTTAACCTGTAGATGAGAGTTCATACTGTATGTGCTACATGTAGAGAGCTCTGTGGGTATTGAGTTTCACTCCTCCTTACATCTAACTGAATGACTCACTCACTGTTTGCTATCGTCATGCTCCCTCATGCAGAATGTCCCAGGAGCGTTACCCCAGATTGGCGTCGTACCACAACACGCTGAAGGACAGGCCCAGCATTAAAGCCACCTGGCCCCCTCACTGGCTGGAGGGTCCTGGGTCGGACACCATCAAAGACCTCTGAGATCTCCAGCGTCCAGCTCAGCTACTCTCACTGAATGTCAGAGTAGAATCTGTACTTGGTGCTACTGAACTGTACATCCCCCCCAAGACCTCCATCTCAAACACATTTTATTTACACTGCACTCTTTTATAGGCTTTTTACAATATTGTGTTCTGATAGGTGTGTAAGTTTGTAAAAGTTATCTTTTACTTGATGTGTAATACTTGATTACAGTGTGTTAACGACTACACAATAAAACAATTTGGTTGCTGTAGTATAGTGTTGTAATTTTTTTTATATATATAATTTTGATTGCCCTCCACATTTGAAGCAAGCGTAGATTAAAACAAACATACATCATAACAAACTTAGATTATAACAAATTCACAATACCTGTTAAACCTACCACACTGTACCAAGATTACAGATTGATGAAGGTTGGTGGTGGATTACTTAAAACAAAATCTGTATCTGGAAAATGTTGCTTTGTCAGTAGTGCTCAGGTGATTGGAAGAAAAAGTCAAACAATAGAGTGACATTCATCACCAGTTATTACCCCGTGAAGTTGAACTCACCATTCAAATACTGTAGATGTTTAGGAAAGGGGTTCAGAGAAACCTCTGAGAGCCGTTCCACAGGTGTACCTTTTGTCACTCACATCTACCACATGCATACCTCAAAGGCAATAAAATGCCAGGTATTTGTTTGATGTGAATGATGTACATTAAATAAAATGTGATGATTTGCTTTAATCAGCTTCTTTGGAAGAACAAAAAACAAAGCAGAACTATTTGTTTATGTGATGTCACATCCATTATGTGGAACTGTCCATAAGATCTCAACACCAACTGATCTCATTTTTTTGTGAGATAAAGAAAGGGCATTTCTGAGAATCAATCCAGAAGAAGCACAAGCTCTTGGGTTGGCTGAAAACCCAGAGATGCCAGTGTGAAGAGCCCAAATGGACAATAGGAACATCATGAACACACACACACACACACACACACACACACACACACACACATCCTTTCAGTCCTACACAAACCTTTTGGCACACTTTGGCTTTCTCACTGCCGCCACCTGCAGCATTCATTGGCCAATCACAAACCTCCCCACAGCAGCATTCATTGGCCAATCACAAACCTCCCACAGCAGCTAAAGCCGCTAATAGCTAACTGCTACAGTCTGTGGCTATTTGACTAGCCATGGCATTGTAGTCCTATGTATGAGTTTATATTCCTCATTTTGGTGTTGCAGAAAACAAGGGCAGAATGCATTTTAAAAACAAAAGCAAAAACACACAAAAAAAGAACTGTGGGTTGTTTCTGAGAGAGAAAGAGAGACATTGAAAAGAGAAGAAGGAAGAAGAATGTGCTTTTGGAAAGTGACAAGAGAAATAATCACCTGAAGGTGAGAAGAAATAATAAAAGAGGAAAAGTGAAGCTTCTGTTACGATTGTAACTCAGGGTTTGAGCCAATCATCTCGTAATGTTTATCATTGTGGCTGTTTTTATTTTTATTTTTATCTTTAGGGAACTTTTGTTTCCCCAACAAACAAAATGGTACTCACAATGCTGTGGAGACTCCGCAAATAAAAAAGTCCCTACACTCACACTCTCACTCACACACACACACCAGGCATGGACTGGCCATACGTGGCATACAGGGCTAATGCCACGCGTGGGCCGATGGCCATTTTTGGGCCAGGGCTGTCATAATATACAAATTTCATATTGATTCAAATCATGGTGGGTCGCCATGGCCATAAAATGCTCAGGGCCATCTTTTGGTCCCAGTCCAGCTCTACCCTACCCTGCACAACACACAACACACACACACACACACACAGACACAGACAGAAGTTCACACACACAGGCCACTCACACACACAACCACACATTTTGCATATAGAAGAGCCTTTTAAATAGAGTACTCAAACACTCGTGGCTATAGAAGAGGTCGTGATATTCTTGTCTTAGGTCACTGTAGGTCTAGATGAAGTCATTTCACGTCCCTCTACTCCCAGAGGCCTTTTCACACTCCATATGTGTGCTGTTTGGAAACTCACCACCACTTCTCAATACTGATCATGCATTTTGTTCATCTCATTCTTATGCTATTTGCCAATTTTGAGTGTCTCTATGTGCTTGCGTTAACTCTCAGCACACGGCCTGCTCTTCCACTACCCTTTTGGAGTGCTTGCTTTGTATTTCATTTGGCATGGAGTTGGTTGCTGAGACACACAATGACAGTAATGAACACTGTAAAAGGAAAAGTAGACCATAGACACAGTCAGTTGATTCTATAGAGACTTGATGTTAGAAATTCTGGTACAATGTCCACTTGAATTTAGCAGAGCCTAGTTTTAATGGGAAGTATTTTCTGTGTTATTTTACAGTATTTTTTTTTCTTCAGAATGTCAAAAGCATACTCAACCCACTGACGTCTTTTGTTGTTGTGTTAGCTCAGAACGAGTGCTGAAGGTTGTAGTTTAGCATGTGCCTTCCTGAAACACGAGGCTGTAGTTCTTGTGGTACTTCTTGTTCCATTACAGCAAATTATGACCAAGACTACAGATGACCATTTCAACAATAATACTGACACGCCTCAAGTAAAATTGATTAGTGTAAAACAGACACTTTCATAGATCATCTTTTGGTAACATGTTCTCTAGGCTTCAAAACAGTTGGGTTTTGTTATTGTTTATTTGTGTCATTTCCAGGTACTATCTCACAATTTCATTATTTATTGAGGAGATTCAGTAATATTTTTGAGCGGAACATTTGTTTTTTTTTTTAAAAAAAACTATATTGTTCAAGAACCGTAGGTCAATTGATGACACGGTAGTCTGGCACCTTAATCTCAAATTCTTGTGTGGGATTTTCATGGAACCATTGTCAGAATTTGACAGATTTCATTCAGTCTCCTTCTTAGGCAATCTTATACTGGAAATTGTAAAAAGGACAAAAGTGTATAAAAATAAACATTTGAAAGAGGGATATTGTAAAAACTATAATAATTATGTAAATGGGTCCGTGTAACGCTTTGCAGTGCTTTGATCCATTTTTAGAATTCACATGAAAAAGATGAAAATTGGGTTCAAAACTTCAATTTTCCATTTTTCAGACAACTCAGATAATAGGTAATTGGTGCTTTTTGTGTCTTTCATTGTTGTTTGATGGTTGCTTTTGAGGGAGTGGATAGTTGAATTTGACAACAAAGTAAAAATGAGTCAATATTTCAATTTTCTATTTCTGCGCCGTGGTTGGACTGAACCAAGTGCGCGGAGGGATGTCTTGGTTAGGTAGCGCCAGTTGTCTTTTGTAGAGAGAGGCCTCAGCTATGGATAGGCTTATCAAGTCAGCTCGAGACGTACAGACCTGACAGAACTACTGGCCCACCTGCAGGCTAACCTGCAAACTTTCTAATACAGAAGCCTATGAAGTTGTTGTGATTTATGTTCGCCGTGGCCAAGTTGGAACACTTCGCTCTTTGCACAATCAATCAGTAAAGTCAAGAAACTGTGATGCCGAGGAGTGTTACCTATGCCACTAGGCTATATTTGGGCACGATATAAGAACAACATTTTGTTTAGACATCGTGTACAGTCGTGTACAGTCTGTACAGTTGCGCTGTAACATGCGAAGTTTCGGTTCAGCTGACGTCTGCTTTGCTTTTGAGTAGCCAAGAGGTCATTCACGAACTTACTCTTGTCACATTGATAATGTAGGCTACATCTGCGTCTCTGTAGTTAGGCCTATTGCCAAATCTGGTGAACTCTACCAACATAACTTCTAATCAGAGAGCATTAAAGCAGTAGGAAGATATCAAGATTTTGTTGTTAGGATGTTATGAAATTCATTTACATTTCCTGTGACTCTTTGAGCTACTCAGGTGGCGAGCAGCTCCTGAACTACCTGTTGGAGACCCCTGATCTAAACAAAATTTTATTCCTATATCGTCCCCAAATATATCCAAGGTGGCATAGGCAACACTCGGCATCACCGTTTCTTCACTGAATTGATTGTGCGTAAGGGCGATGCCGGTGAAGGTGTTCCAATAAGCCACGGTAAAATATGAAAATAAATCATGCAACAACTTTATTGGTTTCTGTAATAGAAAGTTTGCAGGTAAGCCTGATGGTGGGCCAGTTGTTCTGTCAGGTCTGTAACGTTACGTCTCGAGTCCATCCATCTCATTTCTAGCCTACCTGAACCAAGACATCCCTCAGCGCGCATGGTTCAGTCCAACCACGGCGCAGAAATGAAATATTGAAATATTGACTTATTTTTATTTTGGTATCAAATTCAACTATCCACTCTCTCAAAAGCAAACGACAAACAACAACTGAAATGCACAAACTGCATCAATTACCTATTATCTGAGTTGTCTGATAAATGGAAATTTGAAGTTTTGAACCCAATTTTCATCTTCCCCATGTTAATTCTAAAAATGGATCAAAGCACTGCAAAGTGTTACACGGACCCAAATGCCCTGCTTTGTTGTCAAGTTTGTTTGCGTGTAACGTTTGTTTGTTTTTGTAAGTTCTGTAGAATAGTGTATTATAGACAAAGATGAAACATAGTAGCAGTGTTATTATATTAACTGTAATTTAAGAGATAAACAGAACAAGATAGCCATGCATGATCACAAATATATAGATACATATAAACTTGTTTCAAGCGGCTTTCGCCCAGGTAATTATTGTGAAACTGATTTCAGTTTTTAAAACGATGCCATAATGTCTGTTGGCTATTTCAGATATGTTGCTTGCTATGCTCATAACTCCATTGATCACGTTCGACTCAATATGTCGATTGCTGGACATCAAATGCCGACGCTCTTTCTAAGAGCTGCCTGATTGCTATAAGATTGTTACATGTCGTCGCTAGGCAAACAGTAGGCTGTCATTTACACACCCTGCAATAAAGAATTGTATGATCATGGTTACAAGTGTTTCATTACATAGGTCAAAATTGTTGGAGTGGTTCATAAGACGTTGCAAGGCTGCTCGAAGCTGTTGCTAGGCCGTTGCTAGGGCGGACATGGCGGTTGCTATGTTGATCATCTTGGTTGCTATGTTGATTGCCATGTCATCATTGTTGGAATGGTTCATGAGAAGTTGCAAGGGTGCTGGAAGCTGTTGCTAGGGCGGACATAGCGGTTGCTATGCTAGTTGGCATGTTCGTAATGTTGGTTGCTATGCTGAGTGCTTTGTCATCATTGTCGCAGTGGTTCCCAAGACGTTACAATGGTGCTGGAAGCTGTTGCTAGGCCGTTGCTAGGACGGATATACTAGTTGCTATGCTGGTTGCTATGTTAATCATATTGATGCCAGCTCATTAATGTGGAAGTTGGTGCAAAGGATGAAAGTTGCATTTACAGTTGGTAGAAGAAAAAGTAGATATTGTGAGACGCGCCAGTGCTACCAGTAGTGGCTATTGCAAATGATGATGAAAGGTTGATAGTAGAATTGTTGAAAAAAATAAGAAAAATCTGAAGGAAGACCAACAAGTTGCAAAGAAGATGCAAAAAAGTAGAATTGTATGATAGTTGGATGAATACAGATTGTTACAATAGTTAAAGTAGTTGAAAAGTTGGACGCAGCCTTCAGCTGCGTCAATTGTTATATTGTTGATGGTTACATAAAAAGTTGCTAATTGTAAAGTTGTTTAAAAATGCAGAAAAAGTTGATTTAATGCAGCTGATAATAGTTTCTAATTGAAATAGAATTCTCATGCAAATAAAGTTCCGACTGCCAGCAGAACCAGTGGAATGTTTACAGTAAGTGGCTAAGGTGACAACAATGTTCTATAGAATGCTGAAAGTTCCACCATTCATTTCAATGGGACTTTTTTCGCTTGTTTATTGCCGATTACGCAAAAAGTATAAAAGTTGCAAAACTGAAAAGTAGAAGCAACACTCACCAATTGCAGAGCTACGCAACGGTGTTTGAATGAAGTTGATATGTTGAACGGTTGAAGCTGAATTAATCGCAGAAAAGTGTGTGGAATAAAAAAAATAACTAGAAATTGTAATTCCATGGAAATTACATAGTGCATGCAAAATGTAAAAAAAAAGTTTTATGAAAGTGACATTTTTTGCATAAACATCTGATAAGAGAAATAAAACATGATATAGTTGCTAAACCATTGAAGTTGTTGCTAAGGAAGAAAGTAAGTAAGATAAGTACAGTAACTAAGTAAGATACTGTATGTAAGTAAGATATTAAGTATGGTGGTTGCCATGCTGGTTGCTACATTGAACAAGGTTTCTTAAGGTTGTTGCTAGGGCGTTGCTAAGGCGGTTGCAATGCTGGTTGCTTTGTTGATCATGTTGGATGCAATGTTGATTGCTACGTCATCAATGTGGAAGTTGTTCCTAAGAAGTTTCAAGTTTGTGTAAGGTTGTTGCTAGGGCGTTGCTAAGACGGACATGGTGGTTGCTGTGCTGGTTGCTACGTTGATCATGTTGGTGGCTATGTTGATTGCTAAGTCATAGTCGTGAAAGTGGTTCCTAAGGCATTGCAAGGGCGCTACAAACTGTTGCTAAGCTGTTGCTAAGGCGGATATGGTGGTTGCTATGGTGTTTGCTACGTTGATCATGTTGGATGCAATGTTGATTGCAACGTCACAAACGTAAAGGTTGTTCCCAAAAAGTTGCAAGGTTGATTAAGGTTGTTGTTAGGCTGTTGCTAAGGCGGACATGGCGGTCGTTATGCTGGTTGCAACATTGATCATCTTGGTTGCTTTGTTGATGCGTAGGTCATAATTGTTGAAGTGGTTCATAAGACGTTGCAAGGCTGCTGGAAGCTGTTGCTAGGCCGTTGCTAGGGCGGACATGGCGGTTGCTATGTTGATCATGTTGGTTGCTATGTTGTTTGCCATGTCATAATTGTTGGAGTGGTTCCTGAGACGTTGCAAGGGTGCTGGAAGCTGTTGCTAGGCCGTTTCTAGGGCGGATATGCTGGTTGCTATGTTGATCATGTTGGTTGCTATGTTGATTGCCATGTCATCATTGTTGGAATGGTTCCTGAGACGTTGTAAGGGTGCTGGAACCTGTTGCTAGGCCGTTGCTAGGGCGGATATAACGGTTGCTATGCTGGTTGCCATGTTCGTAATGTTGGTTGCTATGCTGAGTGCTCAGTCATCATTGTTGAAGTGGTTCCCAAGATGTTGCAATTGTGCTGGAAGCTGTTGCTAGGGCGGACATGATGGTTGCTATGCTGGTTGCTACGTTGATCATGTTTGTTGCTATGTTGATTGCCATATCATCGTTGTTGGAATGGTTGCATTTACAGTTGATAGATGAAAAAGTAGATATTGTGAGACGTCCTGTGCTACCAGTAGTTGCTATTGCAAATGATAATGAGAGGTTGATAGTTGAATTGTTGGGAAAAAAAGAAGAAAAATCTGAAGGTAGACCAGCAACTTGCAAAGAAGTTGCAAAATGTAGAATTGTATGATAGTCGGATGATTACAGATTGTTACAATAGTTAAAATTGTTGAAAAAGTTGGACGCAGCCTTTGGCTGCGTCAATTGGTATATTATTGATGGTTACATAAAAAGTTGCTTATTGTAAACTTGTTTAAAAACGTAGAAAAAGTTGATTTAATGCAGCTGATAATAGTTTCTAGTTGAAATAGAATTCTCATGCAAATAAAGTTCCGACTGCCAGCAGAAGCAGTGGAATGTTTACAGTAAGTGGCTAAGGTGACAACAATGGCAAATAGAATGCAGAGAGTTCCACCATTCATTTCAATGGGACTTTTTTCGCTCGTTTATCGCCGATAACGCAAAAAGTATAAAAGTTGCAAAAACGAAAAGTAGCAGCCCAACACACCAATTGCAGAGCTACGCAACGGTGTTTGAATGACGTTGATATGTTGAATGGTTGATGCTGAATTAATCGCAGAAAAACGATGTGGAATAATAAAAATAATAATAAGAAGCCAGGAGATAACAATATAGTGCATTGCTTTGCATGCACTATAACTAGATTTGAAAAAAGTGCACTTAGAAAGTGACATTAGAAAAAAAAGTAGAAAAGTAGAGTAAAGAGGAAACTTGTTTAGGCAATCAAAGTTACTAGTTAAGTAGCAAAGAAAATGTTGCTACCTTGATCATGTAGTTGAATAGTTGAAAAAAAAAGAAAATGGTGCTGGTTGCTGTGTTGGTTGCTACAGTATGTTGATTGCAAGTGTAGCCGGTGGCGGTCCGCACCGCACACGCCACCCCGCAAGCTACAATCTCCCGGCGTGGGAGTGGAACACTCTAACCAACTGAGCTAAAAGCCCAAGCTTCTAACTCAGCGTGTTAGAAGCGCCCATGGAATTGGGTGATGAGGATTTACACACTACCGCCGCGCTAGCTGGCCTCCGTTACACAAGGGTACTTTTGGTTATTGTTAGGCCGTTGCTAGGGCGGATATGGTGGTTGCTATGCTGGTTGTTATGTTGGTTGCTATGTCTAGTGCTTGGTCATCAGTGTGGAAGCCGTTCCTAGGACATTGCAGGGCTACTTGAGGTTGTTGTTAGGCTGTTGCCAGGGCAGATATGTTGGTTGCTATGCTGGTTGCTACGTTGATCATGTTAGTTGCAATGTTCATTGCTAGGTCATCATTGTGGAAGTGCTTCCTGGAAGGTGGCATTAGTGCTTAAGGTTGTTGTTAGGCAGTTGCTAGGGTGGACATGTAGGTTGCTATGCTGGTTGCTATGTTGATCATGTTGGTTGCTATGTTCATTGCTATATCATTATTGCTGGAATGGTTGTAGCAAGGCTGCTGGAGGCAGTTGCTAGGTTGTTGCTAGGGCAGATATGGTGGTTGCTATGCTGTTTGCCATGTTGAGCATGTTGGTTGCTATGTCAATTGCCATGTCATCATTGTGGAACTGGTTCCCAGGACATTGTAGGGGTGTCTGAGGTTGCTACTAGGCCATTGCGAGGGCGGATATGTTGGTTGCTACATTGATCTTGTTGGTTGCTATGTATATTGCTAGGTCATCATGGGAGTTGTTAGCAGTGACTATTGTTAATGTTGATGAATGGGTGATTATTGAATAGTTGAAAAAAAGATAGGCCTAGTTGATGATCGTTCGAATGAACATGGCCTGTATCAGTAGTTAAATTAGTGGTAAAAGGTCAAATGGTTCGTTGTTGATGATTACATAAAAAGTTGGTTTGTGTTAATTTGTTTAAAAATGTTGAAATAGGAAATAGATGAAATAGGAAAAGATAAGAAAAAAAGTTGCAAAAAATGTTGAATATAATACAGAGAATTGAAGAGAAAAAAAGGAAAATATGTAGACTAGGCTTGAAAGGTTGCCAAAAAGTTGAATAGATGATACAGAGAATTGAAGAGAAAAAGGCAAAGATGTACAGTAAAAAGTTGGCAAAAAGTTGAAGGGAAATAGGCAAAAATGTCAAATGTCGATGAAAAAGTGAATAGATAATTGAAGAGAATTGAAGACAAAAAGGTGAAGACGTAAATAGTTGCCAAAAGTTGAACAGATAATACAGAGAATCAAAGAAAAAAATGGCAAAGATGAAAAAGTTGTTAAAAGTTGAATAGATGATACAGAGAATTGAAAAGAAAAAGACAGTAGAAGAGGGAAAAGGCAAAGAGGCTCGCTTCACGAGCCCTTTGCCTCAGCAAATGGAAGTGAAATAAGCTTAAATAGCCCATTAGGTTAATAGAAATGAACTGGAAAGGTTAATACAGCAGATAACAGAATGTTTGTGGAAATAGAATCCTAGAAGTTCCACTAGTCTGCTGAAAGTTCTCTGGAATGTTTACAGTAGTCAAGAAAGCAACAATAGAATGTTTACAGTAGTTAAGGTAGCAACAATAGGAAGTAGAATTCTGTTGTGGAACTCTGAAAATTCCATAATTTGTGAAAAAAAGCACTTTTTTCGCTCGTTTATCGCAGATAGTAGAAAAAGTAAAAATAGTAGAAAAGTGAAATGTCATAGCATAACAACACAAATCGAGACCTACGAGATGAAGTTTGAATGAAGTTTCTAGGTGAAACGGTTATTGAGAAAAAGCGAGCATTGAAGAATAATAATAACTAGATTTGCAATTCCAAGGAATTACACAGTGCATGCAAACGTTTAAAAAAGTACACTTAGAAAGTGATCGTAGAAAAAAAGTAGAAAAGTAGAGTAAAGAGGAAACTTGTTTAGGCAATCAAAGTTACTAGTCAAGTAGCAAAGAAAATGTTGCTACCTTGATCATGTTGTTGAATAGTTGAAAAAAAAGAAAATGGTGCTGGTTGCTGTATTGGTTGTTATGTTGATTGCAAGGGTACTTTTGGTTGTTGTTAGGCCGTTGCTAGGGCGGATATGGTGGTTACTATGCTGGTTGTTACATTGATCATGTTGGTTGCTATGTCTAGTGCTTGGTCATCAGTGTGGAAGCGGTTCCTAGGACATTGCAGGGCTTCTTGAGGTTGTTGCTAGGCTGTTGCCAGGTAAGTTATGGTGGTTGCTACGTTGATCATGTTGGTTGCAATGTTCATTGCTAGGTCATTGTGGAAGTGCTTCCTGGAAGGTGGCATTGGTGCTTAAGGTTGTTGTTAGGCAGTTGCTAGGGTGGACATGTAGGTTGCTATGCTGGTTGCTACGTTGATCATGTTGGTTGCCATGTTCATTGCTATATCATTATTGATGGAGTGGTTCTAAAGACATTGCAAGGCTGCTGGAGGCAGTTGCTAGGCTGTTGCTAGGGCGGATATGGTGGTTGCTATGCTGTTTGCCATGTTTAGCATGTTGGTTGCTATG
This sequence comes from Sardinella longiceps, assembly GCA_027497455.2. NCBI lineage: Eukaryota > Metazoa > Chordata > Actinopteri > Clupeiformes > Clupeidae > Sardinella > Sardinella longiceps. The sequence continues at coordinate 23,707,064 of JAODXP020000029.1, forward strand.
TCAATTGCCATAGGGGTGTCTGAGGTTGTTACTAGGCCATTGCGAGGGCGGATATGTTGGTTGCTACATTGATCTTGTTGGTTGATATATTGCTAGGTCATCATGGGAGTTGTTAGCAGTGGCTATTGTTAATGTTGATGAATGGGTGATTATTGAATAGTTGAAAAAAAAAAAGATAGTTGATGACAGTTCGAATGAACATGGCCCGTATCAGTAGTTAAATTAGTGATAAAAGGTGGACGCAGCCTTTGGCTGCGTCAAATGGTTCGTTGTTGATGATTACATAAAAAGTTGCTTTGTGTAAATTTGTTTAAAAATGTTGAAATAGGAAATAGTTGAAATAGGAAAAGATGAGGAAAAAAAGTTGCAAAAAATGTTGAATATAATACAGAGAATTGAAGAGAAAAAAAGGAAAATATGTAGGCTAGGCCTGAAAGGTTGCCAAAAAGTTGAAGAGATAATACAGAGAATTGAAGAGAAAAAGGCAAAGATGTACAGTAAAAAGTTGGCAAAAAGTTGAAGGGAAATAGGCAAAAATGTAAAATGTCGATTAAAAAGTGAATAGATAATTGAAGAGAATTGAAGACAAAAAGGTGAAGACGTAAATAGTTGCCAAAAGTTGAACAGATAATACAGAGAATCAAAGAAAAAAATGGCAAAGATGAAAAAGTTGTTAAAAGTTGAATAGATGATACAGAGAATTGAAAAGAAAAAGACAGTAGAAGAGGGGAAAGGCAAAGAGGCTCGCTTCGCGAGCCCTTTGCCTCAGCAAATGGAAGTGAAATAAGCTTAAATAGCCCATTAGGTTAATAGAAATGAACTGGAAAGGTTAATACAGCAGATAACAGAATGTTCGTGGAAATAGAATCCTAGAAGTTCCACTAGTCTGCTGAAAGTTCTCTGGAATGTTTACAGTAGTCAAGAAAGCAACAATAGAATGTTTACAGTAGTTAAGGTAGCAACAATAGGAAGTAGAATTCTGTTGTGGAACTCTGAAAATTCCATAATTTGTGAAAAAAAGCACTTTTTTCGCTCGTTTATCGCAGATAGTAGAAAAAGTAAAAATAGTAGAAAAGTGAAATGTCATAGCATAACAACACAAATCGAGACCTACGAGATGAAGTTTGAATGAAGTTTCTAGGTGAAACGGTTATTGAGAAAAAGCGAGCATTGAAGAATAATAATAATAACTAGATTTGCAATTCCAAGGAATTACACAGTGCATGCAAACGTTTAAAAAAGTACACTTAGAAAGTGATCGTAGAAAAAAAGTAGAAAAGTAGAGTAAAGAGGAAACTTGTTTAGGCAATCAAAGTTACTAGTCAAGTAGCAAAGAAAATGTTGCTACCTTGATCATGTTGTTGAATAGTTGAAAAAAAAGAAAATGGTGCTGGTTGCTGTATTGGTTGTTATGTTGATTGCAAGGGTACTTTTGGTTGTTGTTAGGCCGTTGCTAGGGCGGATATGGTGGTTACCATGCTGGTTGTTACATTGATCATGTTGGTTGCTATGTCTAGTGCTTGGTCATCAGTGTGGAAGCGGTTCCTAGGACATTGCAGGGCTTCTTGAGGTTGTTGCTAGGCTGTTGCCAGGTAAGTTATGGTGGTTGCTACGTTGATCATGTTGGTTGCAATGTTCATTGCTAGGTCATTGTGGAAGTGCTTCCTGGAAGGTGGCATTGGTGCTTAAGGTTGTTGTTCGGCAGTTGCTAGGGTGGACATGTAGGTTGCTATGCTGGTTGCTACGTTGATCATGTTGGTTGCCATGTTCATTGCTATATCATTATTGATGGAGTGGTTCTAAAGACATTGCAAGGCTGCTGGAGGCAGTTGCTAGGCTGTTGCTAGGGCGGATATGGTGGTTGCTATGCTGTTTGCCATGTTTAGCATGTTGGTTGCTATGTCAATTGCCATAGGGGTGTCTGAGGTTGTTACTAGGCCATTGCGAGGGCGGATATGTTGGTTGCTACATTGATCTTGTTGGTTGATATATTGCTAGGTCATCATGGGAGTTGTTAGCAGTGGCTATTGTTAATGTTGATGAATGGGTGATTATTGAATAGTTGAAAAAAAAAGATAGTTGATGACAGTTCGAATGAACATGGCCCGTATCAGTAGTTAAATTAGTGATAAAAGGTGGACGCAGCCTTTGGCTGCGTCAAATGGTTCGTTGTTGATGATTACATAAAAAGTTGCTTTGTGTAAATTTGTTTAAAAATGTTGAAATAGGAAATAGTTGAAATAGGAAAAGATGTGGAAAAAAGTTGCAAAAAATGTTGAATATAATACAGAGAATTGAAGAGAAAAAAAGGAAAATATGTAGGCTAGGCCTGAAAGGTTGCCAAAAAGTTGAAGAGATAATACAGAGAATTGAAGAGAAAAAGGCAAAGATGTACAGTAAAAAGTTGGCAAAAAGTTGAAGGGAAATAGGCAAAAATGTCAAATGTCGATGAAAAAGTGAATAGATAATTGAAGAGAATTGAAGACAAAAAGGTGAAGACGTAAATAGTTGCCAAAAGTTGAACAGATAATACAGAGAATCAAAGAAAAAAATGGCAAAGATGAAAAAGTTGTTAAAAGTTGAATAGATGATACAGAGAATTGAAAAGAAAAAGACAGTAGAAGAGGGAAAAGGCAAAGAGGCTCGCTTCGCGAGCCCTTTGCCTCAGCAAATGGAAGTGAAATAAGCTTAAATAGCCCATTAGGTTAATAGAAATGAACTGGAAAGGTTAATACAGCAGATAACAGAATGTTCGTGGAAATAGAATCCTAGAAGTTCCACTAGTCTGCTGAAAGTTCTCTGGAATGTTTACAGTAGTCAAGAAAGCAACAATAGAATGTTTACAGTAGTTAAGGTAGCAACAATAGGAAGTAGAATTCTGTTGTGGAACTCTGAAAATTCCATAATTTGTGAAAAAAAGCACTTTTTTCGCTCGTTTATCGCAGATAGTAGAAAAAGTAAAAATAGTAGAAAAGTGAAATGTCATAGCATAACAACACAAATCGAGACCTACGAGATGAAGTTTGAATGAAGTTTCTAGGTGAAACGGTTATTGAGAAAAAGCGAGCATTGAAGAATAATAATAATAACTAGATTTGCAATTCCAAGGAATTACACAGTGCATGCAAACGTTTAAAAAAGTACACTTAGAAAGTGATAGTAGAAAAAAAGTAGAAAAGTAGAGTAAAGAGGAAACTTGTTTAGGCAATCAAAGTTACTAGTCAAGTAGCAAAGAAAATGTTGCTACCTTGATCATGTTGTTGAATAGTTGAAAAAAAAAGAAAATGGTGCTGGTTGCTGTATTGGTTGTTATGTTGATTGCAAGGGTACTTTTGGTTGTTGTTAGGCCGTTGCTAGGGCGGATATGGTGGTTACTATGCTGGTTGTTACATTGATCATGTTGGTTGCTATGTCTAGTGCTTGGTCATCAGTGTGGAAGCGGTTCCTAGGACATTGCAGGGCTTCTTGAGGTTGTTGCTAGGCTGTTGCCAGGTAAGTTATGGTGGTTGCTACGTTGATCATGTTGGTTGTAATGTTCATTGCTAGGTCATCATTGTGGAAGTGCTTCCTGGAAGGTGGCATTGGTGCTTAAGGATGTTGTTCGGCAGTTGCTAGGGTGGACATGTAGGTTGCTATGCTGGTTGCTACGTTGATCATGTTGGTTGCCATGTTCATTGCTATATCATTATTGATGGAGTGGTTCTAAAGACATTGCAAGGCTGCTGGAGGCAGTTGCTAGGCTGTTGCTAGGGCGGATATGGTGGTTGCTATGCTGTTTGCCATGTTTAGCATGTTGGTTGCTATGTCAATTGCCATAGGGGTGTCTGAGGTTGTTACTAGGCCATTGCGAGGGCGGATATGTTGGTTGCTACATTGATCTTGTTGGTTGATATATTGCTAGGTCATCATGGGAGTTGTTAGCAGTGGCTATTGTTAATGTTGATGAATGGGTGATTATTGAATAGTTGAAAAAAAAAGATAGTTGATGACAGTTCGAATGAACATGGCCCGTATCAGTAGTTAAATTAGTGATAAAAGGTGGACGCAGCCTTTGGCTGCGTCAAATGGTTCGTTGTTGATGATTACATAAAAAGTTGCTTTGTGTAAATTTGTTTAAAAATGTTGAAATAGGAAATAGTTGAAATAGGAAAAGATGTGGAAAAAAAGTTGCAAAAAATGTTGAATATAATACATAGAGAATTGAAGAGAAAAAAAGGAAAATATGTAGGCTAGGCCTGAAAGGTTGCCAAAAAGTTGAAGAGATAATACAGAGAATTGAAGAGAAAAAGGCAAAGATGTACAGTAAAAAGTTGGCAAAAAGTTGAAGGGAAATAGGCAAAAATGTCAAATGTCGATGAAAAAGTGAATAGATAATTGAAGAGAATTGAAGACAAAAAGGTGAAGACGTAAATAGTTGCCAAAAGTTGAACAGATAATACAGAGAATCAAAGAAAAAAATGGCAAAGATGAAAAAGTTGTTAAAAGTTGAATAGATGATACAGAGAATTGAAAAGAAAAAGACAGTAGAAGAGGGAAAAGGCAAAGAGGCTCGCTTCGCGAGCCCTTTGCCTCAGCAAATGGAAGTGAAATAAGCTTAAATAGCCCATTAGGTTAATAGAAATGAACTGGAAAGGTTAATACAGCAGATAACAGAATGTTCGTGGAAATAGAATCCTAGAAGTTCCACTAGTCTGCTGAAAGTTCTCTGGAATGTTTACAGTAGTCAAGAAAGCAACAATAGAATGTTTACAGTAGTTAAGGTAGCAACAATAGGAAGTAGAATTCTGTTGTGGAACTCTGAAAATTCCATAATTTGTGAAAAAAAGCACTTTTTTCGCTCGTTTATCGCAGATAGTAGAAAAAGTAAAAATAGTAGAAAAGTGAAATGTCATAGCATAACAACACAAATCGAGACCTACGAGATGAAGTTTGAATGAAGTTTCTAGGTGAAACGGTTATTGAGAAAAAGCGAGCATTGAAGAATAATAATAATAACTAGATTTGCAATTCCAAGGAATTACACAGTGCATGCAAACGTTTAAAAAAGTACACTTAGAAAGTGATAGTAGAAAAAAAGTAGAAAAGTAGAGTAAAGAGGAAACTTGTTTAGGCAATCAAAGTTACTAGTCAAGTAGCAAAGAAAATGTTGCTACCTTGATCATGTTGTTGAATAGTTGAAAAAAAAAGAAAATGGTGCTGGTTGCTGTATTGGTTGTTATGTTGATTGCAAGGGTACTTTTGGTTGTTGTTAGGCCGTTGCTAGGGCGGATATGGTGGTTACTATGCTGGTTGTTACATTGATCATGTTGGTTGCTATGTCTAGTGCTTGGTCATCAGTGTGGAAGCGGTTCCTAGGACATTGCAGGGCTTCTTGAGGTTGTTGCTAGGCTGTTGCCAGGTAAGTTATGGTGGTTGCTACGTTGATCATGTTGGTTGCAATGTTCATTGCTAGGTGATCATGTTGCTTCCTGGAAGGTGGCATTGGTGCTTAAGGTTGTTGTTCGGCAGTTGCTAGGGTGGACATGTAGGTTGCTATGCTGGTTGCTACGTTGATCATGTTGGTTGCCATGTTCATTGCTATATCATTATTGATGGAGTGGTTCTAAAGACATTGCAAGGCTGCTGGAGGCAGTTGCTAGGCTGTTGCTAGGGCGGATATGGTGGTTGCTATGCTGTTTGCCATGTTTAGCATGTTGGTTGCTATGTCAATTGCCATAGGGGTGTCTGAGGTTGTTACTAGGCCATTGCGAGGGCGGATATGTTGGTTGCTACATTGATCTTGTTGGTTGATATATTGCTAGGTCATCATGGGAGTTGTTAGCAGTGGCTATTGTTAATGTTGATGAATGGGTGATTATTGAATAGTTGAAAAAAAAAGATAGTTGATGACAGTTCGAATGAACATGGCCCGTATCAGTAGTTAAATTAGTGATAAAAGGTGGACGCAGCCTTTGGCTGCGTCAAATGGTTCGTTGTTGATGATTACATAAAAAGTTGCTTTGTGTAAATTTGTTTAAAAATGTTGAAATAGGAAATAGTTGAAATAGGAAAAGATGTGGAAAAAAGTTGCAAAAAATGTTGAATATAATACAGAGAATTGAAGAGAAAAAAAGGAAAATATGTAGGCTAGGCCTGAAAGGTTGCCAAAAAGTTGAAGAGATAATACAGAGAATTGAAGAGAAAAAGGCAAAGATGTACAGTAAAAAGTTGGCAAAAAGTTGAAGGGAAATAGGCAAAAATGTCAAATGTCGATGAAAAAGTGAATAGATAATTGAAGAGAATTGAAGACAAAAAGGTGAAGACGTAAATAGTTGCCAAAAGTTGAACAGATAATACAGAGAATCAAAGAAAAAAATGGCAAAGATGAAAAAGTTGTTAAAAGTTGAATAGATGATACAGAGAATTGAAAAGAAAAAGACAGTAGAAGAGGGAAAAGGCAAAGAGGCTCGCTTCGCGAGCCCTTTGCCTCAGCAAATGGAAGTGAAATAAGCTTAAATAGCCCATTAGGTTAATAGAAATGAACTGGAAAGGTTAATACAGCAGATAACAGAATGTTCGTGGAAATAGAATCCTAGAAGTTCCACTAGTCTGCTGAAAGTTCTCTGGAATGTTTACAGTAGTCAAGAAAGCAACAATAGAATGTTTACAGTAGTTAAGGTAGCAACAATAGGAAGTAGAATTCTGTTGTGGAACTCTGAAAATTCCATAATTTGTGAAAAAAAGCACTTTTTTCGCTCGTTTATCGCAGATAGTAGAAAAAGTAAAAATAGTAGAAAAGTGAAATGTCATAGCATAACAACACAAATCGAGACCTACGAGATGAAGTTTGAATGAAGTTTCTAGGTGAAACGGTTATTGAGAAAAAGCGAGCATTGAAGAATAATAATAATAACTAGATTTGCAATTCCAAGGAATTACACAGTGCATGCAAACGTTTAAAAAAGTGCACTTAGAAAGTGACATTAGAAAAAAAGTAGAAAAGTAGAGTAAAGAGGAAACTTGTTTAGGCAATCAAAGTTACTAGTTAAGTAGCAAAGAAAATGTTGCTACCTTGATCATGTAGTTGAATAGTTGAAAAAAAAAGAAAATGGTGCTGGTTGCTGTGTTGGTTGCTACAGTATGTTGATTGCAAGTGTAGCCGGTGGCGGTCCGCACCGCACACGCCACCCCGCAAGCTACAATCTCCCGGCGTGGGAGTGGAACACTCTAACCAACTGAGCTAAAAGCCCAAGCTTCTAACTCAGCGTGTTAGAAGCGCCCATGGAATTGGGTGATGAGGATTTACACACTACCGCCGCGCTAGCTGGCCTCCGTTACACAAGGGTACTTTTGGTTATTGTTAGGCCGTTGCTAGGGCGGATATGGTGGTTGCTATGCTGCTTGTTATGTTGGTTGCTATGGCTAGTGCTTGGTCATCAGTGTGGAAGCGGTTCCTAGGACATTGCAGGGCTACTTGAGGTTGTTGTTAGGCTGTTGCCAGGGCAGATATGTTGGTTGCTATGCTGGTTGCTACGTTGATCATGTTAGTTGCAATGTTCATTGCTAGGTCATCATTGTGGAAGTGCTTCCTGGAAGGTGGCATTAGTGCTTAAGGTTGTTGTTAGGCAGTTGCTAGGGTGGACATGTAGATTGCTATGCTGGTTGCTATGTTGATCATGTTGGTTGCTATGTTTATTGCTATATCATTATTGCTGGAATGGTTGTAAAGGCTGCTGGAGGCAGTTGCTAGGCTGTTGCTAGGGCAGATATGGTGGTTGCTATGCTGTTTGCCATGTTGAGCATGTTGGTTGCTATGTCAATTGCCATGTCATCATTGTGGAACTGGTTCCCAGGACATTGTAGGGGTGTCTGAGGTTGCTACTAGGCCATTGCGAGGGCGGATATTTTGGTTGCTACATTGATCTTGTTGGTTGCTATGTATATTGCTAGGTTATCATGGGAGTTGTTAGCAGTGACTATTGTTAATGTTGATGAATGGGTGATTATTGAATAGTTGAAAAAAAAAGATAGTTGATGATCGTTCGAATGAACATGGCCTGTATCAGTAGTTGAATTAGTGGTAAAAGGTCAAATGGTTCGTTGTTGATGATTACATAAAAAGTTGGTTTGTGTCAATTTGTTTAAAAATGTTGAAAGAGGAAAAGATGTAAAAAAAAAAAAAAAGTTGCAAAAAATGTTGAATATAATACAGAGAATTGAAGAGAAAAAAAGGAAAATATGTAGACTAGGCTTGAAAGGTTGCCAAAAAGTTGAATAGATGATACAGAGAATTGAAGAGAAAAAGGCAAAGATGTACAGTAAAAAGTTGGCAAAAAGTTGAATAGATTAATACAGAGAATTGAAGAGAAAAAGGCAAAAATGTCAAATGTTGTTGAAAAAGTGAATAGATGATACAGAGAATTGAAGACAAAAATGTGAAGAGGTAAATAGTTGCCAAAAGTTGAACAGATAATACAGAGAATCAAAGAAAAAAATGACAAAGATGAAAAAGTTGTCAAAAGTTGAATAGATGATACAGAGAATTGAATAGAAAAAGACAGTAGAAGAGGGGAAAGGCAAAGAGGCTCGCTTCGCGAGCCCTTTGCCTCAGCAAATGGAAGTGAAAAAACCTTAAATAGCCCATTAGTTTAATAGAAATGAACTGGAAAGGTTAATAAAGCAGATAACAGAATGTTCGTGGAAATAGAATCCTAGAAGTTCCACTAGTCTGCTGAAAGTTCTCTGGAATGTTTACAGTAGTCAAGAAAGCAACAATAGAATGTTTACAGTAGTTAAGGGAAGCAACAGTAGGAAGTAGAATTCTGTTATGGAACTATCAAAATTCCATCATTTCTGGAAAAAAAGCTCTTTTTCGCTCGTTTATCGCAGATAGTGGAAAAAGTAAAAATAGTAGAAAAGAGAAAAGTCTTAGCATAACAATAGAAATTGAGACCTACAAGATGAAGTTTGAATGAAGTTTCTAGGTGAAACGGTTATTGAGAAAAAGCGTGCATAGAAGAATAATAAGAATAAGAATAAGAAGAAGAAGCCAACGGATAACAAGACAGTGCATCGCTATGCATGCACTGTAATAATAAAAAGAAGAAGAAGCCAACGGAGAACAGTACAGTGCATCGCTTTGCATGCACTGTAATAAAAAGAAGAAGAAGCCAACGGAGAACAGTACAGTGCATCGCTTTGCATGCACTGTAATAAAAAAGAAGAAGAAGCCAACGGAGAACAGTACAGTGCATCGCTTTGCATGCACTGTAATAAAGAAGAAGAAGCCAACGGAGAACAGTACAGTGCATCGCTTTGCATGCACTGTAATAATAAAAAGAAGAAGAAGCCAACGGAGAACAGTACAGTGCATCGCTTTGCATGCACTGTAATAATAATAAAAAGAAGAAGAAGCCAACGGAGAACAGTACAGTGCATCGCTTTGCATGCACTGTAATAATAAGAAGTAATGGAATAACAATATAGTGCATTGCTTTGCATGCACTATAATGAAATACACAAACAGCATCAATTACCTATTATCTGAGTTGTCTGATAAATGGAAAATTTAAGTTTTGAACCCAATTTTCATCTTGTCCATGTTAATTCTAAAAATGGATCAAAGCACGGACCCAAGTTTGCTATAAGATCATATTTTCACATGTAAATTATGCGTCAATATTGCTGCATATTTGTGACTGTTATTTATTATTGTAAGAGAAGCCATAAAGTATGTTGATCTGCCAACAGTAACGCAGATGTCAAGTGCATCGACTCCACAGCCAACTATTGCAGTAAGTGGGACATCTACAACAGCACAACCTGTGGCACATTGGGGTAATCAACATAAAGAATATTGTTATTTATTAGTTTTAATTTTATGGCACTGTAATTATAAATGGGAAAAAAATTAGACAAGGTTTCATTTAATCTTGGAAAACTGAGGGGTGCAATGGCCAAACCATAAAGAAACACAAGGTACTCATTGGCAATTAAAAAAAAAAAAAACCACCATCTTCCACTTATCCTCGTAAGAATGAGGTTGAAGGAACATTTTATGAAATTTACTTATCACTTAAATTTACAGAAGTGGATATTATGTTTTTTTTTTCATTTGGGTGATATCAGTTGCACTATAACACAGGTTCATAGTTTGAGTCAGAATGTTAATATGGATTAAAATTAATGCCATTAATATTACAGTACAGTACTGCATTATCTTCAGGATTTTTGGGTGTTTGAGTTTGTGTAATTTCTGTTTGTCTGTATGTGTCCTGCTAATTGGCATAAATAGATAGATAGATAGATGTGTTTGTCTGTACAGTATGTGTGTGTGTATATGTGTTTGATTTGCTGTTTGCATTTGAAAGTGAAGTTTGAAGTACTTGGATGAAATGTAAAACAGTGTTGTCATCTATTTTTTTCTTTAAGGTTCATGTTCGTATCCAACACCAATCTGCTGTCCAGGTCAAAACAATTCATGTAATCGAGGCTGTTTTTGTGACGAGATCTGTGTTCAGTTACAAGACTGCTGTTCTGACTACATTCAAACATGTGGATTTCCTCGTAAGAACACAAAATTCAGTTTGATAGATTTTGGGAATTTTATAATACATAATATTGTAATTCATAATTTTAAATGAATATATTAAGTAGTTAAAGGATTATTCCAGCACATTTGAACTCATAGTCCTGTTTCTTGAGGTTACTTAGTGTAGTTGGGAGGATAAAGAAAACAGCCAAAAATTATGACTGATTTGACTAATTGAGTTTCTTCTCAGCCTGTATTCTGAATCCCAGTGCTCAGCCCAATCAAACTAGGTCAAATATCCAAGATCAACAAATGCAAAAGACAATTTCAGAATAGACTGAATTGTGAATATTGTTCATATTAAGTGTAAATTTAAATTCACTTCAACTTGTGCCCCATTTAGTTTACTAGTTTGGTTTACTGTATAGCTGCTGATACAGTCTAACTTGTATGACATGCCTTTGCTCTTTTTCCTACAGATAGCATTCAGTCACCTCAAGCAACAGGGTTATAGTTATACATGGAATAACATTGGATTTATCCTTTAAGTTACTGTAGGCCTACAAATATTTATTTATACAAATCACTTCTATTCCAACAGTATCCACATACATTTTTATCTTGTTCTTTCTGTCTTCTGTCTTTGGTAAACAGCAACAGCAGCTACAGCAGCTACAGCAACAACTCCAGAGATCACAACGTCAACAACATTTGCAGGACACTGTGTATACAATGGTGTGTTGTTTTTACCTCTACTGTTAAATTTGTAGTAATTTGCAAATGCATCAGCTGAGTATGTACAGTAAAAAACTCCTGAAACACTTGGCTGAAACTGGAGAAGGAAAATAAAGCATAAAAATTAGGTGTTTCTCAGGAGGACTGAGAGCCTCATGCACACAGTCTTTATTTGGGCAAACATATTTTGACACTTCTATTAACACATTGATAATAATTATAAAATAAATTAAAAATGTTAAAAATGTGACATCAGTACACAGAAATGTATAGTGCTAAAATCATATGTATAATGGCAAAAATCAATGGATTATATGCTTTAAACTGGATCTCGTTCAGGCTCAACTGTGCAGGTGGGACACTCTTTCTGGATAGATGTCAACTGTCATCAAAAATGCACCTGCATTGGTGGCGGCCAACTCCAGTGCCAACAACAACCCTGCAGCTTTTCTCAGGTGTGTCGTCCGGCAGTCTTGCAACCAGACCCGGCGCCAGACGCAAATTGGTGGGCGGGCACTGCGTTACTTGAGGGGGGCACCAATTTTTTTAAAAAAAATCTGTGATAGTATATGTCAAGGACGTGTCTAGGAAAAACGGAGATACTCTTTTCTCACATTCGCATAGGAGAGTTCGTTTGGGTTTGGGGTTGAAGGTAGAGGACATCATGCGTGCATTACTGTAATTAGGTCTATGCGCTTGTTGCACTCTACTTTTGCATTACCATTTAATGCCCTTGTTTTGAAACGCCAAGATTTCGCACAACCCAGGAAAAATTGATTGTGACATTGTAGGCTTGGATTCACAATATTATGAATGAATATATGAATGTACAGTATGCTTATTTCGAAGGAATTACTTGCCTGGTTTAGACTTCACCAACTTATCAGTTGCACTCAGCCTACAGCTGCCCGCTCCAGCAAGGGAGAGGGCTATTCCCCCTCCCCTTTCGCCTTCCACTCGCTGTGAGACCAAAAGCGCACCTGCACGAACCTCACTACTCGCAAATGGCCATTATCAGAAAAATGTAATTCACATACAGTGTACATGATGAGCTAAAAAAAAAGAATGCATAGCATAGTGTGATGTCGGCGTGTCATGGACACTCTCAAAAAAAAAGGCTAAGCCCTACTGCTTTTTCTCGAGTTTTCACACAAAAGGAAATAGGCGAATACCCTGAAAACATGAGCCTATTTAATCACGAATAGAGCAAAATCGCACCATTTCATCAACAATAGATAGACTAACTAACCCATTCAAATAGATAACCCCTTCAAATGAATTTGCCTATTGACACATTTAACATAAAAATATATATGGATTTATTCATTCACGTTTAGATTCTATTGCAGATTCTGTGACAGAGAAGTCGGAGACAATAACGGAGAAAGTAGTGGGTTTGTATTTTTTCAGTCAGTTTTCTCCTATCCATTGGCGCAAGCTTGTAAGCAAAAAGACAGATCGAACACAGTGCGCCATCTACATGACCACTAAACTGTAGGCCTACTGACTGTAGTAGCCTACACACTGCAAAGTTGTTTCCAAAGGTCATGTGTTTGAATAAAAGCTGCCGTTTTAATAATAGCTAATAAAAAAAATCAGCAGCCGTCTGCGCCTCCGAGGCTACTGCATTGTCATTCTGAATTGAACCAGCAAGCATAAGGAGAAGCCACAGTTGCACATCATAGGCTATTCTCTTAACAAAATGCGTAGCTGAAATACTATATTCAATCAATGTCATGAAACTAAATCAAAATGTAATTTATTACGTAGTTATAGTCCTAGATGTCGAGGTTATATTTCCGATCTTTTGATTCAGTCAGTGGTGGCGGTATAACCTAAAAGTGACAGGTCCGTCGGTGGGCATCGGTGGGCGTCCAGGGCGGGCACAAGTGCCATCCAGGGCGGGCACGGCACCCCAGGGCCCGCCCATAACGCCGGGCCTGCTTGCAGCATTCCTGCCAGAATATTCAGCGACAAACCTGCACCATCTCTGGTGACCCCCACTACTACACCTTCGATGGGAAAGTTTTTCATTTCCAAGGAACCTGCACATACGTCCTCTCTGAGGTATGATACTGTCACTATCTATTAAAGACATATGTAATTTTTGAGAGCTCCTTCAGACCAAGATATTCTGAGTAGTAAGTTGCTAATGAGTTTCCACCCAAATCTCTAACAGGCCTGTGGCAATGGACTGCCATACTACCGTATTGAAGGGAAGAATGAACATCGAGGGAGCACTCGTGTGTCTTGGACCCGTCTGGTGAGAGTGTGGGTTTATGGGTGAAGAAATCGAGCTTGTCAAAGGACTACCGTTCCCAAGCAATGGTAAGAACAACAAGGATCACAGATATTCCAAGATGTCAAATTACATGAATTGTATCCTCAAACTGTTCCTGTTCTATTCGGTCCAGTGTTCATGATGGCATTCTCCTCTCAGGTGAATGGCACCTTTATGACAACACCATTCACTCTGCAAGATGGGTCCATCCGTGTCTACCAGTCAGGCTTCTCGGTGGCCGTCAGCACAGACTTCGGCCTGTTGGTCACCTATGATGCCAATCACTATGTTAGAATCTCAGTGCCCTATGAGTATCAGAATGCCACCTGTGGCCTGTGTGGTGACTTCAACCACCACTCCCATGACGACTTCCGAACCCGCGAAGGGCATCTTGTGAGCACAGATGTGGAGTTTGCCAACAGCTGGAAGGCGTCGGGCGACAATGACCCTGGCTGCCAGGACATTCGATGTGCCGGACTGGCTTGTGCTGCCTGCACGCATAGCCAAAGGAGTCTTTATGGAAATACTGCCCACTGTGGAATCCTCAGCAACAACGTTGGCCCATTTGCATCCTGTCATGCTAGCTGGTCCCCACATACCTTTGTAGAAAACTGTGTATATGATCTGTGTGTGGGTGATGGCTACCAGCCCATCCTCTGCCAGGCACTCAACGTGTACGCTGCCCAGTGCCAACAAGAGGGAATCCAGTTGGGCCAGTGGAGAAGTCAGGGATTCTGTGGTGGGTACTGCCCCAGTTTCTCCATGTCTGATATTCTATATTGAGTAAACACTTGGTTTGGGAAAGGTTGTGTTAAAAGCTCTTTCATATAACCATTTCTGTTTCCACAGAAATCCCTTGTCCAGCCAACAGCCACTATGACCCTGAAGGAACTGGATGCCCTGCAACCTGCAGCAACCCCAACGCCCCCAATAACTGTCCTCTGCCCAACCAGGAGAGCTGCATCTGCAACGCTGGCTATGTTCTAAGTGGCGGGGACTGTGTTCTGCAGAGTGATTGTGGCTGCACCTTTGAGGGTCGGTACTACACAGCTGGGGAGACCGTGGTTCTAGACCAGGACTGTGGGAGGCGTTGCCACTGTAGTCATGGAACAATGAACTGCCAGTCACATGGCTGCAGTGATCTTGAAGTGTGTGGGGTCCAAGGCGGTGTACGGGGATGCAGACCTGTCAGCTACTCCACCTGTTGGGTAGAAAGTTACGGGTCCTACCGCACCTTTGATGGACAGACCTTCCATTACCCAGGTGCTTGTAGTCTGACGCTGGCTAGGGTCAGGGGACAATCACAGTTACCGCACTTCCAAGTAACTGTTGAGAAAGTTCCCATAGGACTAGGAGATTTTTCCAGACATCTGAAGTTTGAAGCACAAGGAACGCAAGTCTCAGTGAAGATGGGAGAGGGAGCCACAACTGAGGTACAGATTTGGGTTTTATTCCTAAATGTGACCAGGATATATTTTTTTGTTACAGAGTTTGGAGCACATTAAAAATATCACTGCATACATCTCATAACCATATTCCTAATATTCTCCAACTAGGTGGATGGACAGAGAGTGGGTCTCCCTTTTAGTGTGAACTCAGATCAAATCCGCATCTACCATAGCAGTGTGAAAGGTGTTGTCATAGAGACCAACTTTGGACTGGTAGTGAGAGCTGATTGGCCACATGTCATTCGCATCACCGCCCCTGGAAACTACAACGGAACTCTAGGAGGCCTGTGTGGCAATCTAAATGGAGATCTTCATGATGACTTCTTCTCCCCGACTGGAGTTCCCCTCAACAACTCTCAGCAGTTTGGGGACAGCTGGAGAGATGGCTCCCTCTCAGCACACTGTGTAGAACCTCAGGTCTCGGATCCGGGACACCACCAGAACACCAGCCAGTTCAGAGAGGTCTGTGGCATCATGGGACAAGCACATGGCCCTTTCGGACAGTGCCAGGCAAGCCTGGACCCCTGGAGCCGGATTGAAGACTGTGTGCAGAGTCTAGAGAGAACACAAGGATGCTCAACAGGCCCTGTGTGAGGAACTGCGTGGCTATGCCCTGCTTTGCCAACAGAACGGCATTGCCGTAGGGGAATGGAGGAACATCACGAACTGTGGTAAGACATTGGCAGTCCTTCACAATCATCTTATTTTTTCTCTAATTATAATTAACTAACTATAACTCACTTTGGCAGTCTTATATTATGCACCCATCCTATGTTTTCCTAACACCTAACACATGTATGTGAACATGTTGTAAAATGGAACTGACCAGTTGATTATTTGTTTCATAGAGACAACCTGCCCAGCTAACAGCCATTATGAGCTGTGTGGTACATCCTGCCCATCTTCCTGTCCAAGTCTGTCCTTCCCCTTCCTGTGTACTCAGCAGTGCCAAGAGGGGTGTCAGTGCAATGATGGGTTCCTCCTCAGTGGGGATCGCTGTGTGCCAGTCACTGGTTGTGGCTGCCACCATGGTGGGCGCTACAGAGAGAGTGGCGAAGCGCTACTGGTATGGTGAGGAGTGTCAGTTCCAGTGCGAGTGTAACGGCACCACTGGGCTAGTCCGATTGCACAGCCTCTACTTGTGGTGCCCAGGAGTCTTGTCGAGTGGTAGATGGAGATTATGGCTGCCATCCAAAACCTGAAGCCACCTGCTCAGCCTCTGGAGACCCACACTACACTTCCTTTGACAGACGCACCTTTGACTTCCAGGGCACTTGCCGTTATGTCCTAGCATCAGTTTGCAATGGGACAGAAGGTCTACCTCACTTTCAGGTGGATGCCAGGAATGAAGCATGGAATGGTCTTCAGGTCTCCATCACTGTGGCAGTTTATGTCAATGTGTCTGGACATCTGGTGTACATCTCCAAATACAACCAGGGCACTGTGCAAGTAAGTGTAAAATAATGCTATTTAGTTTGGTTTAATTTGTTTTTATCCACAACATTGTGTCACTATTGGTGAATTTCTTAAAAAACAAAAAACACTTACATTTCAGGTTGATGGTGAGACAAGAAACTTGCCAATCCTTCTCGATCAAGGCAGAGTTTCTGTCTATGCCAATGGACGTCACACGTTTGTGAAAACAGACTTTGGTCTAACGGTCAGTTATGATGGCCGGTGGGTATTGGACATCACAGTACCATCCAACTACAGCGGGGCCACCTGTGGCCTTTGTGGCAACTTCAACAGCATCCAGAGTGATGACTTCACCGTCCATAATGGAAGCTCAGGCTCCTTGTCCCTCTCTGCTTCTGAGTTTGGAGACTTCTGGAAGGTTGATGACGGCGTACCCTGTGCTGACGGATGTGGAAACTCCTGTCCAGTGTGCCATGATGACTCGAGAGCCCGTGCCATGTGCGATCTACTCAAAGCTAGCAATGGACCAGTGAGCTTCTGCCATGCCCATGTGGACCCCCAGACATTCTTCAATGACTGTGTCTTTGACGTGTGTCTGTCTGGGAACAGGAATGAGGTCCTTTGCCAAGCCATGGAAGCATACGTCAGTGCATGCCAAGAGAAAAATGTCATCATCTACCCCTGGAGAGAAAACTCCACCTGCCGTAAGTGTCACCAAACTGATTGATATTCAAGATGACTTTTTCATTTGCTTTTTTTTCAATTATTGTGACTGGTCAAAACGTCTGAAAAGTAATGGAGTGTTACCCATGTCAACAGAACTGCAGTGTCCAGAAAACAGCCACTATGATCTGTGTGGCACAGAATGTGGGCGCACCTGTGCCAGCAGCATAGATGCCATCTGTGACAGGAGCTGTGCTGAAGGCTGTTTCTGCGATGAGGGATTTGTGAGGAGCGGAGGACGCTGTGTGCCAGTGGAGCAGTGTGGTTGTCTTTATGATGGATTCTACTTTGATGTAAGCAGAACCTAATCAGAAATGAGGGTGACATTTTTGCAATTGAGAAAAGAACATCAACTTATGACATGACTCCTCTTCTGTGTTTTAATAGATTGGGGAACAGTTCTGGACACAAGACTGCTCACATCGCTGTGAGTGTTTTGCCCCCAATGATCTCCGGTGCACACAGTCCTCTTGCCCCCCAACTCAAGAATGCTCAATCAAAGATGGCCGCCGGGGTTGCTATGGTCCCCTATCAACCTGCACAGTCTGGGGAGATCCTCACTACCTCACGTTTGATGGAGCTGTGGCTCACTTTCAGGTAGGTCAGAGATGCAGAAATTGGTAAATGAAAGTGAAATGAAGTCCTGTTGACATTATTTGATTTCTTTAACCTGTTGTCCTGTATGTTGATTTCTTGTGATATATGTGTCTTTATGTTAATCTCTTGTGTGATACATGTGTTGTGTGTGGACCCTAGGAAGAGTAGTGAATGCCTTTGGCATCAGCTAATGGGGATCCAAATAAAACTATCAAACTTGCTCAACAACATTATGTCTTTATTCAATTCCAGGGCACCTGTGCTTATGAGATTACCCATACATGTGGGAACCAGAGTGCTGATGCCTTGGCCTTCCGTGTCGTAGCTGCTAACAGTCACCGTGGAAACTTGATTGTGTCTTTTGTGTCCACTGTGGATGTGTGGCTCTCTCGTGGAGGTGTACAACACCACATCACCATCGGACAGAACAGGAGAGTTAAGGTACCTTTTGAATATTGGCATCTCTCTGATCATATGAATGCTCTTGTCAGTGAATACATGTTTTTGTACCTCAGTATGCCCGTCCCATCTACATTTGACTGTCTACTGTTTTGCTTTCAGCTTGATGGTCAAGATAACAACACAAACAGCTTTCAGGTTGGTTCCCTGGCCCAGGTGACTCGAGAGTCAGGGTTTGTGGTTGTGAATGCCTCAGGGGATCTGGTGGTCCAGTTTGATGGTCGCAGTCGACTTCTGGTCAGACTGAGTCCAGATTATCATCAGTCTGTTTGTGGAATGTGTGGCAATCACAATGGTAACCCAGCAGACGACAAGGTTCTGTCCAATGGCAGTCTGGCCCAGAGTGACACAGAATTCGGTCAGAGTTGGAAATCAGATACTAGCAGTCCTGGGTAAGTATATTTTACTGTACTGGGAAATGTACAAAACGTTCACATCCAATGACACTGGAGACTTTAAACAGTAGAATTAAATGGCAGAAAAATGAATATACTACTCAGAAATATCCATATAAATCAATTCATCAGGCTTACTTTCCTTCTTATTTTGTTAGCTGTGGAGCCACAGACCGGGTTGGAGATGATATGTGCATCTTCAGAGAAGAATACTCAGAGCTATGCAGCATCATCACCAATAGCAGTGGTCCATTCCAGCAGTGCCATGTGCATGTTGACCCACAAGTGTTCTTCACTTCCTGTGTGTACGACCTCTGTGCCTACACACCAGCCAATAACATGCTGTGCTCAGCAGTGGAGGCCTATGAGGCAGCTTGTGCTGTGCTGGGGCTTCAGATTCCAGAATGGCGTCCTGAACTGCATTGTTGTGAGTACATCAACTTCTGGTCATCTTCTTATTTAAACTGAATTATTGAGAACTCCTGTCTACAACCAGCCAGCATATTCTCTTAGCAGACGACCAAAACAACATTTTAATGAGAGGATAAGAAAAAAACGGAACCTTGAGCAACTGGGCTCTTTGCTTGCAGTGGTCATAATAAACTCTTTGTAGACTGACAGAGCTCTCAATACTCTTGTTTATTTGAAGGGCCCCTACTCTATATTCAAAACCACTAATTTTCAACTTTCTACTAGGAAACTTTATTGTTAAACGTTATTGTTTATACTTTATTTTTTTTTCTTGTCTTGTGCAACAGCTGCTGGTGACCCATGTGAAGAGTTGCAGTGCACAGAGGATGAGTGGTGTGGCCAGAAGGATGGAGTCTGTGGCTGTTTCTGCAATGAGAATTATCCTAGACCTAACCCTGAGTCCTATGGTAAGCTTTTACATGTATGGCTACAATTAAAACTATGTTGAATTGAATTGAATTGAACTAAGTTTTATTACATTCTTCCTTCCTCTTTATTGTCCCCGTCTCTTCACTTTTATTTGTCTCTGTCAATCTGTCTTTCTCTCCATCATTCTCAGACTCTGTTGAGTTCTGTTCCAGCAGCACAGGCACCATGTCTTTGTCTCGCTGCCAGCTGTTTGAGGCAGGCTTCTCGGCTGACTTTCTCCACCTCAACGACCCCAGCTGCAATGGCACAATCCAAGATGGCAGAGTGGAGTTCCTCTTTGACAATGACAACAATCTCTGTGGAACCTCACTCAGGGTATAACAGATTTACATTTACGTTTATGCATTTAGTAGTAGTTCAGGTCCAGTCTCCCCTTGAGTGTTGAAGGAGAAATTTGGTGAAGTTTACCAAAAGTTGTAAAACATGACAAAAACTTCAACAAGCATTTCTTTCATCATGCTTGAATGTTTTTCCAGGATCCTTTACCCTTTCTGTAACTTTAACACGTGTTCTATGTTGGCCAACAGAGCAACAGCACCCACTTCATCTATGAGAACCACATCCATGGGGCGTCCGACACAGCCAGCGGCCCCATCAGCAGAGGGAGACATATAAACCTGCTCTTCTGCTGCGTCTACCCCCTCACACAGACCCTCTCCATGAACATAGACATCAACCCACTGGAAAGGTTGGCATTTTTATTCTAATTCTTTACTCCAGTGACCAAATACAATGAATTGTTGTCATAAAGAACTAGTGAAGAAATCATGGAAGCTGTTATACTGTATGTCTTCTATTCTTCAGCAATCAATGTGTGTTTGTTCCTTCAGCCGTATAACTAAGAAGTTACCAGGAGGTGAAGGAACCTACAATGTCCAAATGATTCCGTATGAAGATGCTGCATTCTCCCATGCATTCTCTGGGAGTGTGCATGTAACAGTGAACCAGCGGATCTATATAGCTGTCCGAGTGGATGGAGTGGACAGCCGCCAGATCGCCATGGTGATGGACTCCTGCTGGGCCACCCCTGTCAATCAGCCAGACTACCACATCCGATGGGACCTCATCAGACATGAGTAAGAGAATTGGCACATGGGTACACTTGCAGTGACTCTAATATGTGATTAAACTTAGAGGGGAGAAAACATGCATATTCACAACAAGAGCTACAAAAACCGTAAAATCGACGG
This sequence comes from Sardinella longiceps, assembly GCA_027497455.2. Lineage (NCBI taxonomy): Eukaryota > Metazoa > Chordata > Actinopteri > Clupeiformes > Clupeidae > Sardinella > Sardinella longiceps. Next base: position 23,727,718 of record JAODXP020000029.1, read on the forward strand.
AGGCCATTCAATTTGTTTAGACAGGTGATAAAAGCGACAAAAAAGACTAGCCACATGAACTTGTGCAATTCACCTTTTTCACCTACGTCACTATGAGGCACTAGAACGAGGCTTGGGTGGTAAAACTTCCCCAGAAGTAGCTTCAGGGGATGGGATGCCCCTCATCTGCCCAACTTTCCACCTGACCAACAGTAAGAGAGGGGACCAGCAGTATAATTTCTGTCCAACATCTATGAGAAATTATTGACGTTCCGTCGGCACTTCCTCTAGTTTACCACCCGAGCCTCGTTTTCGTTCGGAATGACGGCCAGGTGAATAAGGCGAGTAGAGCAACTAAAATAAGTCAACATTACGCGAATTAGGTATGACCCGCTTCAGCTGTAAATCTGAACCGCTCTAAATCCTATGTCAACAACAGGCATGCTATGAGCAAGAAGAACAACCTGAGTGAACACAGTAATTTTAGCAGATAGGCTATTTTACATCTTCAGTAGCTCTTGGTGTGAACATACAATAACACAAGAGAATACAAAAATGATTTGGACATATTCCAGCTCAATGCAAAAGACAAACAATGGCCTGACTACATCACATATTGTTAGTCTATACCCCATTCTTCAACATAGAACACACATACCTAACATTTGCTATCACTTGTTTGTCTGCCTCTAGGTGTCCCAACCCCACTGACAACACGGTGGAGATGCTGGAGAACGGGGTCAGCACATCAGCCCGTTTCTCCTTCAGGATGTTCACCTTCAATGCAAACTCCGCCAAGGTCTTCCTGCACTGCAACATCCACCTGTGCTTGTTAGCAAACAACGACTGCACAGCTGTGAGTTCAACTTATGCAAACCCATCAGAGAGAGTGTATGACAGTAGACTAGAGCAATGCAACCCTAGATTATTGCAAGAGATTGACTGAAGCTGTAGTGTAGTCTGCTCTTCACAGATGTTGATGTAATAGTCATAGTTTAATATACTATGTACTATATTCTATGTATATCAACTATAGATGTAGTTTAATATACCTTTGATGAGTGTTTGTTTGATTGTTTATCAGACTTCTTTAATAGAAGCATTCATACATCTATTCTGAGCTTGTTCATCAACTATTCCTTATTAATTTCTTGTTTACAGCACTGTTACCCAGGTTACCGGCCAAAGGTTCGTCGGTCTGTTGATTTCCATGACAGCACGTCCATCTCACTGGGACCTTTGGTTCTGGGCAACGGTGAGGCAGGTAAGCATGAAGTGAACCATTCACACAATTCAGCACTCCTCTTGAAATTGTAGTTCATTTAATAGCCATACCATACCACAAATAATAATTTATCTGCTTGTGTGTTTGCGTGTGTGTGTGTGTGTGTGTATGTGTGTGTGTGTTTTCTAGAAGGAAGAGTCTTTGTCCCTCCACCTGTGAGGGCCTCCAAGGCCTCTGGTCTGACTGCATCTCTGATGGTCCTGCTCTTCTCTGTTCTCCACACTGTCTTAGCCAAAATGTGTTGACAATAAAGTGCACTAAATGAGTAAAGGCCTAGACTTATTTTAACCGTACCACAGACCATAGTTTTGCCTGTCCATTTGAGCAAACCATGACGGTTATTAGGTCACGCTGAGATTTTTTTAATTTTTTTTTCATTGAAGTTCTAGTTTTCTCATACATGTGGCTATTAGCACAAGGCATGCAGCAATGTTAATAATAGGCTGCTAAATGCGAACACCAAGTAATTAAGCATACATTATCATTTTATAAATACAAAAGGTATATCAATTAGGTATATCAGGTAATACAAAGGTATATCATATTCAGGTATATCAATCAAATGTATTATTTCAGGGTGCAGGCATGATTTGTTTTTATCAGTTTTATTTTACTGTATATTTTGCAATGATTTCAGTGCTAACAAGAATATCTGTATGTATGTACAGTATATATTTTGTATCTTTTCTGTAATCTTCTGTATTATAGGCTACTTTAATGTGACGGACTCCACAATATCACTAAATGTAGCTGAAATATTTGTAAGAAGTGTTGTGGACTCATGAATAAATTTGATTTCATGCCCAGTGTGAATCTGTTGCTTGATATGTAGGGGGAAAACAGTAATTCTGTCAGGTTTACTGTAGTCAAAATTAGGAACCATGAATGCAGTAATTTATGTATGCCTGTTCTGGGGAACTCCCTGCCCATCCATGTGCATTCATAGAAGGCCAGAGGCAGGGAGAGTTAGATGTTAGACAAATTAAAAGGTGGAGATGGGGAGGAGTTGGAATGATGTTTGACTGCTCTGCCAATTCGCCTTTTTCATCTGGCCGCCATTCCGAACGAAAACGAGGCTCGGGTGGTAAACTAGAAGAAGTGCCGACGGAATGTCAATAATTTCTCACAGATGCTGGACAGAAAATCTACTGCTGGTCCCCTCTTTAACTGTTGGTCAGGTGGAAAGTTGGGCAGATGAGGGGCATCCCATCCACAGAAGCTACTTCTGGGGAAGTTTTACCCACAGATAATACTTTTTGCCCACACCCAATACACACTCAGGTTTTACCACCCAAGCCTCGTTCTAGTGCCTCATAGTGACGTAGGTGAAAAAGGTGAATAGGAGTCATCAGTCCCATCTCCTCAAAGAATCTTCTCAAGTTCACACTAGGGAGTTTCCCATAACTTTCTCCTTTTACGTAAGCCTCAACAGTCTAACCAGCTATAGAGTAGGATGCAGCAACGATGCAGAGGTGTAATGAAGAGTTTTTTAATGGGAAAATGATGTAGGCCTAAATTGCAAAGAAAGCCCCTCCCAAATTATGGGGCGCCGTTTGTAAAAAGAGGTGTTATGTTTTCTCACACAGTTTTTGCAGATTTATTGACAAAAAGCACTTAAAAAGACAACTTCAATTTCTAATGTTCTCTTTTTCATACATTTACATACAAATATGAGCAAATTGGTGTATATATAGTGAAAGAGTTTTAAAAGGACTTTAAAATCTAAATCTAAATGTTAAATCTAAATCTAAATGTTAAATCTAAATAAATTTAGATTTAACACAAGATTTCTGCATAGGCCCAACCAGTAGATGGCACCTGCAAACGGCGCCCCACACATGCTTAAGGGGCATTCATGCCAAGAACAATAATTACCACATAAATATTGCTCCACTTAATACGAATGACATGTGTCCACACACCACAACTATAGCGACAACAACATGTGCAAGGATATCGCGGGGGATCACTTTGTAGAATGATAAAAGCATTACAGTCAATGACAAACCATGGAATTTTAGACATGAATTAATTTGCATGAAGACAGACCTACATTACTGTTCGTCAAGACATGGATATTGTATGTACGTATATGCAAGATATTGTGTAACATTACATTGTAGCATTAAACGCTAAGTGTGGATAATGCATATTTTGCAATGTTAAAAAAAATGCATGATACATAAACTTCAGAAATGGGAAGATTTCCAAAATTTGAGTGGTGGGTAAATTTATTTTTGTTGGGTTCAACCACCATGTGGGCTACAAACTTTTCATGCAAATTATTAAATTCGACTGTAAAATTTACGCAATGCCAATCGGCATCAAGGAAGTGAATATTTCAGACAAGGTTACGGGAAGCCACAATAGGCCTACTCAAAGAATGTAATAAATAAGCAGAACTGGTTCAGAGATTACATAATAGTCTCATTTAAAACAGATGAACACAGGGTACAAAAGAGCAATTAAGTTAACTCCTACGTTAGAATGCTGTTCATCGACCTCAGTTCAGCATTCAACACAATCATTCCACAACACCTGGTCATTAAACTCCGCCAGCTAGGACTCAACACCTCCCTGTGCAACTGGCTGCTCGACTTCCTGACAGGGAGACCACAGGCAGTGTCGGTAGGCAGCAACACATCAAACACGATCACCCTTAACACAGTGGCCCCCCAGGGATGTGTGTTGAGCCCGCTCCTCCTTACCCTGCACACTATTACACAACTCAAATCACATCATCAAATTTGCAGACGACACAACTGTGGTGGGACTCACTACAGGAGTGAGGTGAGCCACTTGTCCTCCTCTGGTGCAGGCACAACAACCTCTCCTTGAATGTGGAGAAGACCAAGGAAATTGTTGTGGACTTCAGGAGAGCGCACGCCCCACACCTTCCTCTGACCATCAACTGTGCTGCTGTGGAGGGGGTCAGCAACACCAAGTTCTTGGGTGTGCAATGCATGTTACATAGGATCTCTCCTGGAGCTCAAACATCACATCCCTGACTAAGAGGGCTCACCAACGCCTGTATTTTCTCTGCAAACTGCAGAGAGCTGGAGCCCCACCCCCATCATGTAGAGAGTGTGCTCACGAGCTGCATCACTGTGTGGTATGGTGCCTGCACTGCATCCTGCCGCAGGTCCCTCCAGCACATCGTGAGAGCAGCAGAAAAAAACACTGGCACCCCCCCACACACACACACACCCCTCACACAGCCTCTTTCCCCTGCTACCATCTGGGAGGAGACTGGGAAGCTTCCAGGCCAGGACCAGCAGGCTGAGGGACAGCTTTTACCACCAGGCTGTCAGGGCACTCAACACCCTTTCTACTCTGCCCCCATTCCCTGCTGCCCCCCCTCCCAAATAAACCCAGGACGCAAACATGACTTGACTTTGACTAATTTGAAGACAAATCTTGCCGAAGCCTAAAATTCCCTATTAGCAACTAAGCTAATCTAAGTCTATCTGACCCCTTCTAAAAGCAACTAAGCCAACTTAAGTTTATCTGACAATTTTTAAGAGCTACTAAGCTAATTCTAGTCACCAATGGTGTTCGACAGGGTGGAATTTTATCTCCTTTTCTTTTTAATGTATATATGAATGATTTGTCAGTGTCTCTAAATATGTGTGGAACTGGTTGTAGGGTTGGTGATATAAAAATCAACCACATAATGTATGCAGATGACCTGGTCATTCTGAGTCCCTGTACTGCTGGTTTGCAACAGTTACTAAGAATCTGTTCACAGTATGGAGAACAATGTGACATAAAATATAATGCTGGTAAGAGTAAGATCATAAGGAGCAAAGAGGACAAAAGATCACCCTTTCCTGCCTTCTATCTGGCTGGCTCTGCACTTACTGAGTGCAGTGAGATCAAATATCTTGGCCACATTATTGCTAATGACCTGACAGATGATAGGGATATCTATAGGCAACGTCAGAAATTGTATGTGTAAGCGAACATGCCGTGCCGTAAATTTAGTATGTGCTCTGTGTCAGTCAAGCTCTCACTCTTCAAAGCGTACTGTACACCAATGTACACCGCACACCTGTGGTGCCACTATAAACAAGGTAGCCTTAGAAAACTCATGGTGGCCTACAATGACAGCATGAGGCTACTGCTGCGAATACCTAAAAGGTCTAGTGCCAGTCAAATGTTTGTCAGTGCTGGGGTACCTACTTTTGCAGCTGTGCTACGCAATGTGATGTATAGATTTATGTGTAGGGCATCTGAGTCACATAATGGCTTGATAGCTGTTCTGGCTAGTCCTGGACGTAGCTCTGTGAGATTGTTCTCAAGGTTGTGAAATCACTGGCGAACATGTCTGTATGTGGGAAAGTGATCTATGCAATATTTGCATGTTTTTTATGGGGTTTTTTTGTTTTGTTTATTTTTGTCTAGTTTATTGTGTCCTGATGTGTGTTTTTTATCTGTGATATGGATCCTCCTGGGTCTGCAATAAAGAATTGAATTGAATTGAATTGAATTAATTGTACGTAGGATTTTGTTAATAGGCTAATAAGACCTAGGCTACCTGGAAAACAGTGGAAAAATCTGTGGGAAAAAGAAAAGCACAAAATTATTTAGAGGCGCAGCCAGAGGGGCAGGTTTAAAAAGGAGGCTTCTTAACTCTCGTAAAATATAGTCCTCACGCACATCCAAATTTTTGTTGGGTGCAATACCAAAGGAAAGTATCACTGTAAAAAACAAAGTAATATGCACACCGGAGCTCCCATTTTTACCATTTTACTTTGTGTAACGTTTCGGACTAAACAGTCCTTCCTCAGACATACAGATCATTGTTCACAGCTGCCTTTTTAACATTGTCATACATCACGTGATGGTACACATCTGATCAATTTACATATTAAATTGCATCATATAATTTACAGCATAGTTACAGAATGCATCATGTCAGTCTCACCATATATACACACCTAAATTACAGTTTACATAACACAGTAAGTATCAAAAGTATTGCACTAGGCCCATTGAGACAAACAAACATACAACAGTAGATTACATAAGTATACATTAGAACAATATTGCACTAAGCCCATATTGCACCAAGAACATATTGTCAGTTACATAGCATTAATAAATAAACACAAAGGGTATAGATTGCACTTTGCCCTTGTTTTTGTAACATATGACATATATGTAAATAAATGTAAAATATTGCACTGTGCCCTTATATAATGCATTCCACATAGGATATTTACAGAAGTTTAAATAGAAATAGACCATTGCACCATGCCCGTGTAAGTCCACCAGAATCCCCTGAGTGAACAAATATACAATATAGACATAAACTTGAGGGAGGGATATGAGTCTCCTCAATATCCCTAATCCCAAGAGTGTGAAAGGCATCTGAGTCTTATATCAATTTGTATTAAATATTTTTGTATATGAGGACCACAAAAAACAGTAAGACTTCTCATTTGTAAATTATATATTATATAAATGGTCGGATATCAAATTCTTCGTTAAGACCCTTAGGAGCTAAAGTGTTTAGAGTATAAATCCAGAACAATTCTCTTTTTAGCAGCATATTGTCAGTATTCCCTCCCCTACGTGAACATTTGATTGATTCAATACCCACATACTTCAGACTGGATACATTGTGTTTAGCATTCATGAAATGAACAGCCACAGAGCTTGTTTGTACACAGTTTCTTATAGCACTCCGGTGTTCCGAGATCCTGGTTTTTAGGGCCCTAGTGGTCTTACCTACATAGGAGAGTCCACAAGGGCATGTCAGCATGTATATCACATTGGTTGTAGAACAAGAAATTGTTTGTTTGATCTCATATTTTTTCCCATTGTGTGGGTGGTTGAAGGTCTTTGTCTTGTAGGTAAAATTACATTGCTGACATCTCCCACATGGGTAATTTCCTTTGGGGATAGAGTCTAGAAAATGTGGGGGGTTTATAGAAGGTAAGTCAGATCTCACTAGTCTATTCCGTAGGTTAGGTGGTTTTTTAAGGACCACACGGGGAGGATTCTGGAAACAAGTTTTGAGAGCAGTGTCTGTGTTTAAAATATGCCAGTGCTGTTTGATTACACCTTCAATAGCTTTCGCTACTGGAGAATACTGAATAGCACAAACAATTCTGTTTTCAGTCTTTTTGGCACTTTTTTTCTTGAGACAATCTGCTTGTGACATGTTTGAGAAACGGGCTGTCGCTTCCTTAATCCAAGGTTCCTTGTATCCCCTCATCCTAAAACGATTTTCCATGTCTGCACTTTGTTTGTTAAAGTCCTCATTAGAGCTGCATATTCGTCGTATCCTATTAAATTGAGAGAGAGGAAGATTTTTCTTCAAGTGAATTGGATGATAGGATTCACCATGTAACAGTGAGTTTCTGTCTGTGGGTTTTCGATATAAATCCGTTTTCAACATGTTGTTCTCCTTAATGATTAGGATATCAAGGAAGTTCATTTTGGTCTTGTCTGCTGCTATAGTGAATTTAAGGTGTTGATTCTTAGAGTTGACAAAAGTAAAGAATTCATCAAGGAGGGTACCTGGCCCTGTCCATACAAAGAAAACATCATCCAGATACCTCCTCCAGGAGGTGATGTATTGGATGTAGGGGTTGGCCTGGGAGTTGTAGATGATTTCCTGTTCAAACAGTCCCACATATAAGGAGGCAAAGCTCGTCACATTTTCAATTGGGGACTTTGCCTATGTTGATATAATACTTACCTTAAAGAGCTTATGAAATGAAAATAAAATGTTGGAATTTCACACTTTTTGTTCCTGATTTCAAAGGTTCCAAGTCTTGTGATTAAAACGAGATATTGTCTGGGTAATAATTTATCCGGGAAGTCATGTTAAAACGTGCTCAAAAAGAGCAATATTTTGTCTTTTTGTGCGACATGCGTGACGTCATAGGGTGGACACGCTCCAACTCAAAGTTCTAGTAGAACAATTTGAAATGGTGGTGTCTGGCTACTAAAGTAAAGCAAGGTGAAAAATATTACTTGTCGATCTCTTTCAAGTTATTTAAATATAAAACTGACATCATAGTTAGTGTTAATAGACTCTGAACATCTGGTCCCTAGCTCGGTTTGTCTGAAATTTAAGTGGAAATATGCTTTAGAAGTGTTTGTATGTTAGGCGCTAACGTTACATAGCGCAACTGCATGTGAATGAACTGGCCACTACTGTATGGTGCTTTTATACCTTTATCATCTCTTTAAAGTTATTAAATAAAAAACGGACATCATGGTTAGTTTTAATAGACTCTGTACATCTGGTCCCTAGCTTGGGTTGTCTGAAGATTAAGTGGAAATATGCTTCAGAAGTGTTTATGAGATATGGGTCCGTCAAAGGTATGCTGTTTTCGCAGCCAGCCCAAGGTTATGAAGCGTGTCCACCCTCTGACGTCACGGCCCAATGATTAATGTTGCACCAAAGGCACACTTTTAAGTTGCCGTTTTAACAAGTTCTGCCCCGAAAATTGATATTAAGTTGGATTGAAAGTTTCAGAAAAAGACAAAAATTTCATGTGAACAGTAGATGGATTTTCATTTCATAAGCTCTATAAAACCAAACCCATAATAACCTAAAAAAAAAAGAGATATTATTGTTACGTCCGTCATTACCCCTAGGTGGTCCTTTTCCCCCTGTTGCTCTGTATGTAGCAACTTCATCAGTGAGCCACCAGGTGGACACAGAGTTCATCACTTTGTTATTTGTTTCTTTAGTGACAACCTTAGTCAGTGCATTCTCTAAAAGGGTTTATTGTCTTTGTAGTATGCAATGTGTTAATTCGATATGTCTGGCATGTTATTGAATGGACTTTGGTATTGCTTAGTAGTGGACATGAGGCCCCCTGTTGGCCACCTATGTTTTTCTGTTTTTCAGCTATGACTATTCATTATCTGACTTTGTTTGTCATTGGTTAATTGATGATCCATTGCTCACACCTGTTAACCCACCCATTTTGTGGCTTTTAACCAGACCTGTCTCAGAATGAAATTGCTCACTTCCAGACCAAGGCTTCTAGCTGAAACGCATCAAAGAGCATGTTTTTTAATCATGGTTTGCCCATAAAATAAAGGCATTTGAACATTTTTCACCAGATGAGTGCCTTGGTATCATCTAAACAAGACCTTTCCCAAAGAGCACCATCCTACAAATAATATAGTTCCAGGCAGCATTCCAACTCAACAGTTTTTTTGAGTTCATTATGTGCTTTAACTCTAGTTATCACTATCCCACCAACCTCTGCAACACCCTTCACCACCAACCAGCCACCAGCATCCACTGCAGACAGAGAATCAGAACAAGGTATGAGAACCCCCCCCCCCCCCCCCCTCCCCTCCCCCTTGTGGTAAAATAGCTATGCTTTAATAAAAAATATTCTTTGCACCTTCCCTGAAAAGAAACACAGCAGCCTTCTCCTTTCACTTGAATTTCTCCACAAACACAAAACACTCTATTCCATGCAGAAACACAATTTCTTTCATAAAGTACAAAAGGGACATGGAAAAACACCACTACATCTATTTAGAGGATATCCGGAAGAAAACAAACAACATGCTCAACTCATACAAGACAATTAAGGACAAAAATAAAAGCACTGTTGAGGAGAGTTACGTGGGAGTATTTCTCGGTGAGTAGAATTATGTTGTGGAATTTGATCTACACTAGTTATGTGTCTCCTCCTCATTATGACATTCCAAATGATGTGCAGATCTCTCACTCTGCAATTGTATATTCCCTTCTCAGAAAATGGATGAATTATTTGGCGGATCCGGTGTAGGGAGCACCCCAGCAGAGGGCACCATATCCACCACTCCTTGTTCCGAAGAACATTAGCATTAGCATCAGCAAGAGCAGAAGAAGGGTCTTTGGTATTTTTTGCTCCTCAACGGTGCCTTCAAGGCACTACTCCACTCAGTTTAGGGTTAGGATGAGGGTTGAGGGGGTTAGGGTTAGGAACAGGGTAAGGGTAGTGCCTTTTAGGCTGTGCTGCCTGGAAGGTGCCGTTGGGGGCAAAAACCACCATTGAGCCAGAAGAAGAAGAAGCAGCAACAATCTCAGCAGCTTCTACCTCTATGCTCTCTGCTCCTCCACCCAGACCAGGCCAGCAGGAGATCAGAAAGAAGCATGGCTGCGCTGGAATCCTTGATGGGCCCCGATCTGAAGAGGTGGAGGGTGAAGGATAGGAGGAGGAGGAGGAGGAGAAGGGTATTTCGGCGGAAGCTGCTGAGCGCACTCTCCGATATACCTGCATCTCTTCGAGAGTTGGCAGAGGGCCAAAAAGAAATAATCCACCTGCTGCAAAACCAATAAATCTTCCAACCAATAATGAAATGTGTTTGTATTTCTGAATCTAAGTACATACTACCCTGTCTGGTCGAAAATGGATATTTACCAGATCTGTTTCAACCTCACTCTGACCGTCACTACGGTCTAAAAAGGAATGATCACCTTCGTTCTGCCCATCACCGAGACCATATGTCAACAAAGTCATGTCCATGACCACCGGAAGCAGAACGACTCACGTTTGTAAATAGTAGAGAATGCTCCCTGTTCAGTCTCTCACCTTGATCGTCTCATACGAGACCGTGAGTAAAGAGATCTCAGGTAAGAAACCCTGATTATTCTTGCATTCCACTAATTCGTTACCTACGTGGTGCGGGTGCCTTGTGCCCCCGAGAATTGTTGTGGTTTGTGTATTTACAGCTTGTTTTTCTCTGGTATTGTAAACTTTTAAGTTGGCTACGTCTTGGGCTGCCCTCAGAGGTGTGGCAGCAGCCGATATTTGTGCAGCAGCTTCTTGGTCTACGCCATGCACTTTTACCAGATTTTACAGGGTGGATGTAACTCGCCCAGCTCCGGTCGGCGATGCCGCCCTCATGTCCGTGACCGAGCGAGGTTTATGACTTGATTTTAACATTTGTTCTGGGCTCCTCGCGACTTTTTATATAGGTCATCCCTTTTTAGACAGTAGTGACGGTCAGAGTGAGGTCGAAACAGATCGTAGGTTACGAATGTAACTATGGATCTGTGAGACCGAGGGATGACCGTCACTATCCTTGTCGCTCGAACCATTCTGAGGCGCTCAAGGTAGGAGACTGAACCGGGAGCATTCTCTGCTATTTACAAACGTGAGTCGTTCTGCTTCCGGTGGTCATGGACATGACTTTGTTGACATAATAGTCTCGGTGATAGGCAGAACGAAGGTGATCATTCGTTTTTAGACCGTAGTGACGGTCATCCCTTGGTCTCACAGATCCATAGTTACATTAGTAACCTACGCTTTCTTCATTTTTGGTGGTAGAGAGTGGAGTAGGCAAAGGCAGAACCTATTTGGCAAAGATAGAGAGGAAACGCTTTCATCTTCTTGAAGTTTCTGTAGATTTAAAACAGTGGTTGGTTATGGTCACTCCAAAACAATGACTAAACGTCTGGGGACCACGGCTCAGAGATCCCCTGCTCATTTAGCCTGGATTTTAATCTTCCATTTACCGTGAGCTGCTGAGTGGAGGCACAGCAGGAGTCTTGATGATTTGAGGCACTGCAAGTAAACCCAAAAAACATTGCACCCTGTGGAATCTATCACAAAAATCCTCACAAAAACAGTTTGGGGCAAAAATGGGAAAGTAACATAACACAAAAATAAGAGGCGTGTGTTGCGTCCAAACAAAACAATGTGTGGAGTTACAAAGTAAGAGGCATGTGTTTGTTTTTGTTGTGTCCAAACAAAACAAAACAAAATGTGTGAAGTTATAAACTGTTGCACACAGCGTCCCTGTGCTTGGTCCGTTGCGTCTGATGCATCCTCTGGTAGTTGGTCTCCAAGCACAAGGCAGGTGTTGTGAAGGATGCAGCACGCCATAATCGCTGCAATGACTTTTTCCACCTTCGAGAAATGCAGCCGTTTCAGTGGACAGAATTTTCCTTTTAGATTCCCAAAGGCATGCTCTATGACCATACATGCAGCATGGAGCTTGTGGTTATAATTACGCTGCCGTGCTGTTAAGTGGCTGTTATCTCAATATGGCTTCAGTAATTCAGGCTAGGCCGAGTCCTCAACGATGTGCATTCCCTCTGGTATGAGGGAACGGGGGTCCTCAGCCAAGGCAGTTTGCCGAAAGGCACGGACATCATGCCAACTGTCTGGATGGCCTGCATTATTGTGACAGAAACGCTCTCTCACAGAATCCAGTCAGAATAACAGAATAATACTGCTTTCTGCTGAGATATGAAATGGGGTTAATGGTTGGCCTTCTGATGGCAATGTGGCACCCATCCACAGCACACACTGTGCCTGGGAAGCCAGCTCGGGCAAACCCCAGCTCCGACCTTTGTAAGGCCTCCCCCTCTGACCATGAAACATGGTGTGCAAAATGTGTATTAATGAGCCTACAGAAATGAAGGTGCACTGACAGAGTCGATTTTGAGAAATTAAATCTGTCAGCAACGACCCTATATGCCTCTTGATTTGCAAGAGTCCAGGGGTTTGCATCCATGGGGGTGGATCACATTCATTAGTTTGCACCGTTCCTCTTTTGTTCAGCATCCGAATTTGATGGTAATCTACTGCCCTCTAGTGATTCAATCTGGTAAGGCCACTACACCAGAAATATGCTACTGTAATTTGCCTAAAATGTGAAAGAGTGGGTGGTATATAGGCCCCAGTAATAGTTACTATAATGTACTCTTGCTAGCCTATATTCCATATTCTATGTAATTGCACTAAAAGGCAGTGTGCAATAAGAGAGCATTGTGTACAACTTGTCCACAACATTTAATGGACCTTATTTATACAAAACATTCTCTGTGCATCAAGCTCTTAATGCAAGAATAATGGTATTACCATTAAGTCGATTTCATCCTCTACGTAAAACCCTAAGGCTGCAAGATTAGCCATGTCGTTGTAAGAAGTAGATTTGTGTTCGACTTGACGGAGTCCTTTTAAAGCCCGCCGTAGTTGTGTCCTGCAGGTCACATTGAGGTATGCATCCAGATGTACCTATCCAGACTCCGATAATGAACAAGGCTATTCAGACAGGCAGGCGGCAATGCTCTGAGTTAACCCTCACAACAATCAGTCACTGCTGTGCAATTTTTGACGCTCTATTATGATAGGCTACCGCTTCCTCGTCATCCAGCGGAGAAGCGTTGACAGTTTTTGCCGAACCAAGTGGTTGCCTATCAAATCTTCTGTGTGCAAAGTTGTTGTGACAGACGATAGCTAAACAAAAAGTTCCTATCCAAATAAAGGTCAGAGGTGCAGGTTTTTCAGAAGGTTTCATTATGGAGGAGCGACTTATAATGGCCGTGGCCAACAGGCCAATCATTTACAACAAATCACTGCAAGAATATCGGGACACTATGAGAAAAAATACTGTTCAATATCAAAATATGCTTTACCTGTTCGCAAGCCTGTCCCTGTAAATATTAACCACCACTATAGATTCCGTATGTCTGTAGGCCTACTGGCTTGAAATTTTGAATTAGCACCCACATTAACTGGGGTAGACTCTCCATGTATTGCCGCCATCTTGGAATACGGAAGCTGAAAACGGTCATATCTTTCGCGTTTTTGCTATCGACTGACAATAGACTGACATCCACGTGCAGGCTTCCGTAGCTGTAATACGTGATTTGCGTTGCGTTACGCTTAATTTCTCTCGAAGGCTACACATTGGGGCTTTAAATCACCTGTTTAGAATTTTCCTAACTACATATGTCACAGGTTAAGGTAGGTGGGGTCACACATCGGCAGCCACTTAGCTGAGGGCAATGAGAATGGATAATTGCGAAAATAAAGAGTTGGCAGCCACTTTGCAGCTGAGAATGAAAATGATCAATTGACTAATTATGGGTACTGCGCTGCGTTCTAGACTTCCATCTTGCCATTATTTCTGTAAAACTGTGGCGTTTTCAAGATGACGTAACGTTACAAAACGTTTACTACGTCACCCATAGGGATGAATGGGAACTGTTATGTTACGTTACAAAACGTTACGACTGTTGAATTCGCCTCTGGTCACCTCGTTGGCCGCTATCCCTTTCAGGTGTGAGGGAAATGTTGCACCTGTGTAAATGGAGTGACAATCAAGTGCATGATAAAAGCAACAAAATGGCCACTACTGACCTCTTGCTTGTTCACAGGCATTTGGAATATATGCTTTGGTAAGAGGTTATGGCTAGCTCTTAAAAGACTTAGAAAACTTTAATGTTCCCGAAGGACAATTTGTTGTACAGTGCAGCACAAACAAGTGACAGATCAGACAAAAAGGAGCATATTCCACATGCCAAGGGCCCAATGTCTTAAAACAAAGAAACAAGCAAAATAAAAAATCTATGGCAGCCAATATTGCACTTCCCAAAAGGGCCCATAAGTAAATAAGCCATAAATAAATAAAGAGCCTTTGATGGTGAAAGGTGTTATACACCCTCGGCTGCCAGGCCACTGCACCCTCCTGATTGAAGTGGTCACGGTAGGTCTTCCGCTGCTGGATGGCACTGCGTCTGATGTCACGTGCGCGCCTCCTTGGCACACGGGGAAGGGCTGATGGAGTTGCATGAGCAGCAGGATACTGTGTGGGTTGGGTGCTGGACTGGGTTGTGTGCTGGCCCTCTCCAGCGTCTTCAGCTGGAGGAAATTGTGCAAGACACAAGTGGCCTTGACGCAGACCTCGGCAACCTCAGGGCTGGTTGTGATCACCTGCCGGTATATCCGCCACCTGGATGACAGGATGCCAAAGGCACACTCCACCACTAACCGTGCTCAGCTGAGGTGATAGTTAAAAACCCTCCTCTGCAGAGAAAGGTGTTGCCCAGGGAAAGACCGCAGCAGGTTAGGCTTTAGGGCAGGAGTGGGCAATTATTTTGGCCAAGGGGCCACATTGGCTTTTAGATATTTGACTAATGGGCCGGGTGTTAACAGTTAACCAATTGATGCCGGTAAATTGGTCTTAGACCAGTAGCCCCAGAACACATGTTAATATGCAGGTTAAAAATGGTGGAATTTGCATTTCATGAATAAGCTACAACACATTTGATAAATAAGGCCTATAATCTAAGTCACCATGACTAAATGAGAAATTATTTTATTTTGGGAAGGCTCCACGGCCCGCATCTGGCTTCGTTCCCCACAAACGCAAATGGCAAAGGGCCTCTGTCCTCTGCTCCAGGAATGATATCATCTGGGGGAACACCGAGGGTGCCATCACACAGGCCCTCTCCAAATGCTGAGCTCTGCAGGATCCCACCATCACTGGTCCTACCAGAGCCGCTGACCGCTGACATCCACCACTCTGAATAAGTAGTGTGCATCCACGACCGCCAGAAGGACCAACGAATAGGTGGACTTGTAGTTGAAGAAGAGGGAACCCGAGTTGTGAGGAGCCTGCAAAACCACACGCTTCCCATCAATGGCACCAAGACAGTGTGGGAACTGTCAGTGCTCCTGAAATTCAGAAGCGATCGTCCTTCAATCTTCCATCGTAGGTACTGGTATCACCTCATCCACCAGCGTGGGCCAGGTGGCACTCGCCACTTCCTTCACTATGCCACACACAGCAGAAAGACCAACCCAGTAGCTGAAGGTAAATGGACTGCATTTATATCACTTTTCTACTCCTACGAGCACTCAAAGCGCTTTACAATGTATACCTCACATTCACCCATTCACACACCGGTGGCAGAGGAAACCATGCAAGGCACCAACCTGCTCACTGGGAGCAATTTGGGGTTAGGTATCTTGCTCAAGAACACCTCGATGGGGTCAGGTGGAGAGGGGCTCGAAGAGGGGCCTTCCGGTTGCCGAACGGCACCTCTACCAACCGCACCACCGCCTGAAGGCAATGGTCCGGAAGGAATCCCCACTAGCCAGACACCTGATGTGGGACATGCAGTGACATTGTTCAATTGAATTGAATTCAATTGAAATTGAATTTGTCACATACAATTATGAAAAGAACAATATGTAGCCTAGGCCTGTAACAATGGTTATTCTAATTCAAAGGGTGGAGAGAGATTGAGGACTTTGCGCTTTTGTTGGGCCTGAAAAGTCGTCTAGACCTACTTGAGACTAGCGAAAACACCCAGGCTGACAACTTTCTGTTGCCAGTTGTATTTGCTTTTTTTTGCCATACTGTGCACTTGTGTTGATTTTGCCAAAGTTGTGGCCTGCTGCTGTCGCAACTTTGTGATTGTGTCCTGCAGCCTTTGTGATTGCTCCATAGGTCACTGTAGGTCATTTTTTTCCTCTGCGCTCTGTCTCCCCCCTCAGGTCGTTGCTGGCGTGGCCGTGGCCAATGATTTGTCCTAATCAGCTGGCCTATAATGGTTCTTGCTACACTCATTGAGAAAGAGCGCCGTTCTTTTCTTTTGTTTTTCGCATCCACACATTCACAGTCATAATCCCTTACATACTATACATTCGCTACATGCACCCTGGCTGACATAATAATGCTCACTACTAACAAAGACACCTGATGGCTTCTTTTATTTCATTTAATAAATTATTTAAAAGTTTGTCTGTGAGTTTTCCTCATTTGTTCAAGGCCTTTGGGCCAGGCCTTTAAAGACACATTAAAGTTGCCATCCAGTGCCTACTGCACTGTGGCTTTGCACCGTTTTTACTGCATTTGTGTGGGCACACCTACAAAAATAGGAATTCACTAATTGAATATGATCATGAATAAATTCAATTCAATTCAATTTTATTTGCAGAGCGCTCAAATATAGAGCATTGTCTCACGGCGCTTTACAGACAGTATGGGAAGCATCCATGAGAAACAGGGCAAGGAAAACTCCTACGCTTACTAGTATTCATTTCTAGCAATAAAGTACACATTTGCTTTGAAAAGTGTTTGGTGGTGTTATTGCATTTCTTAGAAGCCGCATGTTTATTCCTTGATAATGAATCCAAAGATTCATGGACATGGTACATGCAATCATGAGGTGTTGGAGTTGGTCTCAGTGACTTAGAAATCCTCTGGAGTACTCCTTATTAGTTGTCCCAGACTTAGGTGCTACTTCCAGCTCTAAATACCTTTGTGAATTACTCTTACGTAGAAAACAATTACCTCACTCACATCAGATGATGTGCTACGTAGCTTTAAGCCACTCCCGCGCAACAATCTGATGTTGAAGCCATTTGGAGGGATTTCAAGCCCAATATTCTCTAACCGAACCAATCAGGACCGCTGGCTGTGTAACGGCTGCTGTAGAGGATGTGACGTAGCGGAGAAGCAACTGTTTTGAATCCAACAAATATAACTAGTGTCATCGGTTGGTTCCGATGTGATTGGCTGAGGTGGCATGTCAATTAAATTGATGGACAAGCTGTTTGTCCAGTTAGATTCAAGGATTTCTGGCTCCTGAAATAACTCTGCTATGGTTCAACATCAGATGTTCGCGCCTTAGCGCTGCATCTGACGTGAGTGAGGTAAAAAAAAAACAATAGGATTCCTAAAGTTATGACCGTCATGCCCATTTCCTTTGGGAGTTTCTCCTTAATCCGCCTGTTAGGAGCTACTTTTAGGAATAATAATAATAATAATTATAATTATTTAATAATTATTATTATAATAATAAAGGCTTTATTGTTCCACAGATGTGGAAATTTGTCTTAGGAGGAATAGGCGTGTTCTCATGCTGTTAATTAGTCTTTGGGTGCTGGTTTAACTTAAATCTTGCATTAGATTTCAGATCTGGCCCCTGGTTTCAACTGTCAGGCCAATATTTCATTCCATATTTAATATGCCATTCTGCCAGCAGAGGGGGTCTTCCAGGTTAAAGGCACCATGACTGAGTGAACCACCTCTAGTTCTATAGAAATGGAGTTTGGAACATTAGACTGAGTGGAACCACCTCTGGTTCCGAGAAATGGAGTTTGAGACATTATCTCATTCATTGGTAATGTTTCATCACGCCTCTTGTTTTCAACATCAGATTTCAACATCTCTCTTGTAATACAGTACACACACACACACACACACACACTCCATGGTGTTTCTGCTTAGTCATTCCTCTGCAGTCCAATGGAAGGAGCTTCTGAAACAGTCGTCAGATTTTATCCGCACACTGAATCACATCCCCCATGATACCCTTGAAGGTAAGAGATGGAGATGAATGTTGTCTGGTCTATTTTAAGGACTGGGGTGCAGTGGCCATTAGATAACTGGCAAATTGCCCTGCCTTGTGCATTAGCGTGATGGGATGTAATTCAATTAGAATTCTTGGTTAGGACAGAGAGCCCACCCCCCCCACCAGCGTAACTGCCACCACACACACACATACACACACACACACACACACACACACACACCAGCCTGACTGCGGACACCCCTCTCTTCAATTACAATCCTTGGCTAGGACAGAGAGCCTAACACCACCTCCACCCCCCCCGACTGCTGGCCCAACCCCCCCCCCCCCCTCCTAAAGGACACTCAGGACTGATGTGGCACTGTGCTGGTATGTCATTCATGTGATCACAAACACTGCGATGATATAACATTCATGTGATCACAAACAGTGGTGTACAGATGTAACCATCATGTCATAAACTCTGCGGTAATAAAACATTCAAGTCAACACAGCGTATGTACAGATATAAGGTGATCACAAACACAGCGTATGCACAGATATAACATTCATGTGATCACAAACACAGATAAAACA
This sequence comes from Sardinella longiceps, assembly GCA_027497455.2. Lineage (NCBI taxonomy): Eukaryota > Metazoa > Chordata > Actinopteri > Clupeiformes > Clupeidae > Sardinella > Sardinella longiceps. The sequence continues at coordinate 23,746,641 of JAODXP020000029.1, forward strand.
TTCAGATAGTCTAACATTCATGTGATCACAAACACAGATATAACATTCATGTGTTCACAAACACAGATATAAACATTCATGTGTTCACAAACAGCTCTGTGCAGATATATATATATATATATATATATATATATCTAACGTTCATGTGATCACAAACACAGATATAACATTCATGTGATCACAAACACAGATAAAACATTCAGATATAACATTCATGTGATCACAAACACAGATATAACATTCATGTGATCACAAACACTATGGTGTACAGATTTAACGTTCATGTGATCACAAACACAGATATAACATTCATGTGATCACAAACACAGATAAAACATTCAGATATAACATTCATGTGATCACAAACACAGATATAACATTCATGAGATCACAGATATAACATTCATGTCATCACAAACGCAGCGCTGTACAGATAGCCTATAACATTCATGTGATCACAAACACTATGGTGTACAGATTTAACATTCATGTGATCACAAACACAGCGGTGTATGCAGTAAGTAGGGTTTACTAACGTCCTGCTGGTGCGTGCGGCTAACGTTCCCTATTTAGACGCCCACTTGCCAAAAACATTAGTCGGTTGACAGCAAAATAAAAGTGTTTTTGGGCAGCTCATAATGGCAAGAAGAATCATATGTCATTCATGATATGGGCACAAACACAATACTGCATAGCATTATCCATTGTGGTGACCACAAAGTTGTAGGCCTATGGTACTCATGATTCATGGTCACAAACACAGTAGTGTATTTTAAGATATGATTAAGATTACTTTATTCATCCGGCATGAAATTCATCCTGTGTTTGTAACCATAAATGCAGTAAGGTATGTCATTGATTGTGGGTATGTTATTCAAATGCAGTAGCCACACGCGTCATTTGCCACCAGATACAAAGGTACAATATGGATCAAACCCAAAACCTAACCCAAAGTTTTTATTTGCCAATATACTGTGAAATGGTACCAGTGACTCAGCTCTTCCAGGGCATAAATAAATAATTAAATAAATATAGTTATGGAGAGACAGAAGTGAGAGGTCAGTAAATCAATAGTGAGTCATACAGACAGACAGATATCTAGATAGATAAATGCTTTATGGATGAGCACTTTGGTCAACCACAGGTTGTTTTAAATCGCGCTATATAAATAAGCATAATGACAACTATAACCGTGTAAATTGTAAAATATATATATATATACATATTATCAAAATTTAATATTATGAAAAATATTATAGTCCATGTAAATATAATTATTCTGTGTCTGGCCACACGATGGCAGCAGCGTCAAAAAACTCCACTCCGATGTGGAGTCTTCCCCAGGTCAGCCCCGCCCTCTCCCCACTCCTTTCGGTCTGGTGGTGCGACGTGCAGCCGGTGCCAACGCACAAAGCGTCAGTCTGCTGGGGCGGTCACGTGTGCGGGCCCGTTAGCCAATAGAGTCGCTCAGAGGTTGGGTAATGGCATCGTCAGATAGTGAGGCGAGCTGAGCACAGCGACACAGATTCAGCTTTAGGACAGAGACTGGCTGGGACAGGCGTGGTGGCTTTGCAACGACACTCAAACAGTCCGCAAACTCTATCTCGCCACTGGCAACACTTCTTACCAATACCTCCTTCTTAAAGACGTGGCTTAAAGGTAAGTCTGTGACCAGTCTTTTAGCTAAAATACGTATTGGGGGTAATGTTACCTCCTGTGTAAATGCAACATGTCAAAAGAGCCAGTCAGCTGCTGCTGCTATGAAGGAAGCTATGATAGTTAACGTTAGCTAGCTTCGGTAAAGATGACCATCCCCTTCTTTATGTCTGTCGGCAGCATCTCATCGCTCCCGGATTCCGGATCCGGACTTTGTGTTAATCAGCTAAACGCTGGGGGAAATATCTGTTCAACTCATTCTTTCACGTAGTAATTTATCATGCCATTGATGAATGAAAACTAACGTTAGGCGTCGCAGTCGTTAGTGGATAGTTTGATAGCGTAGTTTTAAAACATTCCTTTATTTTTGTCTGGTGAGTTTACAGTGCGTTCCTAACGCTAGTAACGTCAGAATAATTTAGCTATCGATAGTTTTTCTAAAACGTTGCCAACATCATGATGTCAGAATTGAACACTGTTCTTGTGCCCATGTTTCCTGGTTTGCAAAATATCTCTCCACCAGGCACGGCATTTGCTTTGCCGTTAGTGGCCTTGCAAAAGAGCCGGTGGAGCGAGCACATAAAGCTAGCCCGGGGGCGAGGAGCAGAGAATGAATAGGCTGGTTTCGGACAGACGTGCTTTCGGATAATAATGGACCTTCGGTGACGCGGAGTCTCTTCCGTGAGGCGGTCGATGAAAAGTCATTTCTGCGTTAACGCTACTCCCGACAGAAGCCTGCCTCAGGCAAGCACTCTACTCTGCTGTCTCTGCTTATATCCACAGTCTGAAACAACCTCGCTAAAAGTTAACCAGGCCTTTTTTCCAACCTTAAAACCTTTCTAGGTTTGTTAATGGGACATGTCTCTTCGTATCATTCATTTTACTGCACGCATCACTATTATTGGGCTACAGTTTCCTCCTCGGTTTTGATAAGAGTTCTGATGTCACTTATCTAATAACATTTTTCTTATGAACAGATAAGACTATAATTCATAGCCTACACATCTGCAATAAATAACTCCTTGGCTTGTGTGTGTGTGTGTGTGTGTGTGTGTGTGTGTGTGTGTGTGTGTGTGTGTGTTTGTTTGTTTTAAAGGTTCTCTTCCTCTAATATGCAATCTCATTTTGGCTCCGTTTCGGGTTGGGAAGGAGTGTGTGTGTGTGTGACGTGTGTCAGGGAGTGGGTGTGTGTGCCTGCGTGTCGGTGAGGGAGTGTGTGTGTGTGTGTGTGTGTGTGTGTGTCGCAGATGCTTGAAGGCTCTCCTGGGCTCTTAACCTGATTGATTTTTGTTTTGAGGCTGTGGTGCGTGAACAGCACAGAGATGTCAGAGTGGGCTAACCGGATAGTCCATCAAGGTGTGTGTGTGTGTGTGTGTGTGTGTGTGTGTGTCTGTTTGTCTGTCTGTGCTTGTGTGTATGTCTGTGAGTGTCTGTGCCTGTGGGTGTACGTGCGCAGTCAATGGGCCAATGTGACATCCATCAAGCAGTGTTTGTGGGTGTGTGTGTGTGTGTGTGTGTGAGAGAGAGAGAGAGAGAGAGAAAAGCACAGAGATGGCAGCCTGGGCCAACTGGCCTGTCTATCATGTTGGGGTTGGGGAGGGTCTGTAATGACCTGTGTGCCCTGTTAGCTGGAAGGGTGGGGAGGGAGAGGAGGGGAGGGAGAGATGGGGTGGGGAGGGAGGGAGGGAGGGAGGGAGGGAGGGAGGGGAGATGAGGGTGGCAATAGAATAACTTGTCAGCCAGCCGGCCGTACCTGCTCAGCTGGAACACCTTGATGAGTCTGACAGCTCATTTCAGAATTTACAACGAGGTGTGGAAAGAGAGAAAGAGAGAGAGAGGGTGTGTGTGTGTGTGTGTGTGTGTGTGCGCGTGTGTGTGTGTGTGTGCGTGCGTGGGGGTGTTCTGTCTATGTGGCATAAGGCATAGGTATAATGAATTGAGTTGGCTTGAAACCTGAAGGCTTGTCTGTTTATGCGCTGGCCTTTAAAATCCCTTGGAATATCTCTGATAATGAATGGCCTTTCCATCCAGTGCAAATAATTTGCCAGAGAAAGATTGGGACTGATTTCCATCTTTTTCATGCCACTTATCTCTAAAGCCGTAGGCCCTTAAAGGCTTACCAGGCAACGGTTTAGGTGAAGTTATTAGCTCCGTAGTTCCTTAAAGGCTTACCAAGCAACATTTTAGGTGAAGTTACTAGCTCCGTAGTTCCTTAAAGGGTTACCAGGCAACGGTTTAGGTGAAGTTATTAGCTCCGTAGTTCCTTAAAGGCTTACCTAGCAACATTTTAGGTGAAGTTACCAGCTTCTTAGTCCCAATGCTTAGGCTACATTTATCTTCTCTTCATTTAATTCAATTCAATTCAATTCAATTTTATTTGTAGAGCGCACAAATACAGTACATTGTCTCGCGGCGCTTTACAGACAGTACGGGAAGCATCCATGAGTATCAGGGGCAAGGAAAAACTCCCTTCGCTATTTAGTGGATGTGAGTGCGGGCGACTTAAAAACAAATAAAAAAAAACCTGTTTAAGAAGAAATAAGAAACCTGTTTAAGAGTGACTTGCCAAGAGGAAATAGAAGTTAAAGTGAAAGAGTGCATTAAGTGCATAGTTAATATGTGCAATAAGGGCGTACTGTAGGGAGTGCAATAAGTGCGTAACTACTGGTACTTAACTCATTGACTGCCAATGACGTCTTTAGACGTCAACTGAAATACTGCCGTTCACTGCCAATGACGTCTTTAGACGTCAACTGCGTTTTTTAATGGGGAGGGCTGCAGAAAGACCTAGGGAACCTTGTCTGTAAATATCAGAATTCTCCGTCGAAAATTGTTGTTCCAAATTGATCCTGAGGGTGGCAGTGTGTCACTTTGGATGTGAGATGAGCATAGATTCATAGGTATGGCCAAGGGAGAAGTAGAGAAAGCTAATGACATGGCTAAATATGCCGCTAGCAAAGTGCAGACGTAAATCGGAGAAATTTAGGCAGTTCACACTCGATCAGAGTATGTGTCACTGCCATAGTAGTTCGAGTAGTGTTCCGATCGTGGGAGATGAAGGAGATCAACCTTGGGCAAACGGAAATAGCAGTTGTGACTTGTTTCAGTGCCCAGCTAGCTCACAGTTCCGGGTCAGGTAAGAATTTGCGAGCCAGTTGTTGATCACTGAGTTTTCGCTGTCACAGCCTGTAAATAGCATATATTTACCTTGTTACAACAATGTCTATTTTATTACCAAAAGCCCCCTGTTACTGTTGTTTTTGTGGTCTTATCAAAGGAAGACATTTTCCCGATGTTTGACGTGCTAATAGACCGAAAAAATCACGCATCCATGACACTAACGTTGTCAAATAAAACGCTAATTTTCTCCCTTTTTTGATAAAAAACGGGTGTGTTTGGAGAAAGTAGCTTATGTTCGCCTGCTGATTTCTAAGCAATGGAAAGGGGTAGAAACGAACTTTTTTTTCTGGTGAAAGAAGAGAGTCTGCTCTTTCTTGTGGTAGTTTCATTGTTTATGTAGTCGTAACACATAATATTCTGTGGCTCTTTAAAAAACAGTCAAAATTCCCCAAAACCTCTGGCAGTATGGAACTCTCTATTCTGAAAACGGCTGGCAGTCAATGAGTTAATATGGGCATATTTGATAAGTGTGATACTGAAACAGCATAGTTATCCCTGCTGCATTTCAGGTAGCTGAGGTGTGTGTGTGTGTGTGTGTGTGTGTAGCTTCTAGGGAAAGAGGTACTCTCGCAAGAGCATGGTCTTCAAGAATTTCTTGAAGGTGGCGAGAGTTCCTGTTGCTATATTAATAGTTGGAAGGTTATTCCGCCCATAGATATATAATTCTATGATTCTGCCAACATGGCACAGTTGATAAGAGCCTGAATTTACCTGTGACCTGTGCTAAACATCGTTCCATGGATGAACAGAGTGACTGGCGGATAACCTCAGGTGTGAGAGAGTGTTAAGGTAGTTTGTGACTCAGGTGTTGTGAGACTGTTAAGGTAGTGTCAGGTGTTGTGACGCCAATGGTGTCATCCAATCAAATTCCTTATGGCTTGCTACTAGACATACAGGCTGAACAAATCGCTAGAATACGTCTAGATTTCTAGGCTCCTAGTCTGTGAAAGAGAGCCGAAATATAGCATCCGAACTCGTTGAAGAGTGATCCTGCTTGCATGACATTGGAGCGACACAGAGAGTTGTGATGCTCTTTGATGTTCCGCTAATGTGGTCACTATCTGTGCATAGCAACTAGTGACGACGCCGGACACCTATATGCACTGCGTTACTGTACGTTCACACCAAGAGCTACTAAAGCTACAACATTGCTCTTATCGCTCAAAAAAACAGCTGCTAAAATGTCTGCGTTCGGTAAGATGACGTGCGTGTTGTCATTCCATTTACAGCACAGCGTTTAGATTTTACAGCTTAAACGCATCATAACTAATTTGCATAAACGTGTACATTTTTTTAGCTTTTTTAGTAGCTCAAATTGGCCAACTTTTACAACTGGTAGCTTTTACAACCGGTAGCTTTTGTAGCCCATAGAAAGTGAATGACTTCCAGTGATTTTACAGCTTCAGTAGCTCTTGGTACAGTTAGTCAAGACAAGAAATATCTAAGCTTTGAACCAGGATTTTTTTTAATGTTAAATAGAGAAAAGCATTCAAAATGAGGGTGCAGGCTTGCCAACTCTATTCCAAATGCAAAGGTATAGGCATACCTAAAGCATTCATGATGCAAATGCAAAGGTATAGGCATACCTAAAGCATTCATGATGCAAATGCAAAGGTATAGGCATACCTAAAGCATTCATGACTTTTGCTGCTGACGTACATGTCACACACACATACACGTACGTCACACACACACACACGTACGCACACACAGGTATCAGCATTAAATGGGATAGGACACACCTGAAGTATTTCCTGATTGTTTTGTTATAAGAACTCAAAGGTCAAAAGACTTTAGAAACTGAGTGTGTGTGGACGTTTGTTTTATGTATGAGAGAGAGAGAGAGAGAGAGAGAGAGAGAGAGAGAGAGAGAGAGACTACCTCTTGCCTTAATGCTAATTATAGATACAGACGGCAAGTCCGACCACACCCACAAATATAGCTCCGCCGTGGGGGAAATAGTGAAAAATAGTCACCTGTGGGGGAGAAAAACAGGTTCACACAGTGGAGAGGTCAATGAGATGCTACGCTATAAGTTACACTGAGCACCATCTACAAGGATCTTGACGCATTTTTTAGGGCAATGCCTCAAGGTAGTAATGATATTCAGATGATCCGATGTGAATTCTGAACTTGTTACCCCTCCAAATGCGACACTGTGGACAATTTAGTTGATGCTTGTTAGCTCAGTTAGCTTGCTAGCTAAGCATCTTCATTTATCACCTCAGTAATTGTAGCTAACTTAAGCTTGCAAAATTGAGATTATCAGACTTGGGATTGGAAATTGCTTCACTTATGACAGAAGCAGAGACAGCTCATGACATTTCCATCATTACAACTGAAATTGAAACAAATCATATAAAATTGATTTCAGTCTAAACGTAAGCAGGCAAGTAGCTCATAATCAGACAAAACCTCTAATTTGGACTTTATTTATTACAGTACTTTCTCTACCATTCACCATAATGTTAATTTGGCCTCTGCCCCCACTGACCTCACCCTCACATTTTGGGGGCGTTAACCGACCTGTGACCTCTATGGCTAAAATGCTGAAATATGAACAAGGCCTAGGGGGAGACTTTGATTGTATTGCCTGTCATTTACTCTCTGTGTGTGTGTGTGTTTGTGTGTGTGAGAGAGAGAGTGAGTCACTTAAAGTTGAGTACCCTGATTTGAGAGCAGATTTGGCCTCTGAAGTGTTTGTGTGTGTGTGTGTGTGTGTGTGCCTAAAGTGCACGGTGCTAGTCAATCAGCGGCCAGAGGAGGAGATTAATCAACCCCTAATTAGAGTCCCAAATGAGGGCAGCAGCAGCAGTGGTGGAGGCGGCCGTTTGGCAAGTGGGAGGTTGCAGGTTGCACTGCCTTATATAGGCCTATACTAAAGACAATCTTAAAATTGATACATATTACTGTACCTCTAACCTGGCGCTCGGATATTTAGACAGAGTGGGCAAAGTTAGCACATGGGACCAGGGCTGTTGCAACAGGACAGGCAAACTAGGCAATTGCCTGGGGCCCCAAGCTGAAAGAGGCCCCCAAGAATGACTGACTTAAATCATTTTAGTAGTTTAGTTGGTGGTGTTTTTCTATAAAATATCACAGAATTAGACAGTTGTAAGTTCAACATAAATAATTCTATTAATGTAAGTTGCTTTAAGATTATAACAATGTGGTTTATGTAGATGTTTATGGGAGGTGAAAGTCTCCCATGTCTTCCCATGTTTGCTTGGGGTCCCCAAAGTACCTTGAAACGGCCCTGCATGGGATGGGACTACCCCACACACACACACACACACACACACACACACACACACACACTGCATACTGCCCTGTGGCGCCATGTGTCCTCACTGGCATGCAGGACGAGAGAGGGGCACCGCCCAACACACCCCATAGAGCAGGAAGGATTCTGTATGTTTTAGTAAATGTGAGGGTTGGTGAGC
>JAODXP020000029.1:23762419-23769919 GCA_027497455.2 Sardinella longiceps
AGGTGTGTGTGTCTGTGTTGGTGTGTGTGTGAGTGTTGTTATTAGCGCTGTGAGACAAATGTATGTGTGTATCTGGCGCTCTACAAGTTAAATAAAATTCAGTTGAATTCCTGAGACTCTGCTAGTTATCTGTAGTGTAATAAAACTCATATTGAGAGTTAGCAGTAGCATAATGAAGCCCATAATGAAGGCCAAAGTCAAGGGTCAACTAACTCTGTGTGTCTCTTTGTCTCCCCCTGTTGGTGAGCAGGTAAAGTGCTGATCATCGGAGGCAGCATCGCCAACTTCACCAATGTGGCCGCCACCTTCAAAGTAAGAACTTTTGACCAATCCCTACACACACACACACACACACACACACACACACACACACACACACACACACACACAGACACACACACACTAACCCCCCTCTCTATCTTAAGGGAATCGTGCGGGCTATCAAAGACTACCAGGAGCCGCTGAAGGAACATGAGGTGTCCATCTTTGTGCGCCGTGGAGGACCCAATTACCAGGAGGGACTCCGAGTCATGGGGGAAGTCGGTAAGTGTGTGAGTGTATGTATGTGTGTGTGAGGGAGCTAGAATTTCAGGAGATGGTCCTCAACCCATTAGAAAAGGTCGCTGGTGTCCATTAGGAAAGGCCAACTGTGTGTGTGTGTGTGTGTGTATGTATGTGACAGTCCTTAAGGACAGACTATTAATATTCCTTTTTAGGACTGTGGTTATCGAATGTATTTGTGTGAATGTGTGTGTCTGTAAGTACTCATACAGGCAACAAAGTAATTGCGAGTACCATAACTAGCGCTAGTGTTTACATTAGTTAATGATCGTAACCTTTGAGACTATTGAGGCCATTAATGTGCAGATGTTTTCTGTAAACACACTTATGGTAGGCCATGTCCATACACGCTGTTCTGTTCAGAAACATTAAATTATGCTTTTAAGTATCTTTGATTAAATGTTCAAATGCTTAAGATATTGTCTGCGTTTTACGACCGCAACTGAAAGTTTGGTTTTCTGACATTGCTTGCAAGGAAATCCTATGACTTGCATCTTTGAATGTGTCTCAATAATAACCGTCTTTGAGAAACAGTGATACCGAAGATGACTGGTAGGCTACACAAAACGCCACGGATAATAGTTTTATTGATGGGAATTCAACGAAGCGTCGAGGCACAGATTTTGACCTCCAACATGTTTTGTAATCAAATTGTTTGAGTAATTACTGCAGCCCTAGTTCTGTGTGTGTGTGTGTGTGTGTGTGTGTGTGTGTGTGTGTGTGTGTGTGTGTGTGTGTCCATTAGGAAAGACGACTGGTATTCCCATCCATGTGTTTGGGACGGAGACTCACATGACTGCCATCGTTGGCATGGCGCTAGGCCATCGTCCAATCCCCAACCAGCCTCCAGCAGACGTCCACACAGCCAACTTCCTGCTTAACTCCAGCAGCAACAGTGCAGCGGTGAGTGTTTGTGTGTCTGTGTCTGTGTGTGCCTGGGTGTGTGTGTGTGTGTGTGTGTGTGTGTGTGTGTGTGTGTGTGTTAAAGAGGGAGAGATGTGAAAACATTGGACTTGGGGGTCATTTTGGTTTTATTGATGTATGTGTGTGTGTCTTTAAGATCTTTGAATGATGTGAAAGCATTGGACTCCAGGTGATTTCAGTTATATTGATTTTGTGTGTGTGTGTGTGTGTGTGTGTGTGTGTGTAGACTCCAGCCTCCAGTAGAACTGCGTCTTTTTCTGAGCCCAAGGCAGCCGCTGATGTCACACCTGCCAAGAAACTCAAACCAGGAGTCCCACCAGGTAGCACCTGTGTGTGTGTGTGTGTGTGTGTGTGTGTGTGTGTGTGTGTGTGTGTGTGTGTGTGTAGGGCTGCTGTGTCTATCCTTCTTTTCTGTATTCTTTTTATTTTTTTTCTGCTTCTGGTTTTTGTTGCATCTTCACCTCTTCACTCCTTCATCTCCATTCTTGTTTCTCTCCATCCACCCGTCTGTCTGTCTGTCTGTCTGTCACTCTCTCCACTCCTCCGCTCTAAGCTCTCTATCCCTCCTGCACTCTCTGGACTGTCCACTCAGGTAAGAGTCACACTACCCCAGTGGGTAAGAGAACCCAACCATTAGTGTAACTGCACCCAGTCTAAGAGCGGTGAGGAAGTAGAACTACGGTACTACAGTTCTGCTTTGTGTAGACGCTGAAGGTTTGCTGTTGCTTCTACAGAAGCATAGAACATTAGTTGTCTCAATATTTTATTTAGAACCCTTTCGAGATCGGTATAGAATAGTGTAGAATACACTAGTTGGACTGGCAGATTGCATGTGTGTGTGTGTGTTTGTGTGTAATAGCCGTAGAGTATAGAATAGGCTACTGCTCCTCCTCATCTTAGCAAAAAATCCCATATGAAGCATTTTCTATAATTAATTTTCCGCAATAGCTGCATGGATGAACGAGACTGGTTCTGTTTGTGGTGGTGCTAATACCGTTACGTTATTTCTAATGGAGATGGCAGCAGAATGTCCCAAGAATTGGCACAACGAAGTAATGTCACTTAAGCAGACACATACCAACTCGGAGCCTAGTGTGTGTTAACTAGACATAATGAACGATGTGTGTGTGTTAACTAGAATGATGTGTGTCTTAACTAAACGTAATGAATGTTGCGTTTTAACTAAATGTATTGAGCGTTGTATGTTAAACGTAATGAATGGTAACTACGTGTAATGAACGGTGTGTGTGTGTGTTAACTAAACATAATGAATGGTGTGTGTGTGTGTGTGTATTAACTAAACGTAAAGAATGCTGCGTTTTAACTAAACTTATTGAACGGTGTATGTTCAACGTAATAAACGGTAACCAAATTGAATGAACAGTGTGTGTGTTTGAGTGTGTGTGTTAAAAGTAATGAACGGTAACCAAATGTAATGAATGGTGTGTGTGTTACCTAAACGTAATGAACGTTGTGTTTTAACTACACGTAATAAACGCCTGTTCACTAAATGTATTAAACGTACTGAACTGAATGGTAACTAAGCGTAATGAGCCGTGTGTGTGTTGACTAGATGTAATTAACGTTGCCTTTTAACTAAACATACTGAACAGTGTGTGTGTGTTAACTAACTGTGAATGTGACTTTTAAGTCAACGTAAAGAACGGTGTGCGTTAAATGAATGAAAGGTAACTAAACTTTTGTTAGCTAAACGTAATGAATGGTGTGTGTGTATTAACTAAACGTAGTGAAAATGGTGATGTAATGAGCTGTATGTGGCTCACTCGTACACATCTGCCTCTTTTTGAACTCTCTCCTTTCAAGACTTGCTTTCAGAGAGATGATCGTGTGTGCCTGTGTGTGTGTGTGTGCGCGCGCCTGTGTGTGCGCCTGTGTGCCTGTGCGTGTGTGTGAAGCATTGTTTTCAGAGAGCTTATCGTGTGTGTTTGTGTTTGTGTGTGTGTGTGTGAGAACCATATAGTCCTAGAGTGTTATGTAATTTGCTCCCTTGTACTGTGTGTGTGTGTGTGTGTGTGTGTGTGATTCAGAGCTGAAGAACTCAGTTGGTTCCAGTGGAGGTAGGGTTAAGCATGGAAGTGCAGTCACCTGTCTAAACTCCTCCCCTCTTGTGTATGTATGTGTGTGTGTTTGTGTGTGTGTGTGTGTTTGTTTGAAATGGTAATCTCCTGCTTAAACTCTTCCCCTTGTGTGTGCGTGTGTGTGTGTGCGTGCGTGTGCGTGTGTGATGCTACTTCTCCACCCCACCCCTCTAAGACACACCACTGTATGTGCACTGTATTACCACCGATGTTTCAACCCCTCATCTCTCTCCTGTGTGTGTACGTGTGCGGTCACACGCATGTTGCCTTATTTCCAGTTTGAGTGTTTTGCAGTTTTCATGTATTGCTATTGCTCTTATTTCTAACTTTAACCGTGTGTGTGTGTGTGTGTGTGTGTGTGTGTGTGTGTGTGTGTGTTCGTTCATGTACAGTATATGTACGGTGTCAGCTGTGAAAGTCAACATCATAGCCCCTCCCCTTTACCCATGAGGCCTCACATTTGGGTTTCCATGGTTATAGATACTAACTCAATGGCAATCCAAAATCCTTTTCCAAATCACAACACAAAGTACCTACAGTACAGCAGAGTGCATAGCAATGTTCCCTCTAATTTTTTTCAGGACTGAGCAAATTAAAATTTGTCTGAGCGGCATGCTTCCGCACCGTGAGCAAGTTTACACATGCGATCGGGATAATAATGCACATATTATACTTGCAGCAATATCAAAAGTAAGATGCAACTACAATGCTGAACCTGAGCTAACAGAATAGGGCACAATAAATTGACTGCATTTCTGTAAGACACACATTCAGTTGAGGTGAGATGATGAGTTTGTATTTGCCTATGTAGCCGGTGGCGGTCCGCACCGCACACGGGTCTCGAACCCGCCACCCCGCAAGCTACAAACTCCCGGCGTGGGAGTGGAACGCTCTAACCGACTGAGCACTGAGCTAAAGCCCGAGCTTCTAACTCGGTGTGTTAGAAGCGCCCATGGAATTGGGTGATGAGGATTTACACACTACCACCGCGCTAGCTGGCCTCCATTACACCTACAGTATGTTGCATCAGATTGTCAGGTGCTTTGGCCTACAGACAACAATTAGTGACATTGGATTAGTCTACTATGGATGCATTCACACCAGATTTTTCCTTTAAATAGGCTACATTAATTTATTTCTTACTATTAATAAAAAGTATTGATTAGGGCCCATTTTCTGATTAATTTCCTCTGCTTGCCCTCTTTGAACCCCCCCCCCCAGATAGCCATTTGCTCCCTTTCTGTTTTATCTTCTGAATGTAGCCTATAACTACAACCTGAATAAATAAATGTTTTGGTATTATTAAGGCATGGGTGTTAATGAAAAAGATTCTATGTCCATCACCAATGCATGCAAACTGATTCTGGTAGCCTATATCATTTATCATTGCTTTAAAAAAAGCCTTTGGCTTGACTTGGACTGGAGAGGAATTGAATATGCTGTGCAGGAATTTCCATTTGTAGCCGAAATAGGAACAGATTAGGCTACTTGATAGTAGTCTATCTGAATACACTCTTAGCTTTCTTTTCTCCTGCTCATTTTGATACACAGTTCATTAGCCTATGGATGGAGCTCTTTAACTATTGCAACAAGGAAACACCTCTCTGGACGCAGACAGAGCAGTATGAAGCAACGTGCATTGAAGATTAGCTGTCTCCTCAACCGTTTCGCCATAGTGTCAACAAGTGAGGATGCGGATGGTGACGGAAACACCGCGAATGAAATTACCGCGATGTAACCGCTTGGTGCATCAAGTACGCGCGTTATGTGCGCAGAAGTATACCGCGGGTGTTAAGGGGGCTTGATGATTTTTTTGCGCGGTCTGAAAAATCATGTGCGCTGCAAGCCCGAGAGGCCCGCACGCGCGCAGCTTAGAGGGAACATTGGTGCATAGTATGTATTCCCAGAAACAATTCCTCTCACACTCACACACACACACACACACACACACACACACACACACACACATACTGTGTGTATATACTGTATACACACGCACACACACACATACTGTGTGTATATACTGTATACAGACACACACACACACACACACACACACACACACACACACACATACTGTACGTTCTCCATACAAGATATACTGTATACAGACACACACACACACACACACACACACACACACACACACACACACACACACACCTACTATAGTCTACACACTAGGGTGCTCATACTGGGGTGCTGCAGTGAGTGCATGCTGGCTTTCAAGTGTGAATGATGTTGGGGATGGCAGCCGCTGAGGTGTCCTGATAGATCTGTGTGGTGTGTGTGAGTGTGTGTGTGAGAGAGTGAGTGTGCGTGTGTGTGTGCCTTATTCTGCTTTATTGGGACACCCCCAGGGCTGTCAATCCCGCTTATCACCCGGTTGCAACTTGTACAGGACAATAAGCCACATATAAAAACATGCAGTTAAGTTTTAGACAGTAGGCTAAGCCACATTGAAGCATGTTAAAGCATGTTAACAGGTAGAGTTTTGGACAACAAGCCACGTTTGCACACATTAAAAAACGTGGGAAAGTTTTAGACAGTAAGCACATGTAAAAGCAACTGCAGCAAATGTTAAAGAAACATGTGGTCAAGTTTTAAAAGGAGCTCACCTATTTATTTTTTGCTGTACTATTTTTTTTCTTTTTGGTTTATGATCACGGTGCGCTTGACCACAGTCGAGTTCTTAGTTTTTTACCTACTTCATACAGTACGTCTCCCTTCATCAGGGAATAACAGACACCCCGTCAGCCAATCAGACAACCAGAGAACGGTTTAAAATATAATTATTTATATAAAACGTATAATATGTAATATACATAACTTAGTGTAATATTTTATATAATCTCTACGGGTGATAATGCTTTGTCCTCCACTGCTTAACAAATAACAGACCCTCAGGCTCTCTCTCTCTCTCTCTCTCTCTCTCTCTCTCTCTCTCTCTCTCTCTCTCTCTCTCTCTCTCTTCTCTCTCTCTCTTTCTTTCTTTCTTTCTTTCTACAGTATCTCTCTCTCTCTCTTTCCCTCTCTCTCTCTCTCTCTCTCTCTCTCTCTCTCTCTCTCTCTCTCTCTCTCTTTCTCTTCTCTCTCTTCTCTCTCTTCTCTCTCTCTCTTTCTTTCTTTCTTTCTTTCTACAGTATCTCTTTCTACAGTATCTCTGTCTTTCTTTCTTTCTACAGTATCTCTCTCTCTCTCTTTCCCTCTCTCTCTCTCCCTCCCTCCCTCTCTCCCTCCGTCTCAAAGTGTGTTTTCTATGTGTGTTTGTTTCCCAGCCAAGGCCACCACTCTGTTCAGTAAGCAGACCAAATCTCTGGTCTGGGGGATGCAGACTCGGGCGGTTCAGGGCATGCTGGACTTCGATTACGTCTGCTCACGCGACGCACCCTCTGTGGCTGCCATGGTCTACCCCTTCACGTAAGTCCCTGTGTGTGTGTGTGTGTGTGTGTGTGTGTGTGCTCATGCAACGCCCCCTCTGCCATGGTCTACCGTGCGAACATGCCGTGGCCTACCCCTTCACTTAAGTGTGTGTGTGTGTGTGTGTTTAGGGGGGACCATAAGCAGAAGTTCTACTGGGGTCATAAAGAGATTCTGATTCCGGTGTATAAGAACATGGCCGACGCTGTGCGTAAGCACCCCGAAGTCGACGTCCTCATCAGCTTCGCTTCACTCCGATCCGCATACGACAGCACCATGGAAACCATGCAGTACCCGCAGGTACACACACACACACACACACACACACACACACACACACACACACACACACACACACACACACAGTGAGAGAGAGAGAGAGCACCATGGAAACCATGCAGTACCCACAGGTCAGACTCCCATACAGTGCACACACACACACACACACACACACACAGACACAGACCTGAGATGCATTCAATAGCCGCTATCTGAC
>JAODXP020000029.1:23774919-23780561 GCA_027497455.2 Sardinella longiceps
GGGGGGGGGGGTTGTTATCACTCGTCAGGCTACAGAAACCCATTTTATAATCCCTTTTGTTGTTGGAAAATACCAAAACCGCACCATTACTGTGGCCCCACAAAACCCTGAGCAAACTAACCCAAAAGCTACTAAAGCTGCAAAATGGCTTTTGTTGCTCAAAAAAACAGCTGCTAAAATGTCTGTGTTCGCCCAAATCGCTCTGTCGCTCAGGAGATGCATGTTGTCATTCCATTTACAGCGCAGCGTTTAAGATTTTACAGCTGAAACACATCATAGCTAATTTGCATAAAGTTGACATTTTTTTAGCTTTTTTTAATCGCTCAAATCGGCCAACTTTAACAGCTGGTAGCTTCTCTTTTTTTAGCTTTTGTCGATTATGTCGCTCTTGTGTAACGGAGGCCAGCTAGCGTGGCTAGCTCGGTGGTAGTGTGTAAATCCTCATCACCCAATTCCATGGGCGCTTCTAACACGCTGAGTTAGAAGCTCGGGCTTTTAGCTCAGTTGGTTAGAGCGTTCCACTCCCACGCCGGGAGTTTGTAGCTTGCGGGGTGGCGGGTTCGAGACCCGTGTGCGGTGCGGACCGCCACCGGCTACATTGGTGCCGTGACCCGGATGGGAGTGAGGATTTGGAGGGTGAGTGTAACGGAGGCCAGCTAGCGTGGCTAGCTCGGTGGTAGTGTGTAAATCCTCATCACCCAATTCCATGGGCGCTTCTAACACGCTGAGTTAGAAGCTCGGGCTTTAGCTCAGTTGGTTAGAGCGTTCCACTCCCACGCCGGGAGTTTGTAGCTTGCGGGGTGGCGGGTTCGAGACCCGTGTGCGGTGCGGACCGCCACCGGCTACACTTGCCCATAGAAAGTGAATGACTTCCGGCGATTTTACAGCTTTAGCAGCTCTTGGTGTGAACGTACGTTATTAACTCTACCCTTTCAAACGGTTGGAACACTCCATTTTACCTGTGTGTGTGTGTGTGTGTGTGTGTGTGTGTGTGTGTGTGTGTGTGTGTGTGAGGGGGATCGCTTTGGAGGGGCCCTGGACGCTGCTGCTAAGCAGTTCAGTGGAGCGTTTGACAGCGGCCTCCTGCCTATGGAGTTTGTCAACAAGATGAAGAAGGACGGGAAACTCATCATGGGGATCGGACACCGCGTCAAATCAGTTAGTATTATATATATACACACACACACACACACACACTCATCATGGGCAACGGACACCACGTCAAATCAGTTAGTATTATGTACACACACTCGCACACACACACACTCATCATGGGCAACGGACACCACGTCAAATCAGTTAGTATTATGTACACACACACACACACACACACACTCATCATGGGCAACGGACACCACGTCAAATCAGTTAGTATTATGTACACACACACACTCACTCACTCTTTCACACTCAAAAGCCCTATTCGCACGGGTCTAGTTTAATGGGGGGACGTATAGTAATGTTGATTACCAGACAACGTCAGGCATTAGAAAGGACCATTTCGGACGGGACAAGAAATCCCAGTGATATTCATCTAACATGGGAGGAGTTGTTGGTTACGCACAAGCGAAAGTCCGAAATTGGAGAGAAGGCGGAGTCAGGTGAGGGGAGAGAGGAGGCTCTGGCCCTACTTATTACCGAGGGTCGCATTCGCACGGGATTAGTATTACCTATGGTAGATTCTCCGGACCGTTTCACAGGAGGTAAAATTCTTGGCAAAGTTTACCGACATACTCCGCTATTTTTACTGACATGGCGCGTTTGGATGGGACTAAATTTCCCGGTTATCATTACTTTACCCCAGGTCCCCCCATTAAACTAGTCCCGTGCGAATAGGGCTATACCCACACTCACGCTCATATTCACACACACACACACACACACACACACACACACACACACACACACACACACTGACTAACACACATACTCTCACTCACTCACACACGTACACACACAGACTCTCACTCATCAAGGGGATAGGACACCGCATCAGATCAGTGATTAAACACACACACACACTCATCAATATTTTAACCTGTTGTGTTTCCGTAGATTAATAATCCTGACATGCGAGTCCAGATCCTGAAGGATTTTGTGAAGCAGCATTTTCCCGCCTCTCAGTTACTGGACTATGCCCTGGAGGTGGAGAAGATCACTACATCCAAGGTAACACACACACACACACACACACACACACACACACACACACTGACACATACACAAACGGACACAGCCACTGACACATACATATATATATATATAAATGTGTATATATATATATATATATATACACACACACACACACACACACTCTTTCACACACACACACACACACACACTCTTTCACACACACACACACACACACACACACACACACACACACACACACACACACACACACAGATGGTTCTATTCTGAATGTGGACTCAGTAATGTGTGTGTTTGTCCTAATCAGATTCTGAATGTGATTATGTGTGTGTGTGTGTGTGTGTGTGTGTGTGTGTGTGTGTGTGTGTGTGGTCCTAGAAACCCAATCTGATTCTGAATGTGGACGGATTCATTGGAGTAGCCTTTGTGGACCTGCTGCGCACCTGTGGGGGATTCACTAGGTGAGTTATGACGTGTGTGTGTGTGTGTGTGTGTGTGTGTGTGTGTGTCCTTTGTGGACCTGCTGCGCACCTGTGGGGGATTCACTAGGTGATCTAGCCTGTTGTTTACTGTTCGTATGCTATGCTAACAAGTTTAGCAATAATAGCTAGTTTAGGCTAAGTTATGCTACGAAGCTACGGAAATGTTAACCTACAATGCAACACTGATCATAACGTTGCAATGTATGTAATACGTGTGTGTGTGTGTGTGTGTGTGTGTGTGTGTGTGTGTGTGTGTGTGTGTGTGTGTGTGTGTGTTTCAGAGATGAGGCTGACGAGTTTGTGGAGATCGGGGCTTTGAATGGAATCTTTGTTCTGGGCCGCAGCATGGGCTTCATTGGTGAGTGACAACAGGAATGCAATCATCATATTAATATAGAATAATTATTATACATTTATATTATTATATATTAGTTTTTAGCTCTTTGCCTGGAAAAAACGTAGTTATTGCATCACGCATAACAGGAGATTTATGCACAGGTTTTGATGGGGAAATATCAACCATGGTACCATTTTCAATGTTACAGTATCTCTCTCTCTCCCCCCAGGCCACTACCTGGACCAGAAGCGTCTGAAACAGGGTCTCTATCGCCACCCCTGGGACGACATTTCCTACGTGCTTCCTGAACACATGACCATGTAACCATCATCATCCTCAAAGATCTAGCCTTCAGCTTACCCCACAGCTGTGTGTGTGTGTGTGTGTGTGTGTGTGTGTGTGTGTGTGTGTGTGTGCGTGTGTGTGTGTGCGTGTGCGTGTGAGAGAGAGAGTGTGAATGAGTGAGTGGGTAGATATGTGATAAGTTATTCTACAGAGTGAAGCCCTGGTACGAAGGGGGTGTGTGTGTGTGTGTGTGTGTGTGTGTGTGAGAGAGAGAGAGAGAGACGGGGAGAGAGAGGGAGAGAGAGGGTGAAGCCCTGGTACGAAGGCTGACTGTCTGAGCCAATCAGAGAAGGCACTGGTGCAATGGGTGGGGCTGAGGGTGTGGCCTTGTAACCTTTGACTGGGAAGAAAAAGGGTTTAATTTTAGTCTGCTATGGAGGCGTAGGGTTTCTGAACGGGATTAGGATCTTAAATGTAGTTGAGCACACGCACACAAACACACACACACACAAAGCCACACACAGTTATTCTACTTGCAGTGAGAAGTTCCAATACATGTATTTGACTCTGTGTGCATGAGTGTACAGTATGTGTGTGTGTGTGTGTGTATATGTGTGTATATGTGTGTGTTAGAACCAGGTTTGTCTGTAGAGTATGCTTGTGGTGAGCTGTTCCCTGTATTGCTCTAATGTAGCAGCGTAGAGGTAGCATAACTGCAGTGTAGACACCATGCTTGAAGCGTCCCAGCCCTAACCTCCCCCTCGCTAGCTAACTACCGCTAGCTCGCTAACTCGCTAGCTGACTCGCCAGCTAACGGTGTGAATAAACACCCGCCTATTGGTCTTAAGGAGTAGCGTCATGGGGACCATGGGGACCTCGTAGTGTAGTTACCACAGCAACAGTTGGCATGGCATGGGCATGCTGGTCTCTGTGCTTGTATGTAAGCTGCTTGTGCGCGTGTGAGTGCGTGTGTGTGTGTCTGTGTGTGCGTTGCTTACTGCTCTGACTAACTGTTCATCATGATGTTTTCGGTAAAATAAAAGTGCGGTTTTAGTTTCTGAAAGAGGCTGTGGCCTTTTCTCTGGCCGATTTTATTTTTTTAATGTTCAACTAAAAACTATTTAAATGGGAAATAAATGTGCTTCTGTTGTGCTTTTGATTTTTAATTTACTGTTTAATAACTGTAATATTGTAGATGAAAAATAAAACAGTCTTGTTTGAAAGTCTCTATCATTTTTCCATAACCTAGGTACAGGATTATTTTGATCCAGTTTTGAAGTAATCACAATCATTTTTAATCATGGTAATATTTTCAGAAACTTTGGAAACATTTTGCATTCAGTGCCAGACGGTAACTTAAATTGATAATCATTTTAATTGATAATTCATTTAATTAATGATTAGTGTCGAAAATAATTGAAACATAGAGCAATGTCATTATAAGTGACTAGAGAGAGTGACCATTTCCTCCCCCCCCATACAATGGAAAAGTCGGGGCTAGGCTAGACTAGACCAGTAATTCAGGCCAATTCATAGTCAAACAGGCTCTCTGGTCAAAGCCATGTTGAACACACAGATTCAGCTCCAGCCACAATAGCTTGTAGAAGCATGTCAGTCCGTCCCGAAGCATTTCACTCCCCTCAAATGTATTCCAAACTTCCAATCGACACTCAATGTGCCGCATGAGCGTCCAAACGAAGTGGAAGTGTAGAGATGTGAAGGGAGACGAGGTAGAAGTGAAGGGGGGTGAAGGGAAAGGATCGAGGGGCTCATGACGGAAAGGGTGAGATTCTTATTTGAGAGTGTCTGCGTAAATGATCCTGTGCCATCAGGGTGAACACGGCTCCATTGGAGGAGTGGAGGGGAGATTTAAAGGCCAACCAGGTAACTTACCAGCTTGCTACTTACTGGATGAGTGGAGGGGATATTTAAAGGACATGTAGAGTTGTGGAGGTGCGCGCACATCCAGATATTACAGGTGCTGAAGCAAGTTGAATATAATAATAATAACTTACCAGCTTGCTAGTTACTTTGATGGTTAAAGGCTCGTTACAGTGAAAAAAGGCTCTACCGCAGTTCATGGCATAAGTGTGGACTAAGGTAAATTTCATATAATTAATTTTACAAACAAAACAGAAAATGGTCTACTCAAAATTGTTGGCCCCTTCAACTTTTTTCTATTTTCTGTAAATATTTGAATGACACGATTTGCCTAAAAGCTTTGCTCTGGTCATCTACAAAACATTCTCTTACAAGCATTTATGCTTGCGCAGGTACGTTTTGGCGAACGACCAGGCTTTTTATGTAAAGCATATCATTCTACCTTTTCCTGGAAATGGACTGAGGACTACACAGAAAAGAAGTCAGTATCTAAAATCATGGTGGAA
>JAODXP020000029.1:23780661-23818161 GCA_027497455.2 Sardinella longiceps
ACATTTCTGCATTGTCTTCAATGCTGTCATCCTAAAATAGATGAATCCTTTTCATAGTGAAAGTTGTTTTTAGCTCCCTGTTCGTCAGGACTAACATTTAAGTAACTGTTTGTCAGGACAGGTGCTAGAAATGTTGTCTCAAGATCCAAAATAGTAATAGATTATATATAATATTCATAACATAGGCCTATTTAATAATTAATGAAATATTGTCAGCACACATCCCTGCATGCAATCGTCTGTCCGGGCACACCCATTCTTCTCTGTATGCTACTGGCTGAGTTTTAATTGTACCGAAATTATAAGGGCATCATTGCAATCTACATGAACTGGCCTTTCCAACAGTGCTACTAGTAAGTTTCTGCGATGAACGCATTACGAGATAATTAGCGATGAATTTATGTCAAACTTATGGTCACTAATACAGTTCTGCGTCTATGTCATACATTGTTCTCTGCTGTGTAATATCTCACGGGTTCTTAACTTAACTATGGCAAAACACATATCAAAATAAACAGCAGATCCTACAGATTACAATGATGCATAGCAATCGTCTTTGTGATTAGCGGTTCCCAAGTAATCCGATGTTGAAATCTATAACATTTCTGCATTGTCTTCAATGCTGTCATCCCCAAACAGATGAATCCTTTTCAGTAAAAGTCGTTTTTAGCTCCCTGATCGTCAGGACTAACATTTAACTTACTGTTTGTCAGGACAGGTGCTAGAAATGTTGTTTCAAGATCTAAAATAGTAATAGATTAATATTCATAACATTAATTAATAATAATTAATGAAATATTGTCAGCACATACAGTACAGTAGGCTTTATTGTTGCAAACCATGTACCAAAGTTCTCAGTATAGGCTATACTAATTCAGTATTTTCATAAAATGGCGTTTTCAGACAAATGTAGTTTTTAAAATTCAAATGATGACAAGACCACTAGTTGAAATAAAACAATTAAAGAAAACAGAAAATATGCTATTGTTGATAGAGAAAATGACCAATAGTCAATCCATCTCAATCTCAATGAGAGTGAGTCAGAGGCAGGCTCAACATGCAGGCAAATAATTGTGAAAAGTGTTGATTTTTGTTGGCAAAATTTTCTATTAAAAATACACCACAATGCAGGAAATTGCATCTAATATATTACAAATTTTCTGGGGGAGGACCACCAGACCCCCCGCCAGTTGGTCCCCCCCACATTCAAAAAGCTGGTGATGCCCCTGTACATGCCCGAGCACATTCTATAGCCTATTTGATTCACTTGACATGTAGTTAGCCTAGAGTTTTAGACGTACCCTGACGGTGTAATGTTATAGTATGATATGGCTTGCCAGGCTACATTATTATGTAGTGTGTAACGTAGCCTACCCGAACCTCACCAACATCCCTTCACACCTCCTATAGGCCAATATAGGCCAATCAAGGTGACAGAAGATTCTCCATTTGGAATGTGTCATGCCAAGTCATGGGGGAAAAAGCTGACCAGTCATGACGGTGCTTGTTTTCCAAGGGTGGTTAGAGAACAGCCTACCTTCCCTGACACTTTTCCTTTAAACGTGCTATCAAGTTTCTCATTTGACAATCTTGTATTCAGGCCCTAAAATGGGCGTGCTATGCTATGTCAACGTTGATGATAAAAACTACGTCGAAAGATTAGGTTATTTTATAGAATCGCGGCACTGCAGGCTACGCAAACTCTGACCTGACCACACCATCCTACTAAATCTGTGAAATCATGGCCACGGATATGTTTCTTTTATGGGCTTCTGGTTCTCCTCCATGCTGGAGAGTCATGATTGCTTTGGAAGAGAAAAAACTGCAAGGCTATAAACACAAGATGCTTTCTTTTGAGAAGGGAGAGCACCAATCAAAGGAGGTGCTTGATATCAACCCAAGGGGACAGGTAGGCAAGCTTCCATAATTTTCATAAAGGTAGAGACGCTTGCGTGTTGTAGCTGAACCTCATCTGTTTCGGTCGTTGTGGTTAATGCTTTAACAGTCTTCAATCGCATACAGGCCAAACCAATTTAGTAGTAGACTGGTTCCGTAGTTCAGTGAACTTGAGCTTCAAGATTAGAGGGGTCATATTATGCTTTTTTTTAAAGCTTTTTTTTTTTTTAGTTTTTTTTAGCTCTAATGTTCACAACAGGGCTGGGGCGTGCACCAGGTAACTAGACACCTGCAGCCAACACATTGAGGATTTTCCCTGTAGCCTATGACAGGCCACACCTAATCAGTCAATTAATCATTTTCTTTGTTCTCAACTGCAAAGTGACTGCCAACTTGTTTCTCTTTATTTTCGCAATTATCCATTCTCATTGCCCTCAGCTGCTTAAGTGGCTGACAATGTTATGGGGCTCCAGCCACCTTACCCTGTGACATACATAGTTAGGAGAATTCAGGTGGTTTAAGCACACAGCAGCTGAACAGTTACTAACAGTGTAAATAGTTTATTTTAACAATTTTATATCAAACTAAAAGTGGATGTAGAGGCACTATAGACCCAAGAAACATTCAAAAGCCCTATAAAGTGATTTTTTTCATAATATGGTCCCTTTAATCCACTAGACACTTTAGTTTTTACTGTAACTCCGCAGTCACGTGACAGACACTACCAGTTACAAAATACCCAGAAGTCTGGCTCCCCTGACATTGTTGCAGCCACTCAGTATACCACCAGGTTTATGTAATACTTGTAAGTGTATACTACCAGCTGAAAATATTATTAGAGTTAAAATATGCAATTAACTCAGGATATGTATTGTAGTAAAAGTATAAGTAAATCATTAGATTTTTAAGCCAAGTGTAGCTCTCTGCCAAAACATTTGGTTTTTAGGCTTATACAGTAACTGTGGTGAAATATGTTTTTTACTTTCTGTAGTTACCATACATCTCTTGTTGTGTTTTACAGCTTCCAGCGTTTCGGCATGGGACCAACGTTATTAATGAGTCGGTTGCAGCTTGCATGTATTTGGAGGTAAAATCCACTGGTCTTGGATTACAGTTTCTCCTTTTAAGTGCATTGAAATGAACTATATCTTTGTCCAGCAGCATAGCATTTGCCTACGTAATACTTGTAAAATAAATAAATAATAAAGAGCAAATTGATTGTCATTAGAGGTCAAATGTTTAAGTAGGCATATTATTTATGTGTGTGTGTGTGTGTGTGTGTGTGTGTATACAGAGTCAATTCAAGTCCCAGGGGACCCCACTTATCCCAAGAGATGCTGCAGGACAAGCTCTTATGTACCAACGCACCATTGAGACAGCTAACCTGCACCAGAAGTTTGGTGAGCAGCTTGGTGAACATTCTCCATGCTACAATAAGATGTGTTTTTCTGTTTTAGCAAGGGTGTGTAGTCCAGTGACCAAATACAGATCTGTGATAAAAACAATAACCAGCAGTGAGAGAGGATTGTACTGTGTAGCAATGATGGTAGCTATGATAGTGACCATACCGATTAGAGTGAACCATGGAGTAGTAGACTTACTCACGATTGTGCCTTTGTGTGCCATGTAGTGGATCTTATTCACTACAACCGAAGGACACCTGAAGAAGAGAGACACGATGCAGCAGTGAAGAGGAAAAAGGAGGCAATAACGGCTGAGTTTCAGATCTGGGAGGGCTACCTGCAAAAGGTAAATCAGTCTGATACACAGATCACTCACTACCTTACATCCAGTGTGACTCAATCAATATTCCTGCTGTTTGACATCGCTGAGAGAACAAGAGAACATAGACTGAACAGTAATATTGATTGATTCTCACCAGATTTTTCCTTTAATCTCGTGGAAAAGTTAAAGACTCACAACATACACTGGCGAACAGTGAAATCATTCATCAGTCTGTTTTGTGTGCGCACAAACAGTGTTGTGTCATTATAAATCTTCATGTTCACATCATGCTTTTCCCCAGACTGGACCATATCTGGCTGGGAAAAACTTCTCAATGGCCGATGTTGTGTGTTTCCCCACTGTGGCTTTTGCATTCCGCATGGGGTAAGTTGTACTGTATATCATGCAAATAACACCAATCCTAAAACAATATTACTTACATATCACAGTAAAACATATTTTGTGATAAAGCATTACCAATAATTGCCATTTTAAACAAAAACATAATCAGAATATGATCAATCATGTTGTATGCTTTTAATAATTTTGTGTACCTCAGTTTTTGTAACATAATATGAAATAAATTATTATGTTTTCCCGATAGCTGAATACAAACAAATACTCAAAGAAACTGTAAACCTTGAACAGAAAGGTGCTGTTACTCAATAACTGTTTATGGTTCACCACCTGAAAACAACAACTGAATGATATCTTTTTGCACAGGTTGAGCCAGACAAAATATCCCAAACTTGGTGGCTACTATGCTTTCCTCAAGGATCGGCCCAGTATCAAGGCCACTTGGCCTCCACATTGGCAGGGCCCCTCAACAATGGACCCATTTAAAGACTTGTGACTGGATGGATTCTCCCTGTGGCTGTGGGGTTACGAGGCCTACCTTTCCAGAACCAATGCTGTAGCAACCACCCCCTCCTTCCATGGGCAGCACCTGTGAGCAGACACAGGTTCCACTATGTGAACATGACAGTCTGACAGGGCATTTCTAATGTTACTGTATACTGTAGATGGACATTTTACACAGATGAAAACAGATGAACGAGCATGCTTTTATTTAGTGATTTTGAATAGCCCTTTCTCTTTGGCTGAATAGGCTACAGACATACTGTATCAATATGGAATTTTAGGGTGAGAATTGTGGTTGTGGCATAAATGTGGCAACTTTGCATGGCCCAATTGCCCCATATGAATGAGTAGGCCTAAAGCCAAACAAACATAGGCTATTGTCTTTCACTGTATAAGCCTTATTATGCAACTCTTTGTCTTAACACAATATGACATATTTGTAATGTAATGTTTAATAATGACATTGTATGTTGTAACTTTAGAAATAAAAAATATTTCTTTTACCGGCAAAACTCGGGCAATTACAAACTTAATGGGCAATTCCAGACACAATCGAGTACACATGACAGGGTAAACAGTAAACAAACCCAAATATCACATCCAAAAGCCAAGTAAGTAGCCTGGCAATGCCATCCTACGTTTACCTCACTCACGTCAGATCATGCGCTACGTAACTTTCGTAAGGCACTTCCGCGCAACGATCTGATGTTGAAGCCCATCAGAGAGATTTCAAGCCATTATTCTCTAACCGGACCAATCAGGGCCGCTGGCTGCTGTAGAGGGTGTGACGTAGCGAAGAAGCAACTGTTTTGAATCCAACCAATCCAACAAACGTAACGAGCGTCTTCGGTAGGTTTCGATGTGGTTGGCTGCAGTGTACGTCAATTAAATTGATGGACAAGCCGTTTGCCCAGTTAGATTCAAGGATTTCTGGCTCCTGAAATAATTCGTCTATCGCTGAATATCAGATGAACGCGCGTAGCGCTACATCTGACGTGAGTGAGGTAAATCCTACGTACCTCCGCTAAACATTTTATCTCCGTACAGTCGCTTTCGCCCAGGCTACCAAGTAAGCACTAACAGATGGGTGTGTAAATATGACAGAAGATCTCTATACAAGTTCACAGGAAATCAATGCAGTCCCTTATGACTGGGCTTACCATTCCAAAACCAAGGTCCTTCGATTACAATTATGAAGAGCAATGAACTGGAAAGAACACCAGAGGGTGGTAAAGTCGCAAGGAAAAAGTAGGAAAGTAGGCTACTTGCTTCTATTGATTTTGATAATATTGGTGGTGTTGACAAAAATAGTAAAGGTTAAAAAACAATAACAAAGACAATGAACAACAACAAAGCCTTATTGAATAGCTGCAGTAACGTGTAGATATAGCCTATACACACAGACATAGCCTACACATGACATAAACGACAGATTCTCCTTTTTGGAATGTGTCATTCCATGTCATTCCATTCTCCTTTTTGGAATGTGTCATTCCATGTTTTCCAAGTGTGGTCAGAGAATAGCCTACCTTCCCCGACACTTTTCCTTTATTTTGGGCCTTACTAGTTAATTAATTCACAGAAATACAGCTCACTACTTATGGTGGACAGAAATGGTTAACACACATGAAAGTTATGCCTGATATAAAAATATCTGAATAAACGCGCATTCGGCTTACCATACAATGTTGTATTCAGGCCATAAAATGGGCGTGCTATGCCACAGTTGATGACACGATATAAAGAATACGTCAAAAGATTTGGTTAGGCTACTAAATAGAATCGCTGCACTGCAGGCTACGCCAACGCTGTCCTGACCACACCATTCTACTAAATCTGTGAAATCATGGCCACGGATATGTTTCTTTTATGGGGTTCTGGCTCCCCTCCATGCTGGAGAGTCATGATTGCTTTGGAAGAGAAAAAACTGCAAGGCTATAAACAGAAGTTGCTTTCTTTTGAGAAGGGAGAGCACAAATCAAAGGAGGTGCTTGATACATTGAACGAGATTGCTGCATTCATGGCATTATAAATTATTAACAGGTTGCCAACTGATTGCTCAACAACAGGTGGTTAGGTTAGTGGGCAAGAGAATGACCCTGTCTTTCAAATTAGAAAATGTCTAGTAAATAATGAAGGAAGGAGGGTAGCATACAGTCACCATGACACAGCATTTCATGATAAGGCGGAGTCAGATTCTTAAAGGGATACACTTCTCCTTTAAATCTGACTGCCTCACACTGTCCCCTTTGTCCCATTTTAGGAGTTGAGTGTTCCAACATATTTGCGCTCAACCTAGAAAGCCTGCTCTGATGGTCCTAACAGTTCCTCATAGAAAAAATGTCAGTCTGACTGTCCTAAACCATGAGCCACAGTTTTTTTTTTTCATTGTGTGTGTGTGTGTGTGTGTGTGTTGTGTGTGTGTCTGTGACAGCAGTTTTTGAGACACCTCTGTATTACCATGTATTAAGCATGATGTATTTTTAGCATTCTGCATGGGGTATCATAATCTAAATACCACCATATACTGTATTACATATTAGTAATGCATGACAGAAGCCTAATTGAAAAACAAACAGCTTGCTTCAGTCAGTTTAGGAATAATCATACTGAGTCTATACCAGTAGTTTGCACATTCTGCAACCACAGCACTTTGGGTGGATTCAGGTAGGTCTACTTTAAAATTCTACACAAAATTGCACAATATAACACCTCCTGCTTATTTTGTACAGAACAACAAAGTAGTTGGCCTATCCTGTGTTTCTAAGCATCCTCCTTCTCTGGGTTGTTTTTCATTAGCGTGCAGAGTTCTGAAATAAAATACATGTAGGTTAGGAATATACTCGTCATCCCTTCTTTTCAGGCATTGCAGTTTGGGTGGCTCATAGTGTTCCTGATTGTCCCGGATTATTTACTTATTTATTTTTCTGTTAAAAAGCAAACAGAACCTAATCATTTATTTCCCAATACTGCCCCCAGGTGTCCACAACAAAAAAACTGTTGAAAATAAACCAACATAACAAAGACCTGCTATTAAAGCAATATACCGGAGTAAGTTTAAGCATAGCCCTGCTGCACAAGTCTTCTAACAGCAATATATTTCGCATGAAATGAAAGATTTTCGAACAGCACAGACCTAACGCGAACGCGAAACAATTTACATTGAGTCAATGTAACCTCAGATCTTACTTTCGGTTTCCAACAGTCAGGTCCCATTGAGTGCCTGTTCGCTTCTGCGTTCGCGTTCGGTCTGTGCTGTACCAAATGATTTTGTTCCACTCGCTAACTAGTGCATTTAGCAAGCTCTTTCAACAGGGCTATGTTTGAAT
This sequence comes from Sardinella longiceps, assembly GCA_027497455.2. Taxonomy (NCBI): domain Eukaryota; kingdom Metazoa; phylum Chordata; class Actinopteri; order Clupeiformes; family Clupeidae; genus Sardinella; species Sardinella longiceps. Next base: position 23,788,473 of record JAODXP020000029.1, read on the forward strand.
TCTCTCCGGTACTCTCCTTTAAATAAAGCAATTAGCTAAACAAATAACATTTCATTATTACTAATTAGAGCTGTACAATTGCAGCGTAGAAGGGTGATTTTTTTTTTTAATCTTAGGTTAGATGTGCGAAGGGCCTTTGATGCCTGTGATGTTCAATGGTCTACAACCATACTACAATTGAAGCTTACACCTCAGATTCTTGGCACTCAGAGTCACAAGATCCTAGACCTTATTGTATTAGCCTACCTTATGAAGATAGCCACGAATCTCATGTTCTTAGACATAAATTCTTACAAGTTCTACATTCATAGCTTTACTTTGTCTAACAACACAGATTTTTTTTTTCTAGCTTTAGCTCTACAGTGCACTTTACCTCCACTCTCACAACCTGACCTAAGACTACCCCATCCCTTTTCCCTACTGATAAGTATGCACCATCTTGCAAACATTTGTCTATGAGTATTGTAAACGGTAGGCCTAATAGTTTAAACCTTTTCCAGGCATGTTTGAGGAGGATGGTAAGAGGAATTAGTATCTGCTGCACCAGAATGTGAAGCACAGCTAACTACAGGTGTGGCATATGACACAAGTACATCTATTGAGAGAATGTTTAGAGACTTTAAAGTGTTATTTATTTTGTGTAAATATACTGTATGTATGTATGTATATTATAATTAAGAATTATACAGTATACACAATAGAGAATTACATCACGTAAATTGGGATGCATTCGTTGAGTACATTTCTTCAAAACCTTGAGGATATTCAAAGGTTTCTATGTATTTTTTTTGTGCATCTTTGCTTATCTCTGCTCAGTGTCAAGCACCCATGCCTAATCGTGTCTGTATGTTTTGTGTGGGCATCATAAGACCTATTGAATTAATTTTGCATTATTTCCTTAATTTTCCAGCTGTAGGCCTATTTACTCCATATTCCTGTCATCGAAAGAGTGTGTATTGGATTCATAACTCTTATCCTTAATACTTGTAGTATTGTAGTTTCTTTTTTATTGTTTGATTGCACTTCACTGTATCTGCTTGTGAGTTAACTTTATGGCTCATTACTATCAAGCGCAATGCTAAACCTCATATTGTTTTGCTGCTTTTTTGCCTCATTTCTCCTTTATTAGCTCTTGAAATCACTATTTAACAAGAGGCCAGTGCTGACCTCCCTCCTGCAGCAATACACAACATGCCATTCATCAGCCACCAGCTGAGCTTCCCCATCACTGGAAGGATCTGCTTCACAATAGAATATAGATAACATGGCAAATGTTGAAAGTGAGACATTGGCTCATTTTGGTTCATCACATTCCAAAATAGTTGGGGCAGGTAGCAATAAGGGGCCAGAAAAGTGAAATGCACATATAAGGGATGGGCAGAGGATCATCAGTTCCCCAAATACTGCGGCAAAAAGTAGTGGTGCAAGATCAGAAAGGATTTTCTCAGACAAAAATTGCGAAGAGTTTGGAGGTATCATCATCTATAGTGCATATCATCATCCAAAGATTCAGAGAATCTCTGTGCATAAGGTTCAAGGCTGGAAAACCATACTGGAAAAGCTGACGGTCCAAGGGTGGTCTGAGAATAGCCTACCTTCCCCGACACTTTCCTTTAAACGCGCTATCAAGCTTCCCATTTGACAATCCTGTATTCAGGCAAAGTCCTTAAGACCATAAATTGGCGTGTCACAGTTGATGGAACGATAGCCTATATAAACTACGTCGAAAGATTAGGCTACTAAATAGAATCGTGGCACTGTAAGCTACGCAAACGCTGACCTGACCAGACCATTCTAACGTTATCTGTGAAATCATGGCCACGGATATGTTTCTTTTATGGGGCTCTGGCTCCCCTCCATGCTGGAGAGTCATGATTGCTTTGGAAGAGAAAAAACTGCAAGGCTATAAACACAAGTTGCTTTCTTTTGAGAAGGGAGAGCACAAATCAAAGGAGGTGCTTGATATCAACCCAAGGGGACAGGTAGGCAAGCTTCCATAATTTTCATAAAGGTAGAGACATTTGCATCTGTTTCGGTCGTTGTGGCTAGTGCTTTAACAGTCTTGAATAGCAATAGCAAACCAATTTTAAGAAATAATATTCATGCATTGACACTAAAAAGTAGTAGTCTGATTCCGTAGTTCCGTGAACTTGTACTTCAACATTTACTTTTTATCATCACCAGAGGCATTAGTTTTTACTGTCACGTGACAGTCACTACTAGTTACATATTAGGCCTACCCGAAAGTTTGGATCCCCACTCAGTTTACCACCAGGTTTATGTGATAGGCCTACTTGCAACTATACTACCAATTGAAAATGTTATTGGAGTGGAAATATGCAATTAACTCAGTAAAAGTGTAAGTAAATCATTAGATTTTTAAGTCTTATAACTGTGGTGAAATATTTTTTTACTTAGCTACCATACATCTCTTTACAATGTTGTGTTTTACAGCTTCCAGCGTTTCGGCATGGGACCAACGTTATTAATGATTCGGTTGCAGCTTGCATGTATTTGGAGGTAATATCCACTGGTCAAGGCTAAATTAACAATTTCCCAAAGACAAAGGCAAAGACAGTTTATTTAGGGCTATATATCGCATTTCACGGTGGTAACTCAATGTGCTTCACACATAATAAAATTGAAATTCAGGAAAAACTTGAAACTTGAAACTTGAAAAAATGTAGTTAATAGCATTATGGAAAGAAACAAGTTAGTTTTCAGTCTTGATTTAAAACAGGCAGTGGTTGGGGCATTTTGAATAGGAAGTGGGAGTTTGTTCCATAGATTTACAGCATAAAAACTAAAGGCTGCTTCACCCTTCTTGTTTCGGACTGTTGGTGTTTTAAGTAGCTGCTTGTCCAAGGATCTGAGGGTTCGGGGGAGAGCGTGATCTTAAGCATATTTGCTATATGGGACCAGTTCCATGGAGAGATTTATAGATAAGGAGTAGTACTTTAAAATCAATTCTATATTTTACTGGGAGCCAGTGTAGGGATTGAAGCATAGTCATTGGAGTCAGTAGACAAAGCATTTCACTGCACATTTACTGTATAAACGAAATTTGAATTTGAAGTAGTTATGGACCATTCTCTTAGCTCTGGTGAGTACGCTAGCTGCATTCTGAATCAATTGTAGTTGGTTAATAGTCTTTTTGGAAGGCCTGTAAAACGTCCATTACAGTAATCTATCCATACTGGTAATAAAAACATATATTAGTTTTTCAAGGTCAGATTTAGCCATAAAATCTCTCAGTCTAGCAATGTTCCTTGAATGATAAATGAAGATTTAGATATTGTTTTCATGTGACTGTTAAAACACAAATCACTATCAAGGATTTGTTCCCAGCACCTTTGTTCAGCAGCATTTGCCTAAATGTTGTCACCTTTGTCTAGGATGTAAACTATGACCTCTCTGTTGCATAATATCCACAATATGGGAATTAGTAATCAAGTAGGTCTACTTAATAAAATAAATACATAAGAGAGGGCAAATTGTATGTAATTAGATGTGTTTAGGCATATTATTTATGTGTGTGTGTGTGTGTGTGTGTGTGTGTGTGTGTGTGTACAGAGTCAGTTCAAGTCCCAGGGGACTCCACTTATCCCCAGTGATGCCGCAGAACAAGCTCTTGTGTACCAACGCACCACCGAGACAGCTAACCTGTTTGAGAAGATGGGTGAGCAGCTTGGCGAAAATTCTGCATGCAACATAATTTCTTGTTTAGCAGGGGCATGTATTCCAGTATTGAAATACAGATTTGCGATAAAAAATTACCAGCAGTGAGAAAGGATTGTACTGTTGCAATGATGGTAGCGATGATAGTGACCATCCCAATTAGAGAGAACCATGGAGTAGTAGACTTACTGACGATTGTGCATTTGTGTGGCATAGTGGATTTTCTTACATACACCCAAAGGACACCTGAAGAGGAGAGACACGACGCAGCAGTGAAGCGGAACAAGGAGACAGTAATGGCTGAGTTTCAGTTCTGGGAGTGCTACCTGCAAAAGGTAAATCAGCCTGATACACAGAACACTCATTATCTTACATCCAGTGTGACTCATTTAATATTCCTGCTGTTTGACGTTGCTGAGAATTGGTATATATGAGAGAGAATGAAAGAATATAGACTGAACAGTAATATTGATTTATTCTCAACAGATATTTCCTTTAATCTCATGGAAAAGTTAAAGGTGCAATATGAGTTTCTACATGGTTTTCCGGGTGATTTCATTTTTTTTTATCTCAAATCACACAGTTATCTCCCCTTGATTCGCTAGCTGTCTGCTTCTTGAATACACTGTGAAAAAGTCCATGGGAGACAATACAGGGGCTGTAAAACTCAAACATATGGGGCAGACAGCTAGTGAATCAAAGGGAGGTGCCAGCGATTTGAGATAAAAGTGAAATCACTCGGAAAACAATGCAGGAACTCATATTGCACCTTTAAAGGAAAAATAAGGGTGCTGTGGCGTGACTCACAACATACACTGGCAAACAGTGAAATTTTGTTCTGTTTTGTGTGTGCACAAACAGTGTTGTGTCATAAATCTTCATGTGCACATCATGCTTTTCCCCAGACTGGACCATATCTGGCTGGGAAAAACTTCTCAATGGCCGATGTTGTGTGTTTCCCTGCTGTGGCTTTTGCATTCCGCATGGGGTAAGTTGTATAACACGCAAATAACACCAATCCTAAAACAACGTTACATACACTCACATAACATGTTTGTGTGATAAAGCATTGCCAACAAGTGGCGTTTTAAAAACATGATCAGAACATGATCAACCATGTTGTATGTTTTTAATGATTTTGTGTGCCTTGATGTTTGTAACATAATATGTGATCAATTATTTCCCTGTAGCTGAATACAAACAAATACTCAAAGAAACTGTGAACCTTGAACAGAAATTAAGTTACTGTAACTCAGTAGCTGTTTATGGTTCACCACCTGAAAACAACAACTCAATGATATCTTTTTGCACAGGTTGAGCCAGACAAAATATCCCAAACTTGGTGGCTACCATGCTTTCCTCAAGGATCGGCCCAGCATCAAGGCCACTTGGCCTCCACATTGGCAGGGCGAAACACTGGACCCATTTAAAGACTTATGAGTGGATGGGTTCTCCCTTGTGGCTGTTGGGTTACGAGGCCTACCTTTCCAGAACCAAGGCTAGTTGTAACCACCCCCTTCTCCCATGGGCAGCACCTGTGAGCAGACACAGGTTCCCTAAGCTGTCTTTATGGACCAAACAGGCTTGCTATATTCTGGGACAAAGATAATATTTTGCCATTCACATTTGTTAGCCTACCAACACAATGTGCTTGAATGAACAACCAGAAGTTAGTATTATTGTCAGATATTGGCTTTGTTTCTATTACTCTTTCATCATCAGGCCTCTAAAGATGCTGTTGCTTGTGTTGATCAAAATGTAAAAAAAATGAATATACTTAGTTTCTACATGCATTTGTAATAATCAAGTTATATGGTATATTTTTGTGCTCCTCCCCATTTTACTGAAGCTAATAATTTTTAATGAAAATAAAGTACTTGTACACTGCAAACATTTGTTAGATTCCCTGGGGTTATTACTAGCATAATTAGTCATGAATAGCCTACAGATGTGCATTAATGGTGAAACAACTTGAATAAACTACCTAATACTCAATAACTCTTGACATCAAGATAAATCTCAGTAACTCCTCTAAAGATCCTGTTGTTTGTCTTGATCAAAATGTAGGCCTATACTTTATTTGTGCACTCATTTGTGATCAAATTATGTGGTGTATTTTTTGTGCTCGTCACTTATTTTACTGAAGCTAATCATTTTTTAATCAGAATAAAGTATACTGCAAATTTGTATAGATTCCCTGAGGTCATTACTAGCATAATTTGTCATGCCTTTAGAAATGTGTATTCATTTTGGAACAGCTACATTCAATAATCCTTGACACCAAGATCAATCTCGGTATCATTCATCAAACAAGTTGTGTATACTATGTACTCTATGCCCTGAAACGTGTGATAAATGAAAGTGTACAGTACATTGACCCCTACTGTATGTTGTTAGCAATGAAATTACCTTCTAAATGCACTTATAGCCACCGCACCATTTCTGCAATACCTGTATTGCTCAACAACAGGTGGTTAGATGAATGGCAAAGAGAATGGGTTCTTGCACATCCTTTTCATAGGCCTTAATGTAACAGATCTCTTCAGAAACAGAAAATGTGTCTTGCAAAAGAAGGAGGAAGAAGGGTAGCCTACAGTCACCATGACGTAGCATTTCATGATAAGGCGGAGACAGCTCTGACTGCCTCGCACTGTCCCCTTTGTCCCATTTTAGGAGTTGAGTGTTCCAACATATTTGCGCTCAACCTACAAAGCCTGCTCTGAAGGTCCTAACAGTTCCTCAGTGCCAATGGATGTATTTTCCCCCTCTGTGACATTTACATTTTGCATGGGGTATCATAATCTAAATAACACCAATTCATATATTAAATATTAGTAATGCATGGTAGTTCCTAATAATTGAAAAGCAAACAAAACAAAACTGTAGGCCCTATGTGATTGAATTTTGTCAGCAACTCACTTTAGTCAGTTTAGAAATAATTTCTATTAGTCTATAGTTTGCACATTCTGCGCCCTCAGTACTTTGGGTGGACTCAGTTAGGCCTACTTCAGAATTCCACACAACATTGCACCTTAAACCCACTATTTAACACCTCCTGCTTATTTTGCACACAACAACAAGTAGTTGGCCTATCCTGTGTTTCTAAGCCTCCTCCTTCTCTAGGTTGTTTTAGCATGCAGATTTCTGCAATAAAATAGGTTAGCAATTTACTCACCTTCCCCTTTTTTCAGGAATTGCACATTGGGTGGCTCGCCAAGAAAAAGGATATGAAGGAGGTATTTAATGAAGCAAGTGAAACATACTCCAGACTTGGCGGTTTAGGTCTGAATAAACTCAAACTCAAACTCTTGCCATACAGCTGTTTAGCTTCATTCTTATTCTAGTGTAATGTAAATGAGTCGCAAGGTCTGGTGACCATTCCTTATGATAATTAAGTTAATCTCTTCCCTTGCCTGTGATGGTTCTCAATGGCCTACCCTGACAACCATACCGCAATTGAAGTTCACACCTCAGATTATAGTCTCTCAGAGACACAAGATCTGTCCTAGACCTTATTGTCTTACCGCAGTGTTGGGTAAGTTACTAAAAAAAAGTAACTTGTTACTTTACTTTAGTTACTGCTTTGAATTGTAATTGAATCACATTTCTCGTTACTCTTTTTAAAAAGTAACTTCACACGTTCTTCGTTACTTAGGCCCAATATTTTCCCTCCTGCTCATCCAGAGAGACATTGAGGTTGAGAGGTGTGCGTCTACATAAATCCTACAGGACGCTCAATCTAAATTATTTGCAACCTAATTGATGCTATATATAGTATATTAGTAATGTGTAGGTACTATAGGTAGTAACTGTAATTAAGTTATATTACTGATATTTTAATTATTACTTAGTTACTGCAAATGTAATTAAATAACTAATTAAATTAAAGTAATTAGTTACTTTGTAATTAGTTACTCCCAACACTGGTTACTTTACTAAGATAACCAAGAATCTCATGTTCTTAGACATAAATTCTTACAGGTTTTACATTCATACTGTATCTTTACTTTGTCTAACAACACAGACTTGTCCATTTTTTCTAGCTTTAGCTCTGCAGAGCACTTTACCTTCGCCCTCACAACCTGACCAAAGATGGAGCCCAGCCCTTTTCTTCAATGGTAAGTAGCCTATGCAACGTCTTGCATGCATTTGTCTCAGTAGGCCTAATAGTTTAAACCTTTTCCAGGCATGTCTGAGGAGAATGGTAGAGGAACTAGTGACTTAAAGTATTATTTTGTGTAAATGTATGTATATATTTATTAATATATAATTTACCAGAATTATACAGTATACACAATACAGAATTATATTACATCAATTGGGATGAGACATTTCTTCAAACCTTAAGGATATTCAAAGGTGTCTACACATGTTTTGTGTGGGCATCATAAATACTACTGAATTAATTTTGCATCATTTCCTCAATTTTTTGCCAAGGCAATGTGGTCACAGACACAATAGAAATTCCAGATCATGTTCTGGATCACCAATCGCCACCAAAATCGAATCAGTTCTTGCTTGTCCCAATATACACATTGTCCGAAAATTTCATCCAAATCCGTGCAGTACTTTTCGAGTTATCCTACAGACAAATGTATGCGACCGAAAACATAACCTCCTTGGCAGAGGTAATAATCCTTTTATTTGACGTTGTTAATTCCAGTCATAAGCAGTAGCAAAGCATGTGAAACATTCTCCAGATTTAGGGTTGCAGGTCTGAACAACAAACATCTCAAACTCTTGCCACATTTTTTCAAGGTACCACCTTCATTCTTACTGTAATGTAAATGAGTCACAAGGTTTGGTGACCATTCCTTATGATAATGAAGTCAATCTCCTCTCTTCCCTGAGATGGTTCTCAATGGCCTACCCCCACAAACACACTACAACTGAAGTTCACACCTTAATTGGCACTCAGAAACACAAGATTGTAGATGTTTAATGTGTTACCTTACCAAGATCACCATGGATCCTGTGCTGATGCCCCTCCAGCAGCGATACCAGAACTTGCCGTTCCTCAGCCACCGACTGAGCTTCTCCGTCACTGCAGAGATCATTTTCCACCTTTCCAGCAGGAGTGGATTCGGCAGACACTGGTCAAGGCCAATCCACGGACAGTGAGCCAGACCTAGTGGTCCAGCTGAAACTTTGGTGGTATCCTCCTCAGCCCCTCCCCATCCACACCCATCCTCCAACCTCATCTGACCACTCCTTCTGTCGCCTGCTGTTCTTGTGGATGCCCCAGGCCCAGAGGATGTGGAAGTTTCCTTTGGTTTGTGTTAATCCTGCCTGTGACAAGCACATACTAACAGAAGCAGGGTTGGACCGAACTGTGCGCAATGTGTTGAATATCGACAGGTGGTATGAGTGCAAACGGTGTTCCAAAAAGTATCCTGCCTGGTCCGAGGATGTCTTAGGCCAGCTGGATAAGGGCCACCACAGTCAGTTTCCAGCTTTGCTTACCTGCAGGTAATTCATAGTGAATGTAAACAATTGCTTTTGTTACCAAGGATGTAATGTTTTCGCAAATAATTTGTGTACAAATGATCTCGAAAACTGATGCACAGATTTGGATGAAACGTTTGGACAACGTTTGTATTGGGACAAGTGACAACTGAGTTTTGGTGCTGATTGGTTAACTGGTTATTTCTAGTTTTTGGTACTTTTATTTGTGTTTATTTCTTAGACATTACATTTCCTCTGCTTAGGAACTCGTGTGACATCTGGGTGCTGAGGAAGATGAGGAAGAGAACAATGGGCAGCAGTGTGACTCAGCTGTACAAGAAGCTTCAGGAGCAACACAGTGAAGCATGGGTGCAGCGTGTTCTGCAGTACCTCACAGCTTGTGAACCACTCACAAGGTCCTCTGAGGTGCGCCCCCCTGCATTTGCTGAGCCTTCCTCCTTCTCTGCCCTTCCCAAACCCAAGTGGCTGCTAGCTGTGTATGCCAGAGATATTCTAGGACGACTGAATGAGATGAAGGCCAAAATAACCTCCATCTTTGGCTCTATCCTCAAGATGGACTCCACCAAAAAGGTATGACTGGTGTGTTTATTTCCTGAATCTTGATTGCATACATGATGAAGAAAGTTTTTAAACTGTTACCTTCTCTGCATAGGTCACCAAGAAACTTGCTGGTGCTGCCACAGGTACAGCTGCCTGGTGCACAAGTGTGGGAAACGAGCACGGCCAAGTTCTTGTCTCGGTCCTAACAGCTGGCGAGGGAGAAACACTGGACGTCATGGCAGATGGCCTAATGAAGCGGTACAGGGAGGCAGGAGAGGCACCACCAAAAATGATGTACGTGGACAGAGACTGCTGCAGTCAGCATGGCCCTTGTCCCGTGAAAGCCATGTTTTCAGAGTGGGAGGAGCTTCAGGTTCGCCTGGATGTATGGCATTTCATGCGCCGGTTTGCTGCAGGATTCAAAACAGAGGCCCACCCTCTGTATGGTGTTTTCATGGCACGCCTGTCCACATGCATTTATGAGTGGGATCCAGAGGATGTTGCTGTTCTTTGTCGTGCCAAGGAGGGTGAGCTGGCCGAGAGGGGGATTGACTACATCTCTCCAGAGGCAGTGACTGCTCAGTTTACCCGGAGAGAGTTGGCGCTTCACTGCAGGAGGAGGACTAGAGGGGTGGAGGAGACCACCAGACTTATTGATTCCTTAATCAGTCTGTTGGACAGCACGAGTGGGAAGGACACTCTGGGCGTTCCTCCGCTGGACCACGAACGGATCCAGCAGATATGGCAGGAGCAGAGGAAACATGTGGCCTGTATCCAAGACCCAGAGGACCTCCCGCTTTACATGAAGACAGGCACCCTGAAGAAAGGCGGTGTGGAACTGTCCTGCTACAGGTGTGCCCGTGGTTCTACCTCTCTGGAATCCTTCCATCTCCACTTAAGCCGATTTATTCCAGGTATTGCATACATATTGGTTGCTAGTTTAACTCTTTTTTTCAGAATGTCTAGTTCTGTCAGAACCATTTTAGTCAAGAAACACGAGAAGATTCTGAATTAAATTTCTTTATTCTAAATAATGCATTACATTTGGCGGTATGGCTCTGTTCAGAGGCGCCGCCCTATTTCCATGATCACCATGAAAGAGCAGAGTCAGGGGGCAGCAGCATCTTGCCCCAGCCAAACAGGGAGAGATAAATATTCCCCCCATGAACAGAACCAGGCGACATGACAAGAGAACATGCCATGTCATTCATGACAAGGCAGAGCAGGGGAGGAGGTTGGTAGCAAAAACCAAGCAGCATGCGGTTGAGGGGAACAGGGAAGAATTTAAAAGGCGCACAGAGGGTGCGTGGCCAATCGTTATGGAGGAAAGATAATCAACTGAGGGGATACACCTGGATCAATTTAGCAATGGGATGGGAGGGGAAAGCGGCAAGCTTCTTGACTACCATATGGCTTGGTCAGAACTAACGTTTAAACACTCGATTTTTAATGTCATTTATTTTTTAATATAATTCTATTACATGTGATAGATACTTCATCTCATACATGACAAACTCTTCTTTGATTATTTAACGTTCAGGAACCAGTGCCAGTGATGTACATTTACAGGCGTATCTTCTGGATGGGCTGGTGCGGTGGAATGATGACCGGATGGAGGACTCTGTACTAGGGCCACCTTCCATTCGCTCTTATGGCAGCACCCTGAGAGAGGCAGTGGACCAGCTCAGTCAGAAGGTGCTGGGGAGACCCTGGGATGAGAGTTATCGCACCCCTGGAGCATACACAGGCAAGAAATTATCCACCATTACACATGAAAAAGAGCAAGTCTTAAAAAAAGAAAGGCTTCATTTTTTCTACATTCTTCATGCCCTTTAATATCACTATCTATTAATCAATATAACCTCTAATGTATTAGATGTTTACTTGTTTATTTATTTGTACTTGTTTTTGTAGGTGAGTTGCTGGGAATGGAGTATTTGTACAGCCAGTCCGGCAAAACCCTGACTCCGGTGCTCCAGAATCCAAAGGAGGAGAACAAGCTTGTAGAGGGAGTTAGTGATGAGGACACACAAGATGAGGGGTTTGAAGAAGAGATCACGGAGGACATCACAGTCCCTGTCCTCTATGAAGATGATCCCTGGCGTGATCTGGAAGATTGGCCCTCATCGTTGATGACGAGTCCCAACGCCTGTCCATCTCAAGCTCCGGCATCACCTACGGATCTGTCCTCTACGTCACATGGTGGAAGACATCAACCTGTTTGTGCCTCTTCAGTGTTGTCAGACACATTCAGAACGAGTCCTCATGCCTCTCCACCTCAACCCCCGGCATCACCTACTGAGCTGCCCTCTACGCCATATGGTGGAGGACATCATCCTGTTCCCGCCTCTTCAGTGGCAAGGCATGAATTTGTTCTCCTGCCAAACCTGGAAGGACAGGTTCCTGTTTTGCGGTCAGGCCAACAACCTGCTGCTGCCACCAGGGGGCACCCCATTGCTCCTAAACCCACCGCACCAAACTCCTCACAGCCCACAGCTCAATTGGGGACTTTCATCCTCAATCCAGACAGAACTCTGTCACTGGTGCTATCAGCTTCTAGTGTCTCAACCTCCAGAGCAGGCCCATCTCCACTTGTTCCTGCATCTGCTGTTCCGGTGTCCCGGTATACACAGAGGAACAGGCGCCGACGGGCCCTTGAGGAGGAGAGTGGTGTCCACAAGAGGAAGTATGTTAGGAAGGTGGCATACAATACTTGTAGCCAGTGTGGGCAGCCCAAAACGTCTGAGTTTGGGCACAGTCGACATGGAAGTGGCACGTTCTGCTCACGTGCCTCAAATGGCAAATCTCTTCAAGAGTGGTTGACAGAACAGAGAGCAGCAAAATAACTTTTTAACAATGTTTTGCTTTTGCATAGTTTATATATTATATATTGTGTTTTGTGTACAGTTTTTCTGAAGTGTGTGTTTACATTTTAATACTTACAAGAATACTTAACACTTTCCTGAAGTGTGTGTGTGTGTGTGTGTGTTTATGTGAGTGTGTATGAGAGAGAGAGAAAGAAAGAAAGAGAGAGAGTTTGTTCATTCCAATACAACTTCTATATTCAGATACATTAAATCTGATAATACCAAAAATTATGACTCAGTCTCACTCATCATCAAAAACTATGACTATAGTATGAATATAGTTACAGAAAACAGAGTCCTTTAATTTGTTTACGTCTGTACCTGTTAAATTTTGCCAGACATAACATAGTAATTTTAAGCAAAATTTACAAAATGCTAAATACTGCAACAGATTGTCACCAGTGCTGCTCAACAACAGGTGGTAAGCAGGAGTCTTTAATATAATATCAGATCTTCTCCAGATCTATCTTTCAAGTCAGAAAACGTCTCTTTCAACAAGGTACAGTCAGCATTTCTTATAAAAGATGAACATTTTTAAAAGGGCTACACTTTTCCTTTAAATCCCTCTGTCGATCTTGCTGTGTTTGCTGCCCTCTGTGCCATTTGGCAATAGCATATTATTTGCGCTCAAGACGGTGGGCGCTCTGTCGCGATAGACAAAGATCGTAAATTTGTTACATCATTGAGTGCCCCATAAACCACGAAGAAGCGATATACTGCCAGAAACATACTGGTAAAACTGTGATACTATGGACGAAGATATGTTTCTTCTTTGGGGGTCTGGTTCCCCTCCATGTTGGAGAGTCATGATTGCGCTTGAAGAGAAAAACTTGCAAGGTTATCAGCACAAGTTGTTGTCTTTTGAAAAGGGAGAACACAAATCTAAGGAGGTCTTTGACGTCAATCCGAGAGGACAGGTAAATGTTTGCACCTAACTTTTGATAAAACGTCGAGACTGCTGTTAATAATTACGTAATCTTTACGGTCTGTTCTGTTGCCCAGCCTACTCATTGCACTTGTGGAAGTCTTGTACAACTACTGCAACCTGTTACTGAACGTTTTTTTAAATGCATATTTTCAATATTATGTCAAAAATAAAGGTTCCTTTAGCATGTAATCTAAACTACTGTAACTGTATTTCAGACGCATAGACCTATGTTTTTTTCACATAGCTACTGTAAACATTAAAGTCATGTCCTTCTATGCACAGCTTCCCTCATTTCGCCACGGGACTTTTGTGATTAATGAATCAATTGCAGCCTGCATGTATTTGGAGGTATACAACATAGTCACAACACATATACATGCATTTTAATTTCACTCTTATGGTCATGTGACGTCTGATCTATGCTGATGTTATGTCTGACATAATCTGACTAAATGTTTGTGCGTCTGTGATCATACAGAATCAGTTTAAGTCCCAGGGAAACCAACTAATCCCCAGTGATCAAGCTGAGTTAGTTTTGGTCTACCAACGGATGATCGAGGCCCCAAATGCACAGCAGAAAATGAGTGAGTGAGCAATCTAAAGTACCTGTTTGTTTAAACAAGGCATTTTTTTTACAGCAAGGTATTTAATTTAGCCTAATGCATTTTCTCATTGATTAAAAAAGTCTGTCATGTCTGGGCCACACTCATCTGATAAGGCTAATACAGACTGGCAGAATCCCAGTGTGTCCTAGCATTGAAAAACTTTGTGATTGGTTGATTCAGGCAGTGTGCAGGCTCATATGGAGTTAGGATTTACTTGGGCCATTCCAGAAACAAGACAATTTAAACAAGAAGATTAGATTAGATAGTAAAATATGTCTCAGACTTCTTATTATAATTGTTCGGGCATAGGGGGTGACACTGCTCACACTCAAATCAATCCTCTGCTCTGCTCCCTTCAAAGCAGCAACTGCCTTGAGGCCCCAAGTTAAGGACTGATGATAATACCGAGTAGTCACAAAGTTTCAGAGATGTCTTTCTCATATGACTGCCTTCATATGTTTTCATTCAGTTGATGTTCTGACGTATACCTTCCACGTGCCTGAGGAAGAGAGACATGAGGCAGCTCTAAAGAAAAGAAAGGAGGCAGCCACAACTGAATTTCAGCTGTGGGAGAGCTACTTGCATGAGGTACTGTAAATAAGCAAAGTCTCAGCATAGGTAAATGTCGCCTCCTACACATGGCTTATTAGGGGAAGTCTCCAAAGCTTTGAGCTGTGTACTGTCCTCATATCGAAATATAGCAGTGGAATGAGCAGGCCTGTAAATTGCAATATTGAGTCTGGCACTATTATAGCCTCATTCACGTCAGATGATTCATTACACTGCAAGCAACTACTCCATCTGAAATCAGTTCATAAGACAGTTGCTTCTGAAGACAGGACGTCATCAAGAATTCTTGCATATAATTGGAAAAACCACTTGTCTGTCAGCTTACTTCAACCACTCACATCGAAACCTACCTGTTGCATCCTATGATGCATCACGATTTTGTAGTTTCTTAACTATTCCAAACAAACATAAACACCAGTATCTGTGGCATCATTGCCACAATAATCGGTTTAACTGACATAACATAGATGTCTTTTCTCAGATATAACTCTTAGTTGTGTTTTGTAAGTTTGTAAGAGATGAGCTACGTCAAAAATCCCGGCCGGTGGTTCCTAGGGTCTCCTGATGGGTCCGTCCATTCCATCTTGGTCCTGAAATCCCTCTCGATATCAAATGCTTGCGGTACGGTGACACGGCATCTAACATTAATGAGGTTGGCACTATTAGCCTAGCATCATTTACTGTAATGAAAGTGGAAGCCACTAGCTCGCCTGTAGCCTATAGGTCACTGAAGATTTTTTTCCTTTAAAGGTGGGATCAGTATTCTGGCGAAGAATTGATGAAAGTAGACTTTAAAAAGACAATCAGATGACTTGTCCCTCAGTTCCCTCAGAAGACTATGTTGTATGTGTTGGCTGCAGTAGTGGATGGCGCGGTCCCAACAACTTTGTTTGTGTCCCATTTACAGCATGGGGAACACACACACACACACGCACACACACACACACACACACACACACACACACACACACACACACACACACACAAGAGAGAGAGAGAGAGAGAGAGAGAGAGAGAGAGAGAGAGAGATGAGTGTCTGGTAGCTATGTAGGGAGATACATTGATATTGGAGTAGAATGACCCATTTAGTCATTTATGCAATGCCTGAATGCTCTCAGTCAGACAAGCATTGTGTAGTGCTGCGCCATTAAAGGCACTGTCTTCTCATTAGGGGTGGGTACCAGGAGCCGAGGATCAATCAGAACTGAGAATCATACAATATGCCTAAATCTACTGTAATTGTTCAATCCTCTCCAGGATGTTTCTGAGATTATGCATGTACTATTTGGTCTTCCTCTTGAAATATTTAGACAACACAGTTCTATGTGGTTTACCTTCTTACATTCTGAGCCATTAGGGCCGCTCTAGCCTACAGGCCAATGTGCTGATACTAAAATCCTGAGTATCTTCTCCACTATAAAGAATTGATAAGAAAATTAATATAGAAATATAATAGAGAATTAGAGGGATTGCCAATGGCAGCATTGATAAAAAATCTGATCATTTACCAACTTTACTTCCATAGACTGGACCATACATGGCTGGGAAAAACTTCTCCATGGCTGATGTTGCATTTTTCCCCACACTGTCTCTGGCATTCCGCCTTGGGTGAGTATTATGGTGTACATAACAATAGCATTCACTTCATTATATTAATGCCAGTGTCAATGTAAAGTTTATTCTTAAAGCACTTTATGCACAACCGCAGTGGAACAAAGTGCTAAAAATAAAACCAACAAACAAAATTGAACAATGCAGAGAGAAAAAAACACCAATAAATGAAACTTAATCTAAATTAACTTAATAATAAGTATTTACTTTGTATACACTAATGTAGTTATTATACAAAAGTATATACAAGTGCTTGAGCATACAGTATGTGCTTGATGGGTTGGCCTGTGATATTCACATACTATATATTACAATATAAAGTAAAAATATCAGTTATGGTTTGTCATCATTGAATTTTTCACAGGTTGAGTGAGAAGAATTATCCCAAGCTTGCTGTGTACCATGATTTCCTAAAGGATCGGCCCAGTATCAAGGCAACTTGGGCCCAGCATTGGCTTCAGAACCCCCCATTTAAGAGCCCTCCTCTGGAGGACCTGTGAGCTGCCTGCTCTGTATGTGTTTCCCCCTGAGGATGAAGCAAGTCTGTGAGCCGACAGGTCTTTGGCCTTTTTTTGTCCTCAATGGTGCCTTCCACGTAGTGCTGCCTTCAAGGGACTAGCCCCCAAATCAAGGGGTAAGATGAGGGTTAAGGGGGTGTTAAAGGATCCGCACACCGGCTCCGACAAAATGCAGGTCACTGTGCCTACAACTTTCCATTCCATTGTTTTCAATACAACCCTGCACACCAGTGCCAAACTCTGCTGCTGCTGCCCATTTGTGGAGGTGAATGAAAATAGTCAAATTCGAATGTGCTCCGCAATGCTGTCGAAGCCGGTGTGTGGCCGCCTTTAGGGTTAGGATTAGGGTTAAGGTAGTGCCTTGCAGGAGGTGCTGCCTGGATGGTGCTGTTTAGGGAAAAAAACACCATTGAGCCAGTCAACAGTAGGATAAAATATAATACTGAACACAACACTAGAGGGCAGCAGAGTCATCAAGAATATGCCTTAGCTGTCAGAAAGGAAATCAGATGTCTTGTAATTCTGCTTACTGACATAGAATAGCAATTCCTGGAATTAAGGAATGGTAAATTAAGAGACAAGAGATTGTTGTTGGGTTACCATCAGTATGTACTAGCCTACTAAAGCTCATTTCATAGACTTCATAATTTATATTTCAGATGTATGTTTTATATTACAAATACAATCAATTTGTACAAATTCATATAAATAAGCAGCCTATGACTAGCCTGGGCTCACCTATACTTCCTGTTGCTGCATGAAATTTTGGTATCAACTCAGTATGGCCAAGGAGGAAATTTCCTCAATTCTTGAGCCCAGAAAAATCAAGACCTAATGAGGATCGTGCCGTGCAGGCGAGCTTACGATGACTGTCCAGCTCTGTCCCATTACATTGATAGAAGTTTGATTAGCATTTGATAGACATTTAAATTAATCCTGCCCAGAATTCCTGGGTAATGTCAGGTTTGCCAGACCGCATTTCATTTCTGAACGTGGTCACGCAAGCCAGGCTAGCCTATGACTAATTATGTGGAACATCTGAGATCTTGGTGTTGCTTTGGTTTCTTAGTCACTGATTGGGGACAATTTAAATTAAAAAAAAAAATGCTTTCATGCTTGATTTAACCTGGCCATGCCAACACCTGCAGCAAGCAATTGTTTTGAATGTCATGCCTCTGTGAAACAAAGTGTGGATCAAGGGACTGGTCTATAACCAGACTACTTTAATTGCACATCTGTAACTAACTAACTAACCACCTTTCTCAACAAAGAATTTTTATTGCAAAAATAAATCCTGTCCCCTGTCTATTTGTGTACTTCCCTCAAACAGACTACAACTGTATAAAGCGCTGGTTCACTTTGATTCATTTACTTCAAAAAATATACGCTCAGACTTGAAAAACTACTCAAATCAGACTGCATACAACATCATGCACATGCAGTGGCCTATGGAAGGCAAAGCGAATAGGCTCTGTTGTGTTGCAGTTCAAGAATAACACCAGTAGGGGGTGTCAAGTCACTGAAGATGATGTTCACAGACAGCATCATTGGGCTCAATTAGGTGTGGAGAGAAGTAAGTTGTCTTGAACAGACTGTGGTCCAAGATCTTTTTTTAACTGAGGGCCACATCTTCATCTAGAATTGGTATGACTGACTTCTTAAGGACTTGGCAGACAAGTATCCTAGACCTCTGACAAACGATGAGCGAATCATGACTGACCTAGTGCTGTGTGCAAAAGCCATGGCCCACAGGCATACGGTAATTGATTAGGGCTGCACAGGCTGCAGGCAGCTCCCACCTAGTGTGTGATAGTGCAAACTGCTGCTTCAGGGCTATTATTGCTGAAAGGGGCAGATTTTAGAGCTGACATGTGTGCAGTGGGCCACAAAAGACCTGAGACACACACACACACACACACACACACACACACACACACACACACACACACTAGCCTGTGTGTGTGTGAAATTCACCCACTACCCTGCTCTACCCTGAGATAGTCTAGTCTAGCCAGGGCAGGGAAATGCAACACACACACACACACACACACACTTCTCCAAAACAACTTGCTAGTGTTGATGCTCTCCTGTGTTGTCTTATGGGCAGTACAGGAGCTAGCATGTCTAGCCCTAAAAACGGACGGTTCAAACCTCGGCTGCCCCCGTTGTGCCCTTGAGCAACGTGTCTGCTACAGTAAATGCAGTAATGTAGTTTAAATGTGATAGCATGCTTAACACGTAACTCAGTATTTCAAAACATCAAAATAGAGCAGCCATCTTTTTCTCACTACAGCATGCCATTGTTTTAGGCCCACATGTGTAGTCAATAATACAGTATAAACCTCATTTTAAGGATGACCTTGAGGTTGGTGACTGTTTACAGCATGTAAGAGGAGACATTTCATTGTAATGTAGACAGAATCTTATTGAATTATGTACTGTACATACTAGTACTGTAAATGTAGAGTAGAAATAGGCCAGACAGAGAGGTTATCAAAATCAAACCCAATCTTGTATTTAATTATAGCATTGTTTACTATATATACAGTCCATGGAAGTAAATGTAGAAAAAGAATAGATCTTGCTTACATAAACCTTACAGAGGCGAGCTTAAGAATTCAGAAATCTCTCTAATTCCATAAGACCAGCGGAGGATATTGGTTTAACCAGCAAAGACTTGCTGCTGACTCGTCGCTTGCTGTATTATTCCGGCGTTATTGAGTGCAGTTAATCATGCTATTATCCCGCGAGGGTATAGTGCTGCAGAAAGCGTGGGTTGTGTTGCTGTGTATTAATAACTGATATTTCCACAAAGGGCTCTTATGAAACGCTGTGCCTTATTCAAGAAATCAGGAAATCCTTTGGGAGATATTCAGGGGGGCGTATTGGTCTATATTTAGAGTTACATTGAGAGAAATTCATGGGGATGTTTTCTTTTTGTGAGTTTGGGTGATGTTTGTGTTTGCTGCTGTATTTAAATATTTGTGTCTTGTTTACCATAATTGGTTTGGTCTATCTGTATTTGTTGTAAGGAAAATGGATGCAAGCCATAGCTTTGATGGCCTGAGAAGAACGATTTTAAAAGATTATAAAGTACACACACATACACACACACACACACACACACACATGCGCACACACACACACACACACACAAACACACCAAAGCATACTCACATGATACACCACACACTCAGGCATACTGTACATACAAAGATCACCAGGCAGATGCCCTCACTAACAGGGAACATGTGTCCAAGGAAATGGTCGGAGCTTCCTATGTAATTCTATTTCCACACCCCTGAGAGACTCTGGCAAACATGTCTGGATGGCCAGGACGGGGCCAGGGGGGATTGGTTAATGGTGCCCTGGACCTGGACCTGGAAGCTAAGTGGATAAGCTCTGCTAACGGAAGGCTGCAGTCATTCTCCCACCGGCCGGCAGCATAAAGAGCTGTGATGACAACCCAGCCTAGCACAACACAGCTCAACAGAGCCAGGACAAAGCAGGCATTTCAGGTCTATTCAAGCCGTTCCATCTCAGAGCATCAAAAATAATCTAACAAATCACCCACACACACACACACACACACACACACACAGATGTGCATGCATCTACACACACAAAAATACAGACAAACGCACATGCATAAACACTCATTTAGCTCTCATAGTGTGTGCGCCTTTACCAAATCATATCATGAACCAGTCTGACTCACTTGACTTTGTTACTCAATTCACGCTTGTTAACATGCAGAGGTGTTAAAATAAATGAGTGCCTTTGAGTGTGGTAGTACAAAGTAGACGGCGGTATGAATACTATAATAACATGTGTCACCACACCACTAGAGTCCCCGGCAAGGCAACTACTTTCAGTGGGTTTAGAGTGGCTTGATAGCCTTTGTAATTGGAACAAAAGACCCTGCGGATGAATTGATTGCATTGTGTGTACAGTAACATTCCTCAGGGGGGAGATCGGCATTGATCTGGGGTGATTGATGTGAGTGTGTGTGTGTGTGGTCCACAGCTCTCCCCCTCTGTTTAAGGAAAAAAAGAGAGACCGGCACAATTTGAAAATAATGACACTGACATTATATTAGCTAAGTCAAGATTGAGGAAGTGACCCATTTTTGACAATTTTTCAAAAGTGAACATTATCTTGATGAAAGACTAGATTCACCAGATAACATGCTCTCTCTCTCTCTCTCTCTCTCTCTCTCTCTCTCTATTCATTTAGCTCTCACAGCATTTGTTTATTAGGCAACGTCTATTTCATTTCAAGGGCCTGACAGTGCCGTGCAAAACAAACACATCTCTATAACTCTAACTCTGACAAATTCCTGTCTGTGGCATTACACTTGTTACACTCCCCCTTTCACACACACACACACACACACACACACACACTGCGTATGGTTCCTTTGTCATGACGCTTATGAATCATGTGTCTTCAGGCCATGGTAGCCACTGACTCACTCCTCAGTAGCTGAAGCTGATTAGGGAGCTTAGTGTAGCAGTACAGATTGATGGGTAAGTAGTGTTGTCAAGACACTCAAATTAGTAATCGAGATCTAATAGAATCATAGGTAATGGAAGTAGTGAACTAGGCATAGACGGCAAAACATGGAAGGAATGTCTTGACTTTGACGAAAAACAGCGTTCTTGTAATAATACTTTTTTTTTGGTAAAGAAGCGGTAGACTAAGCATTGAATTTTTTTTTAAAGTTAATTGTATCTGCATCACTCGATGTTTTCTTTGACCTTTTTTTTAAATGTTTCTTGGGTATTGCAATAACATTCTGGTATTTCTGGTCTAGCATTAGTGTACTATGCAATACTAATGGGAAAGTTAGTAGAAGTTGCACAGTTGCCCTAAGGTTTTGGCCCTAATAAGCACAGGCTGGAATTGCGTATCCGAACTCTGTGCAACTGGATAGGGAGAGACTAGTTACACAACACAGACTTTGAGCATGCCTGCCTGGATAAAAGAGAATAGTCATCGCTGCCACCAGCTCCGCTGACTAACTAGTTCAGAGAATTCTTAATTTTGGTCCTTTAATGTTGTTGATATGTTGTAAATATTTCTGATGGTATGCCTAGTTCATATTTTAATGTGTTTTCCTGCAGCATGTTAAAAGTAAACCCAAACTTGTCTGATTTATACAGCATTTATGCTCTTTGAACATGCTCATGAACATTTAGCACTGGGAATGTGTTTTTTTTTTTTATTCAAACCCTCTCTCAGAATTTTTAAAGCATAAGTGTTATAGTAAGATGACTGCAAATGGAATCCATGACACTGTAAGTAATATGGAGCTGATGTTAGAATCAGATCTGTCATGCATTCAAGGACACAGGCTATTGGGAAAAGATTCTAGACGGGAGCACTCTGAAATATTTGCTTTTTGACCAAACCTCCCTTATACAGACACCTTTACAGAGGCTACCACATCAGTTTTAAACAGTAGACTATGCAATTGGCAGGCCACACATCTTGTGACCTTGCTGTTTTGGGGAATATTACTTAACCAGTTTTTTTGTAAGCAGTCCAGTCCAGTTATGCCAGAAGAACATCTTAAGTGGCTACAGATTAATGTAATATGCTCATGGGCTTGAGCCTGAAGAGAGATTTAGGCCCCCTCTTCCCTGACCTGGCACACACACACACACACACACACAACTGGATACATGTGTCTGTCACAGAAGAGGATCAACCCCAACACTGATGATGGCCAGTGAGCATACATAACTTTTACTGGCTTAGCAGGGTTTTAGGTTTTCTGTGCTCTTGTAAGATTCTTGCATGGTTTGGTTCCTTTTCTAGAGTGATTGCCTATTTCTGCAAAATACCGTCAGTGTGACTGATTGTTGATTGTTGTAGACTGTGAATGCAATTGACTGAAAACACTTCTTCGTTTGGTAAAGCAGTTGTTATCCCTCTTTTTTGGGCTAAATTGGCTATAACGATTATCTTGGAAACAACATGGCAATAGTTAGCAGGCAAACTCATGAGAACAAGTGTTCTTAAATGAAAACTGTGTATACAGTTACTCAGGGTAGACGACCTAAAGTAGACTACAATTTACAGCTCGAACATCTCAAAGCATTTGTGGATATTTATCCAAACAATTGATTTCATGGGTATCACCAAGGAGTGCATCGGAAGTCTGTGCCTGTCCATGCCTGTTGATGGGTTTTAAGTTAATTAAGATTCCTAATCACCGCCTCTTATTATCCTGCATGTGCTGCTTGCGCCTGGGGAGTAAGTGGGTCAGGTGAGTAACCATGGAGATGTGTTAGCGAGGGAAAGAGGATGAGGCGGCGTTGGACTCGCGACGCTGCTATACAGTGAAAACGCGCTGCTGCTGCTGTGGTTATCAGTCACAGCACTGCTTCATCGCTCTCGAACACAGCCCAGACCTAAACGCCGCCCGCGGTGGATGCAGCCCCTCGAGTCGAAGTCAGAATCGGATACAGGCGTCCAAGCAAGCGAAATCACAACGATGCCATTCTCCACGAGACAAAAGACACAACATATTATTTGACAACTTCTTACGATTCCGTGCTTCTGCCGCAGCCACCGCTTGCTGTCAACCGGTAAGTGCATACAAGCCGTTGGTGCCATACAGTGAGTGCAATGCTAATGAAACGAATCCATCCCTCGACTACACACATTCATGAAAGAACTACCACCACTAGCGGAACGGACAGTGACTATGTTTTCTATGTATTGTGTGCAACATTGTCCATCTGAATTCTCACAAGAATATTTTTTAGTAAATTAAATTAAATATTTCACCTCATATATTTCCAGTAGCCAACGAGACTGCATTATACATCTCGTTGCTTGGATGTAATTACACTTCGATATGCATTTCAATGGTTTAGGATGTAATTTCTCACATTTACAAGGTCCGTTGTATTTCTGCACCGACCTGACATTAGTTCTATTTCGTGCGCTTTGTGATATGATATGTAGCCTACTGCGAGAATGGATCCGTTTCACTTATTTGTTGTACGTTATGAATAACACACAATCACCATATCATATTTGGTTCCAGTGAGATGTTATAATAAGGACAGACAGTTTAAAATGGGCAACCAGTCCTTCCCTTCTGTAACGCATACGCTTCGCCAAACTGGAGATTACTTGTGCTAAAGCGCGAATGTTTTGGTTACCTTCTGGAGTGGACAGTTTAGTTGTACACAGACTTACTCACTGAATTATGTTATGTTATATTAATATAATTTCAACGGTGTCACTGTGTCACAGTCCTGAGTCCAGTTTTTGTAATTTATTCACCCACCGAGTCGCAGATGTGTGTTTGGTCAGCGCACATGCTGGCAAATGAATCTTTCATTATATATCTTGAGATGGAATCCTTTAAAAGGCCTGAGTGAATACAGTAGGCTCACAATACCAGTGAAATACGTTGTTAACAAAATAATAATAAAAAAAACGAATAGTTTATGTTCAGCAGTCAATTGACCAAAATAGAACTGTTGCCTAAATTGTTTTCACAGTAGGTATCTGCATAGGCAGATCTGTTAAGTTTAATATTAGATGACTGAGACCACATAGAGACAGTCGCACCTTTTCACCTATGCCCTTTCAAACTCTCCCGTGATGCTCTGAAAGGAACAGACAGGTCGTGAAAAAGCTTAGTTCATCTAATAATCTTGGCGACCAGACTCCAGCCTATATTCTGTCCGAGTATAAAATAGTCATTCCATCGAGACATTTCCTTCCAGCCTTATCTCAGGTAAGCTCTACCTGTGAACACGATTTTGAGTATGCTTCATCGTCTCGGTCAGACACAAATTTTACGGACTGATACTACACAAAAGCAACCGACAGGAAAGACAAGAATACTGTCCAGAAATGACAGGTGCGTAATAGGTGGATGCCGGTCAGGTAGATTCTAAACAGGGAAAAGCAAAGCCAACTGTTAGCTTGTTTCTCTCCGTCGCAGCGAATCTGGGCAACGCTCCTACCTCGCCTGGCAAAGGTTCTATCACCAGAGCCCATGCGCATATGTTAACGCAGGATTTATCACCCGGACACATATGGGCCATCTTGCAGCACACAAACACACATAAACGAAGCCACTCATCATACTGTTAAGACGCGAGCTGAAATGCTGTTTATAACTGATGGAAAAGATTTATGAGAAATAAAGAGAAATGTGAGAACATAAATCATAGATGCTGCTCATAGTTTGTCACACATTTTCCCTTAGTTGCCTTGTCCTGGCTTTTAAGGGCATGTAGCTTATAGACTCTCACATGCATGCAGAAGCTGAGTGGTGTGCTGGTCTTTTAAAATATTTAGAAAGCACCAACTAAGAGAGAGAAAGAGAGAGAGAGAGAGAGAGAGAGAGAGAGAGAGAGAGAGAGAGGAAATCTTACAGTCTGACCCAAGAAAGACCAATGTGCTTCTCAGTGATGCTCAGTAGGGACACAACCCTGGATGAAGATAGATGTTCAGGGTCAATAAGAGGCTTGGTGATGATGATGATGATGCGTTGTGTGACCCAGACCAGGCAAGGTCGGCTAAACTAAGTACAGGCCAAGTTTTTTTTTCTTCTGGACAGTACTGATGCTGGTTTAAATTAATTCCATTTCACATGACAAAAGTCATAATGTGGCCACCACTGTGCATATCCATTATATTGACCACCGAAACTACAAGGAAATTTCCTATAAATCTACAGATGAAAGGCAAGTTATGATGAAACCATGAAATTATTGCAATGTTTATTTTAGATCACAGCGTTCAGACCACTCCCAATGACATTTCACGCATAGACCCCCAACCCCCTTGCAGTCTTTGATCTCTGTGGTCCTTACAAACACACATACCCACAAAAGCCCCCCCCCCCAACCTGAACACACACACACACACACACACACACACACACACACACACACACACACGCACGCACCACACACACACACACGCACACACACACACACACACACACACACACACACACACACACACACACACAGCACACACACACACGCACACACACACACACACACACACACACACACACACACACACACACACACACACACACACACACACACACACACACACACACCCTCCTCCCCCATCACGAGCAGGGCTTTTGGAGGTGGAGCAGCCAGCTTTTCAAAGTCTGTCCTTGAATCAGCACTGTCTCCCTAAGCGATGGCAATCATAATGCAGGGATGCTCTTTTGAAATGAAAATGAAGGGAGAAAAAATAACACAAAAGTAGATAGTTATCATCGTAATGGGTTTGGGTTTCATGGAAACAGAGGAGGAGGTGCTCTCTGAGTGCCGCTGTGTTTATAAACGCCATTTGAATCAGTGTCGGGAGGTCTTGGGAGAATACAAAAAGCCCATTCTTGGTGGTCAGCGTCTGGGTGTTTAATCAAGACCGCGCTCGTGCCTAAACACCACCATCTCAACCACGATCTGGACACGAGTCACGTTTTCACACTTTCACGTTTTTTCTTCTTGCTAACCACACGTAGACCTTCCTCTGCGTTCCTACATTTATAAACACTGAGCTTGAGTGTTCTTTTTCACTCTTTGAGAGACAGGCTAGACTAGACCAAACTGACAGACCAAAGCAGTAGTTTTGATGGATGGGGTGTGATGCAAGAGATACGAAGGGAGTAGACTTAGTAGTTTTTTTTTAAAAAAAAATTGAAATGTCTTCATAGTGAACTCAGCTATGTGTCAGGTGCAGGTCTGGTCAAGATCTGTCTACATTTACCAAAAGTTTTAATACACTGTTAAATCATAAGAGACTAGAAAAACGTTCAGAGAGCGCAGACCTCCGCCAAGGCAATGTGGTCACAGATGGTGTTCTGGATGACCGATCGCCACAAAAATTGAATAAGTTCTTATTTGTCCCAATACACATGTTGTCCAAGAAATTCATCAAAATCCATGCAGTACTTTTTGAGTTATGTTGTACACAGACAGACAGACACTCAGACGCCGGTAAAAACATAACCCCCTTGGCGGAGGTAAAAAAAAACACTGGTTGTATAATCTTTGAGATGGTCATAACACAACAATGCATTATAAGGCCATGCTGAGTCATATTGATGAATTAGCCTTCTAAATAGCAGCCAATTTGCCCGGCTTGGTAAAAGACACTCATACCTCACCTTTAAGTGAGTGCCCTTTCAGAGTCTGCCACATTTAAAATGCTTTCTGGAACCTGGATTTGATTCTGAGCCCAACCTAGTACTTTCTGGAATCATGCTTCCACGTCTAACTATGGAAGAGTCTTGTGTCACATCTAGTTACAGTATAGACTCTTGGGTCCTAGCTCAGAACTGAGACAAAATGTGAAAATTAATTAAATAACATCCTTAGTTGTCAGCATATTTATGTCGACGGCCTGTCAGGGACCAAGACGAGCCCTGACCCTGACTGATAAGTGTGTACGTGTGTGTGTGTGTGTGTGTGTGTGTGTGTGTGTGTGTTCAGTTACTTCTCCAGTCCCACCCCTGACCCTCCCCTCCATCCTGTCCACCCCTCGGACAGTGAGTCCCAGACTGGGGGGGGTGGGGTTGGGGTTGGGGGTGAGGTGAGGTGAGGCTGCTGCTGCTGCTGCTGGTGGTGGTGATTAGTCACTGCTCAAGAAAGCAGGACAGCGGTCAGGACAGGGCCCTGTGTCATATCCATCACTGCTCTGCTAACCCACATCTCTCTCTCTCTCTCTCTCTCTCTCTCTCTCTCTCTCTCTCTCTCTCTCTCTCGCTCTATCTCTTGCTCTCTGGATCTTATTTCTGTCTCCTAGTCCTTCTCTTCCCCTCTCCCTGTCTCACGCTCACTCTATCTCCATATTTTTCTTCATACCTCTCTCTCTCTCTTTCTCTCTCACTCTCTTTCTATCTCTCTATCTGACTCTCTCTTTTGACGCATCTCTCCCTCTCTTTTTCTGTCAATTTTATTCAGTTCAAGTGAGCTTTACTGGCATGTCAGTACTGTATATATTAGATTGGATTAGAATGGCAAATATTAAAAACACAATGTTACCATAGAGAATGAATTCTGAGATTAACAACAGGAGCGTGTGTAAGTGTATGTCTTTTGGTGTGTATGTGACTTTCTCTCTCGCTGTCTTTCCCCTTCCTATCATTATTCCCCATCTACTTGTTTTCTCATCTTATGCTGCCATTATGTTGTTTATTTCTTTATAGCTTTGAGACATTGATAATTGTTTGTCGTCATTACGTATCCTCAAGACTCAACAGTAAGCAATACATTGACTACACTGTTCTTTGGCCGTATGCTTTTGCTGGTGGTTTGTTAAGATTTCCTTCAGATATCAGTTTGTGTGTGTACAAGGGGTGCTCATTGCTAATGTAAACAGTAGTTTGCACTCTTCAGTTCAAATATCCAAGCATATGATGTCCAAGTGTGGTGAATGTGTCACATAATGGTGACATTTGGGATAGTATTTACCAAAGCTCATTAATCGAACAGAGAGTTTGTTCAAATAATTAGATTCAGTTCTTAAACTCCCGTCACAGGTTATTCCATGTACAGTAATTGAGCGATCTCTGTCACGCCCACTACGGCCTATGACCTGTAATCAATAGAGTGGATTGTCTGTTCGTAGTTTACTGCCATCCCTTTGTGGGGGGTAGCCCATACTATTACTCACTACTTGACATGATGTGATATGGAAATGGAAAAAAAAAAGTTTTTTTCTTTGATAACTTTGTTCCAAATTATGTTGTGATCTGGTTCACAAACTGGATTGAAAGAAAAGAATTTCAGAAAATTATGTCCACACACCCACACACCCACCCACACACACACACACACCCACACACACACTCACTTAGCCTTGGATAGGTGGGGGAAAAGGCCTTGCGTTGCAGCAGTTGCTTTCATCCTTGGAGGACACGCAGGTGGAAACAGATTGCCTGAGGCTGTGACCAATACCAATTTGTCCCCGTGTCACTCAGCAATGCACCAATTAAATAGCCAATAGGACTAAACCAGATTAAATTAATACAGAAAGCCACTGAGAGAGTGCCCCAAATTGAAATTGTTGGCCTTGGTAATTACGTGTTAGTAAGCTGCCACATGCGTGCAAATCTGTCCCAGGGATGCCCAGCGCAAATCAAATTTCACGTGACGGAATGAAAAGCAAACCGCAACAGAGTTCCCTGATTAAAAAGACGATCAACAACTGAGCGAGCTCCTTGGCATTTGAAATGGGTTTGATGCCTTGTTCAGTGGGTTTGGGTGGCAGAGATGCTCATGGCGCATGGCAGTTTGAGAACCAGTTGGCTTGGGAAAACTACAAGTAGCATCACGGAGCCTGTCGTCCAATGGTTGGATGGCACTGTGACAGGAAGTAAGTTTTGTTTCCTGCTCAACGGTCCACACTGCCCGTTAGTATAGATAGACCGTGTGAACACGTACACACACACACACACACACACACACACACACACACACACACACACTCACACACACACACTGTACACAGACAGACAGACAAACAGACATGTACACATAAGCAGGCATAACAACACGTGTATTCCAGGTGCTTGTTGACAAGTCAAAGGATTTGGAGTGTGTGTGTGTGTGTGTGTGTGTGTGTGTGTGTGTTTGAAAAACAACACGTGGTCTTATGTGTCAGTGCTCTCCTCCTCTCCTCTTCACCACCCCCCTCCGTCTGTCTCTCTAGCCATTCTCTCGCCCTCTTCTTCTTCTCTCACTCTAGCACTGTTGTCTGTCTCTTCTCTCCTTCTATTTCTCTTTCTCACTCCCTCTCTTTCCTCCCTCATTATCTGTCTATCTAATAAGCTCTCTCCCCCTGTCTTTCTCTCTCACTTTCTATCTCCTCCCTCTCTCTAGCCTTCTCCCCTTTCTCACTCGC